>JASAOG010000203.1:0-600000 GCA_030265305.1 Biomphalaria pfeifferi
ATGATCACAACCCAAGTGTATGTTTTGCTTTAAGAAAATTGAAACTAGACAATGCACTTTGTTTCGAGCATGCTAAAGAGGTTAGTAAAAATAGATTTTCAACAGCTTCAAATGTTGTATGCTGGTTTTTTCTTTTTTTAGATTTTAACTTGTCAGTCAGACGGACGGACGGACAGAAAGACAGCTCAAAACCAACAGTTGCTTCTCTCTACAGAGGTTAATACTAACCAGGTAACAAGCTATTTGCTAATCCCATTTTAATTCTTGAATCTTTTTTTTTCCCATTGTATTGAACATATTTTTCTTAGTTATGATTCTTCTAGAATCTAGATCTAGGTCAGTCTATTTATAGAAAACTGAAAGGAAAAAAATGCTGTTACAAAATAAACGTGTTTGATTGATTTTTTTTCTAATTTCAACGACTAAGCTAAAAATAGGTTGCGCTTCCCGCCTCGACAGCCATCTTGACTTCTGCATTACAAGGCAGTGCATTGTCTCCCTTACCTTACATTTTCTGGCCCATCGTTGAAACATTTCAACCAAACAGGTAATGGGGTATCATGGGGGGAGTGCATGCAACAAACATAAGATCTGTCTATCAGGGCACATCATTCAAACAGAAAATGATGTGAAAAGCTGATTGTTAAACGAGTGCTGGCCCTTGAAATGTGCTATTTCCGAAAGAACTGAAGAAGGAAACCTTTTGTGGAAAGTAAAGTGATAGAAAAGTAAAAAAAAATTGTGTAAGTGTGTGGTTGGAGCCTGGGTTCTCTCCCTTTCTTTACTACATTCTGCAACACACAGTTTGTGGATGTGATTAGAGTTAAGACACCTCCCACTGGCCTGGGTGAAAGTAAATCTTTCTGCCTCCAAGAAGATGTAACAAAAAAACACACCCAAGACCAGAAAGAGAGACGCTAAAGGCCAAATACACCAGTGACGCGATCCTTTTTTCATTCTCTTTACTGCCTTGGTGGTTCATATTTGGGAAAACTACCTCTTTGAGGAACGCTGCTGTTGATTGTGGCAGACAGATGAGGCTCTCTATCGTGCCACTCTACCGTCCCATTCGCTTCCATATATCCTAAAAGTATATAACCTATAGGATATCACGCTCAGGCTGAGAAGCATGTCCAGGCGCACCTCACTCATACAAGTTAATAAAACATGAGGTTCATAAAAACTAACGAAAATTACTGACATGACATCAGACACATTCCATTGCGAACATTTGTATAAGTATCTAAGGAGGAGTTTGGCCAGGATGTGGTCCCTACATTTTTATTACCATACTTTCTACTTTTAAGCCTATTCCGAGGTCATTCGTTGTAGTAGCCCTGAACATGGACCTACGATACGCAACCTGTGGGCAGTTGAGAAAAATACGTCCTTGCCACGTCGTACAGACCTGTGGCGTGGCAAAGAGATATTGGTCTCAACTGCCCACAGGTTGCGACATTGTAGGTCAATGTTCAGGCCATCTCTAACTATTTGTTTCGCCTATTCTGCATATTTACACACAAGCCAAGACAAAAAAACAACAACATATTAATCTAAAACGGAGAACAAAAATTCTTCAAGAAAAGAAGAGACATAAACTTTGGTAATAACTACAAGAAACTTGTAGGCCTATTTACTAAAGTGTATGACCTTATTACAAAGTTGCGGCCTTGAGGGGTGGGGGAGGGGAATTGGGGCAAATGTCACGAGTCGAGTCTGTGACCTATTTCGACCAGTTTCTAGAAGTTCGAGTTCAAACCAGTGCAAGTGTCCAGCGTAAACAAGTTAATTTTAGATATCCAATCGAAGAAAGAGGTTAAGGGAAAAAAATAGCACACGTCAGCTTCTAGAAGGTCAAAGTTACTAAAAATAATTATCGGAGAAGGTTCCAGGATTCTGGAACGTACGATCAAAGAAAGTATAAATTAAGGGAAAGTGAGTTAGACGGTCCTCGCATAGTAGTAGTTCTTGTAGAGCGTTGGTCCTCGCTCAGTCCTCGATTAGTAATAAGTTTTATGATATTAGCGGGTCCATTAAGTAAAGTTTTAGTAGTTGAAGTTGAAGTTATACTAAGTGAAGTTTCATGTATCATTTAAGTTTTATTTATGAAGTATCATGTAAAGTTGTTATTGAATTAAGAAGTTAATTTGATGTGAAAGTAGAAGAAGTTATTAAAGAAGTTTGAAGAAAATACAGAGAGATGTTTCTTTCTTCATTTCATATGAATTTATCAACTTATTAATACAATCCTCAATCTGCTCGTCACATATATTGGCACCTCCGACAAAGAGCATCGAAAAGTAAAAGCATCACATATATTGGCATCTCCGTCAAAGAAAGGCATCGAAGAATAAATACGTCACATATATTGGCGCCTCCTGATGAAAAAAGGCATCTATAAATAAAGGCACCGACGAAGACAGCATCACATAATGCATTTACAAAGAATAACGTCGGCACATTCTAGCAAGTTCTACAGATTTAAAAGAAAAAGCCTCTAAAATAGCCGCTTACGGTAACATACCACAAGAAAGAATGGAGGAATGGTGCACTCGACAAATAAATTACGATATACGAAAACGTAAAAAAGACAAAAAGGCAGAAGAAAGAAGACGTAAAGAAGACAAAGAGGCAGAAGAAAGAAGACGTAGGGAAGACAAAGAGGCAGAAGAAAGAAGACGTAGAGAAGACAAAGAGGCAGAAGAGAAGAAACTCAAAAAAGAAAAAGAAGAAGAAGACAGAAAACTTAAAGAAATACAAGAAGAAGAAGAAAGAAAACTTAAAGAAAGAAAAGAAACAGAAAGAAATGAAACTGAAGAGAAAGAGACAAACATGACTGAAGGAACCTGTGACATTGTTTATGAGTACAACAAGAATACTACTGAACTTCAACTAGTTAATAATGAAGAATTTAAAGCTGACCAGAGGAAAGATACAACGTTGACAAGAATGTACAAAAAGGCGCAAACAATTGTAAAGCAGCCAGGACTTCATGTACCTTATTTCAAAGAAGGAATACTTGTGAAGAAAAGTGTTAATTATGATACCTATGAGTTTGTTGAACAAATCATTTTACCGCTGAAATATACTCAAGACATCATTGAAAAAAATCACAATTTTCTACATACCAAACTAGCGAGTGTGCCGTGGACAAAGAAAAGAATTCTTGACAAATTTTATTGGCCGAGCATTACAAAAGATGTCAAGAAACATGTTCGTCAATGTCAAGTTTGTCAAATGAACAATCCTAAGACAAAAGTTCAAGAGCAACGCACTAATGTTGAACAAAGTTACCAATCTGTTGAAAATATGATACTAGACAAAAATGAATCAAATGTTGATGAATTAAACAATCCTACATTTAACTCTAAGACAGAAGGTCGTCTGACATTGATAGACAATTTTATGCAACAAACGTGATATGACTCAGCAACAAAGTAATATAAGTACTTACATAGAAAGTCAACCAAATACAGATGCGAACATATTTGTTTCAATTGAATCACTGTCTAAATCAAAACAAGATGAATCAGAAAAGAATACATTTCAACAAGTTTTTGATACAAATATTACAGTCATAAAGCCATGTGAAAAAACTCAAGAAGCTGAAGTCAATATTCAAAGTGAAAGAATATTAAATGAATACAGAAAGCTTAGAAATTTTAAACAAGGAGACAAAGTGAAGTTATGGTTACCTGACATGAACAACAAGCTGATTTATACATGGCAAGGTCCATTTACTATCATCAGAAAGATTTCAAACGTAACTTATGAAATCAACATTAACAAACATATCAAAGTGTTTCATGTTCATATGCTTGAAAAATACAACGAGGATACAGATAAAGAAAACTTATCAAAAGTACTAGAAGAAAGTGTTACATGCTGAGCAACAATTCAAGAGGAAAATGAAGACAATATAAATGAACTATTACCAACGACATCAAAACAAACTGAATCTATTAAAGACATTGACATACATCATTTAAAGTTGAAAAGTATGAAAGACCTGTTGAATACAAGGGAAGAATATACTGAAATATTTCATGATGTTCCTGACATATCAACATTAATAGACAATGTGATTGACTTAAAAACTGACAAACTTGCCAACTCAAATGTTTATTCTCTAACTTTGCACAATAGAGATTTACTGCAGAAAGACTTAAAGGATTTATTAGTGCCATGCATACATGAACATTCGAATTCAATGTTGTCTACTTCAATCGTTTTACGACGTAAACTGTCACTAAAAGGAAGATTAGTCTCGATTTTGGACAGTTCTTGTTTGAACATATGAAAAGCAAAGAATATTATAAGGACAATAGTTGCATGTTGCTTAAAGCTAGAATGAAACATATTCATGAACTGAGAGACATTCTGTACCAGTTAAAACAACGTACATTTGTAGCTAAACTAAGCAAGTTTGTATTGAAACCAAAAGTGACATTTTTCGACGGCAGAGTCGAACACAACTCTTTGAAAACACAGGACAATATTGTTAAACGTATTTTGAACTATAAAGAACCAAGAAAGAAGAAATGCACAGATAGACTAGAATTGTTTCCAGTGCCCGAACAGAAGAAATATACAGACAGACTAGAATTGTTTCAAGTACCTGGAAAGAAGAAAGTTGTAAATCTAGCAGGACTGTACAGCTGTGTCAAGATTTATTTTAATAATTATGTCATGCAATTGTTTATTACTGAGTATATTTACCTTAGTACTGTTGTTATAAGAGTTTTAGAAATTAGTAACTTGGCATAGTATTATTTTTTATTACAAATGAAGGAAAATAAATTAATATTCAGATATTCTGTATTATCAAGTAATATGGTGAGATGACATGTATTTTTCAGTATTGTGAAGTTGTATAATTTTAAATTTTCTTGAGTTACAAAAGTTAGAAAAGTTCATACTCAAATTTCATGACAAGTGATGTGTGGAACTAAGATGTATCTTATATAATATTAATTATATATGCTGGATATGTACAATATTTTGAATTTTGAATAATGTAAATGTAATGCAACAATTATTTGAATTATCAGTTCTGTACTTTATAGGAACATTTTTTTAGATTTTTGTGTGCATATATTATAATAGAAATAATGTTATTTTAAGCATTTTAAATTGCATACAAAATGCTAAAAAGGCAAGGGGGTAATGTCACGAGTCGAGTCTGTGACCTATTTCGTCCAGTTTCTAGAAGTTCGAGTTCAAACCAGTGCAAGTGTCCAGCGTAAACAAGTTAATTTTAGATATCCAATCGAAGAAAGAGGTTAAGGGAAAAAAATAGCACACGTCAGCTTCTAGAAGGTCAAAGTTACTAAAAATAATTATCGGAGAAGGTTCCAGGATTCTGGAACGTACGATCAAAGAAAGTATAAATTAAGGGAAAGTGAGTTAGACGGTCCTCGCATAGTAGTAGTTCTTGTAGAGCGTTGGTCCTCGCTCAGTCCTCGATTAGTAATAAGTTTTATGATATTAGCGGGTCCATTAAGTAAAGTTTTAGTAGTTGAAGTTGAAGTTATACTAAGTGAAGTTTCATGTATCATTTAAGTTTTATTTATGAAGTATCATGTCAAGTTGTTATTGAATTAAGAAGTTAATTTGATGTGAAAGTAGAAGAAGTTATTAAAGAAGTTTGAAGAAAATACAGAGAGATGTTTCTTTCTTCATTTCATATGAATTTATCAACTTATTAATACAATCCTCAATCTGCTTGTCACAGCAAACACGCGACTTAAAAGAGGGGGGGGGGGGGGGGCTCGATATGAGAATCTTTTGTCACCGTCATCCTATCGTTAAACTATTCTTGGCCCTGATATGGCACAACCCCAGGGCCGACTCTTTTCTACATACAATATTTACTATTGAATAATCCAGTGGTTCCCAAACCTTTTTCCTTACCGGAACACTTCGCACATTCTGAGTATTTATCAGAACACTTTGCTTTTTTTTTTTTAGAGAGGTTAATTCACGTGGTGGCCTCCTAGTTAATTATTCCAGTAGTTCGTGGAACACTTTTTCAGGCCTCGCGGAACACTAGAGCTCCGCGGAACACAGTCTTGGAAACACTGGTCTTGTAACCTATTTACTAATGCGTGTTTCATTACCTATATACTATTTTGATGACGACTTGGTATCTCTAAATGCAATTTATAGAACAGGCTTGAGCGATGCTGACTGCATCAAGTCACAGCCCACCAGATACCGTTTACAGCTATTATAAATAATTATTGGTCCACTATCTTGATATGGACCAAAACCTTCCTAGTTTATTGAAGCCGAGATATGAATAATTAGTTACTCCTTTTTTTAAGTCTCCGCGTGCACTCAATCAACAATGCGTATAAATCAACACAAGCGTTCCCTCACACTCAGATGCTCACACACTCACACAAAACATATTCAGGCGGAAGTAGCACGCCCGCTACGAGGCTACACACGTGCTCACCTTGCCCCTCCCAAACCTTGCACTCACGTTACATTTTTTTCCTTTCCTCCTCACCAGTTACCGTCTACCTGATCTTCCATTTGATGATCAGTTGTTTGATCGTCGATACACTTCCTGTCATGTCTCAGGGTTGTTGGTTTTTTTTTCCTCTCTCTCTCTCTCTTAGGTTTTAACAAACTTGTTTTGGTCCGGGCAGAATCGGTATTTCATAAAGCACGTTTGTTTTCAGAGATGTGCTGCGCGAATACGAGTACATCTCTCCCACTCTATTGTCGCTCAGATCGCAGCCGTAATCATGTCTGGCAAGAAGACTACGGGAGAGAGTGTCTGTGTGTGTGTGTAGAAACAAAACAAAAGTAAATATGAAGAAAATAAGGAGAACGCCATACTGTTTGTAACCAAACAAGACTTTCTCCTTGGATTATGTTCATACATCAGATTTGGACGAAGTAGTCGTCTGCTCTCCATTTTAAAAGCTCCTTTCAAGGTCATTCGTGGTCAATGAGAAGTCCACAGATTGGATGTCGGAGAAATAACGTTTACAAACTTTCTACCAGACCGACAGAAAGACAGAGACAGATAAGCTTTCTAAAAAGAAATTACAAGCATAAAGAGAAAATTGTTAGGAAAAATATGTAGTCAGAATAGCATCAAGTAGAATGCTGTTAAAATAGCCGTTTAGGAAATCGGTCTAGAACTAGAAGCTGATGCTCATAATCCCGTCATGCTAAACGCTAGAAAGAACGTTGTACGCAAACCGATTGAAATAAAGTGATGGTTATGTTATAGTTTAAAGGAAATTTATATCTCAATTTACGCTAAAAGCTTGATAATAAAGATATATGCTAATATACGCTAAACTAGATGCGTAGCTACGGTGTTTGATGCCCAGTGCGACATCTCCTCCTGATGCCCCCTCGGATATAAAACAGCGAAAATACGTTAGTATACCTTAACAAAATATACTAGAAATAAATAGTACGAGCTGTCTTGGTCGCAAAACAATCATTAATTTTATCGAAATCTGTTTTTCCACCACTGCCTAGTTGGTATAAATTCTTGATCAACTTAATTAAGTCTGAAAAAACTTCGCTCGCATATAGCCACACTAAAATATGATAATGCTACCTGAAGGGAATCTTGGACACAGGGCCGGTCCTACGGATTGCGGGGCCCTCTGCGAAACGGATTGCGCGGGGCTCAGTCTGGGTAGGGATAAGGATAATAAATGAAAATTAAGATTTTGTATTAGAAAATAAATTCGTCTTTGCATTTTATTCATACTTTACTAAGTACAAAATCACTGTCAAATTCACTTTACGAGCCATCTACAGTAGATGATAGTTTTCCAACAAAAAGCCTATAAACATTCAGATCTGCCTTTTAGATTTACTATCGATTAGCAAAATATCGCATTTGTTGTTTTTTTAATAGGTTGAGATAGATTTAAATCAATATTTATATGCCAGTGACTATTAAAGTAAATTAAGTATTTGAACTTTTTGTTTTGGTTAAAATTCGCCTTATTTTTATTAAATGAAAGCTGACAATGCCGTTTTTTTTTATATTGCGAGTAGGATTGGCGTTTTCCATATTTTCATGACTTTTTCGTATATTTTGCAATTTCAGGAGAATTCCAGGAACCCTTTAATAATAAGCTAAAATTGTTTAATTTAATAATTTACATATAGAATTCGCGCGGGGCCTATAAAAGTGCGGGGCCCACTGCGGCCGCATAGTTTGCAATGGCCTATGACCGGCCCTGCTTGGACATCATTCTTTTTCTCTCAAAGCAGAATTAGGCATTCAATAGGAATCACGAATATTTAGACAATATTTAGAACTGAATCACCTGGTGTAATTCTAGCTGATATCTTTTTTTTTTTTTTAACCTCAGGATTTCAAACAGGTCCTTGTTTTAGAAGCTCAAAGGTATCTGAAGAAATAGCGACAAACTGTTGACACCTCTTTCGCTACAGACGATATTTGATTCTGTCAATGTTGCTATGAGCACCATCGAGATAGATTTAAATCTGAGGATTCAATAATTGGGATAGAGACAAAATTCATATTTACCTACCACATTATGATATGATCATATTGGGTGATTATTTCTTGAACTATCACGTCCAAGGAAAAATAAATTTCAAGCTGTAGCTCGTTCTTATGTTTATATACAGTCTTCACCTTTTTCGCTTGTCTTCTTTTAATGGTGGCCAAGACGCCTTTGAATAATAATAATGGCTTCAGCATCGCCCTTCCGACTAGTTGTTATCAATGTTTCTAATGTTTTCAATTTAAGTTCACAGATAATTGTTTTTGGAGGTAGACTTACCCGTCGTTTACTTCAGTTAATTCAGGGGTCAAGAATCCTAAATAGGTGAGAAAATTAATACTGCATAGCAACTAACACTCCGCCTACTTTACAATTCTTCTTCAACTCGTTCGTGATGCCCATTGAGGGCCAGATTCTGCTTTGAGAGAAAATGAATAAAATCCAAAATTCTTTTCATTATCAGACTTTTACCTTTAGGACCCATTGATCCCTGCCGTCAACCATTTTAACCAGAGAAGAAAATTTCTCCGCCTGAGCTAGCACTATGAGCGCCAGCCAGACTTACCAATTTTGAGCAACGCCCATAATATTAAAACAGAGGCAAAATGAATAATTGTTTAAATAAAATAACAGTAGTTTATGTTTGTTTGTGTATGTACAATGTGTGCAGCTTTTAATGAGAAATTTTATACTCAGTTTGATGAACCTCACCACTTTATGCCCCGTGCGGCCCGCACTACCCGCACATGGCTAGCTACGCCACTGCGCTAAACGCTTGAAAGAACAATAGATGCTAATATACGCTCATTGCTATAAAGAAATTGATTGTAAATGCCAAGTCCTAGCAAGTTACACGCCTGATAAGATACCAATAGGAAGTTACAAATAGTAATTACAGTACTAAGATACATTAGAACTCAGTAAAGACTGTACAATAGTAAAACAATATGTGATAGAAATTTATAGAAACAATCCTTAGAAAAAATACAGTCTGTTTTAGAAGACGTGCAAGTGAGCAACCATTAGAAGCTTGAGTTTATACAAGAGAGTGATTTGAAGGGAAATAACACAAAATACTGACAAAAAAAAACAAACCCAGAAGGTTGTGAAGTATTTAGAAGATAGTGAGTACCAGCTCAAAGTAGGACAGAGGCAGCAAGGGGAGTCTATCTGATAAGGCCTAGAAGGGGGTGGGGGAGTGTGCATACCTAAACTGCAAGACAAGGAAAAAACAAACTCGAGTTGCAATCTTGTAAATGATAACATTGGCTGCTTCTGTTTCATTTCCTGCCCTGGTCTGTGTTCTTAACAGAAGGAAAGAAGTCGCTTCATAATATACAAGGTGTACACCCATACATATGTGCTTGTATATATACAGTATATTTATAGAACACGCAATGTAACTTTCACAAGTACCAGAACACGTAGCTTGTACTCATCCTCTTCATTCTTATCCTAAGAGCGCCTTGGCGGCGTCAAAAGCTCAAGTTTTCCACTTCGCCGATTTCGCCATCTCCTGTTAATGTACGAGCGGTCCATTTCGCCACATTGTCTACGTGGCTTTAATTCTGACCAGCTGTCTAGAAGTCCACATTGTCCATGTGACCTTCCTTCTGACCAACTGTCTAGAAGTCCACATTGTCCATGTGACCTTCCTTCTGACCAACTGTCTAGAAGTCCACATTGTCCATGTGACCTTCCTTCTGACCAACTGTCTAGAAGTCCACATTGTCCATGTGACCTTCCTTCTGACCAACTGTCTAGAAGTCCACATTGGGTAAACAAATTGGGTAAACCCGTTTTCAATGTATTTATATTTGCATGTCAGCTGAACGGGTAAACCCATTTTTCACAATCTACTTTTGTTTCGTGGCTAAATAGAAAAAAAGAAAGGAATATTCTCCACATTTGACATAGACCTAAATTAAATCCAATAGATCAGTAATACCCAAAAATACGGCATGCAGTCTGCGGGTCGCATCTGGTCAGTATACTTATAGAAGTGTAGGCACTATATTATATAATATTCAGTTTTACCAGATAACGTAACTTTCTTTTATACATGTATGCATGTATTCATAACTTTCAGCTATACTGGTTAACATAACATTTGTTTATACCCTTTCCATAGTCTACTCGTCCACTATTTGCAAAAACACTATAGTAGACATTTAAATGTGGCTAGGCCTGTGTGCTTGTAGAGGCTCTAAAGTACGTTTAGTATGTCTTTTATTTACATTGAACTTTTCCATTGTCGCCCGGGATATCCCATGACATACTATGTCGAAATCTTTCTTGATATCAATAATGACACAAAAAAGATTCTGTTGGTGTTGAATGTATTTAGGATTTGTTCTTTTGTTTAATATAAACTTTATTACCATATCACAGTTCTCAAGGCTTGCAAAGTGCTTCCTTTAGGGAACAGTACCAGGAAAAAGAAGAAGGGACAGACAGAGAAAGCGGAAGGTAACATTACAAGAATGGACGGGCCTGTCATTGAAAGAGAGGGAGAAGGACGGTCAACAGATCGTGTGTGGTGCCCCAACGGTTCAACAAACTAGGAGATAGGTGAGATGAAGTTGATGCCCATGTGAAATGAGCACGTCACTTTGTGTGCGTGTCTGCGTGTGTATGTGTGTCTCTGTGTGTGTGGGGGTCTGTGTGTATGCGGTTATACTCTAATATATGCCTATGTGTCCATGCTCACGCTGCTGTGAGAAAAGATTAAAAATGGCAGCCGTTGCCCTGGAAGTCAGAACGAAAATTAAAAAAAAAACCTAACGAAATTTTCTTTCAATTTGTTTGTCCGCTTCCGTTAAGACAACTTTTTTTTTTCTGAAGGTTTGGGGGTTTTTTTTATAAAAGGAAGAAAATTATTGGATATCGTGTTAAGCAGAGACTCGCGATGGCCATGAATACCGGAGAAATGTGTGTGGGTTTCGTTACTGACTGCTGGCTGTAAAAGTATTTATTTCTTGTCCGAATCTCTATCACTTTTCGGTTAACTGATAAAGCGCTTGGTTTGCGAACCGGAGGGTCCCGGGTTTGAATCCTGGTAATTCCGGCTTTTGAGTCCACTCAGCTCTATTGGAGTACCTGACATTGCTTGGGGAAAAGTAAAGGCGGTTAGTCGTTACGCTAGTCTGATGATACCTTAGTTAACTCTGGGCCAAAGAAACAGATGACCTTGACATTATTTATCTTAAAAAGGCCTGAAAGGGGAAACGTTACTTTTGTATTTCGTTGTAGACTGCTGCTGACTATAAAGGTATTTCTTTCTTGTCCCAATCTCTAACACTTTTCATTTATTCTTTTATTTCGATTTTTTTTTCCCCTTTCTAGCGCAGATAGGGACAGGGGTGAAGAAGAAAGACAAAGATAAAAGTAAAGAGAAAAATACAGAAGTAAGATCATGTTTACATGTTGTAAGCCTAGTGTTGAGAAGTAAGGCTAGCAACGACCTTCCTGCGGGGAACGTACCAGGAGAAAAATAGAGAGGCAGACAGAAAAAGCGATGGTACACAACATAAAAAAAATGGACTGGCCTGTCATGGAAAGAGACTCTAGTCAAAGCTAAAGACTAATTATTGGAAAAAGACGGACAAAAGATTATGTGTGGTGCCCCAACTGTTCAACAGACTAAGAGACAGGTCAAGGTGAAGCCGAGAGTTTCTGAACTTTTAACTAACTTGGCAATTGTCTTTCCGTGTAATACAAAATTAGATATGATAAACTTGAACGTGTAAATTTGTAGTCAGTGAATCGGGTGTTTTACTGTCAAATAAAAGGCGCTCCTTGAACTAGAGCACTTCCTTTGGTATTTCTTGAAAGACAACACTATTGTACTCCGCGAACAAATATTTTTACAAGTATGTGTTTGAACAGTATCCACTTGTATCAATGAAGCTATCATTTAAACTTAGACTGGCTATAAAGAGAGAGAGAGAGAGAGAGAGAGAGAGAGAGAGTAGTAAAGATACAATCACTAAAACAAACATGCAGAAGGGAGTATAATGCACACACACACACACACACATGTACACAAATAATAAGAATTAAATAAGACGATGTATCACAATGAAAACATTCACAGGTCAAAATTTGTTTTCTTTTACGAGTTTTAGATGTACCTGAAGAAAATTAATACATCCAAGCCCAAACCTCCTGTAGAACGACGGCGGTAATCAAGGTTCGAACCGGGACTATCGAAACGACAGTCCAGAGCGCATACCACACGACCAGGCAACTACCCTAACCTAAAAAAAAAAGTATACACACAGTAAAATCGCAATGAACTATTTTCTTAGCAGTGGGAGAAAAAGATTATGGGGTCTGTATCACAGCCAACAACCAATAAACTGGATCTACATAAAGATTTGATCTGAAACGGTACTTTGATGGTCGATACGAATGCTTAATTGCGTCCTAACAGTCTGGAAGATTTATTATTTAAGAACATTTGTGTTGCTCTTTTTTGTTTTTTAGTATTTAAGGACGAAAAGATAACTCTCGTGACCTTGACCTTCAACATTGTCTTGACATAAATAGTGACCTCCTTGGAACAAAGGTCAGAGGGCATACAAAAATTACTCTTCAATTTATTTTTTTTCGTTTTGTTTCAGATATTCCTTCAGAAATTAAGATCATTACGTCCAAACAGCTGAGCAGGATTGGAATTCTGGACCATAGGGATGGCAGTGCGAGGAACATGCCACATGACCAGGCAGCTAATATGGAAATATCTAGTTTCAGGCATACCATAAGTGCAGGCAGCATATATGGAAAATCTCTAGTTTCAGGCAAACCACATGTGCATGCAGCCAAATACGGAAAATGTCTAGTTTCAGGCATACCACATGACCAGGCAGCAAATATAGAAAATGTCTAGTTTCAGGCATACCACATGTCCTGGCAGCACAGCATGTATGGAAAATGTCTTAGTTTCAGGCATACCACATGACCAGGCAGCAAATAAGGAAAATGTCTATTTCCAATATATTAAAGGCGTTGCCATTGTTACTTGAAAACATGCTGTTATGTGTTATACATTGTTTATCTGATTTGAACTTTAGTGAATTTGAAAAAAGATCGGTAACAGCAGGAAAAACCAAAGAGTGATTCATGTACAGTGAATCACAGACCCTAGAGTTCGGTACTCACGTGCACACCTTATCCTGCTAAACACATGTACACAACAATATGCACCATCACTCTCACACACACACAAACACACACACACACACGCACACACAATCCACCCTGACTCGCCCCTTTCTTTCGACTAAAAAAGTTCGTCTTACTATTGTGTGCCAACTCGGTGATGCAATTTACCGTACGTTACATAAAAAAACAAACCCAACTTCCCTGCTCAATGAAAGCCAGTTCAGAAACAGAAGTAACATTGGAATAAGACGCCGCCGTTTGTCGAAGACAATATGGTTCCTTCACATCGTATAGTAGTGTGAGACAAACCATTTTCTAAGGGCAATGTAACTCCTTCAGAACTCACAGCGTTCTGATGCAATGCCAGTTTTCAAGGTCAAGAGTTACCAAACGAACATTTGGATTTTTCCCCAGCTGCATAATTACATTTTATTGCCAAGCAAATGACCTTTGAACTGGGTTTACTGATCAATACAGCAGTTTTAAAGGCTTTGTTTCTTTAAAATGTTTCATTGGTTTCAAATTTCTTGTTATTGTAACAGCCATTTAAGAGTGATACTTGAATATTTTAGGGCACCCCTAAACTCATCCAACTCTAATAGACAAAGAAGACTGCAGTTGGTCGTTGTGTTGGCCACATGACACCGTCATTATTAGTCGGCCACTGAAGCACATGATCTTAACGTGATCTGCCCCATGGATCCTTAGGAATTTTGCTTTCTACATATTGATCATGATGCTAACTCATTCGAAAATAAATTGATCATAAAAGTACTTTAAGGACATCAATAAAATTATAAAGGTACTAATTAGGCAGGATCGCTGGCCGAGAATGTTATGATTTTCTATATAGTCTATAGATATTATCAGGGTGGACGGTCAATCAATTGAGGCAGTGTTTCCCAAAATGGGGTACGCGACTTTGGAGTGGGTACGCGTTGCATCTCATTAACTATGCTGATTTGTTTGAATACCCATTTATTTTGTTCTGTTAATCAATTAAAGTGTGGTGGTGGGCGGGGTTACTCAGCATTACAAAAATTATAAAGGGGGTACACATAGGTAAAAAATTTGGGGAGACACTGAATTACGGTAATCTCACATAAATTCACTTTTGTCTTTTGGATTCGAACTTCTTCCGTAGTATATGATGCAAAATAATCATAATATCTTTTTTTCTTAAGTATAAACCTTTCCTGTTTATTTACAAGACTAGGTATGTATCAAGTTATATATGTGCTTCAGTAGTAGAACATACGAATGGAGAATCTATTTCAATTGTGGAATAAAGACAACGTTTGCGGTCAGTCTATTCATAAACTCAAGGTTAGGCATTAATAGTGTTTACTTACAGATTGTTTACTAACAGAGTGTTTACTTACAGATTCTTTACGAAATGTTATCCCTTGACACAAGAAAATGCCAAACAACAGAAACATACACAATTAGACGTATCCGTTTTTTTTTTTTTTTTGTGTGTTAAGAAATGAAACAACAGGAAAACAATTTAAAGGTAAGCACCAGTGCACTATGTCATCGGGTTATAGGCCTTGGTGTGGAGTGTAGGAAGTCTTGTTCTTATTGGACTACTGGTAGCAGTCAGCATCGGGAGGTTCCACAGATACTGAAGCCGTGCTTGATAAAACCATGCAGCCTTACACTTGGGAGGAGGAATGGGAAGGAGGAAGGAGTAGAGGAAAGATGGTATGAGGGGGGGAGTAGTACGGGAAATATGGCCGGGGGGGGGGGGGGGAGAAGCACTGTAAGGGGTGTAACAGAGATCAGTTCAACACCGGACCTTTCCTCTCTAGAGGTACAAGAAGTAGGACGGCAGGAGAAGGTTTGAGAGAGGGTGAGGAGTTGGTGAGGAGGAAGTTGTATGCGGCATCGTAGTTGTGGAACGTGAGTACGGCACGTGAGAGCAGGGGGGGGGGTGTGGTGTGAGGGGTGGTGTTAGTTCTCCAACCCAGGCATAAGACATCTGTCTTGAGGCCTGCAACAGTGAGTTCGGAAAATAAAAAGAGAGGGGAAACGTAAAGGGAGGGGGTGAACATTGTGTGCCTGTGGAGTGAGGGGTGGGGGGGGGCGTATGAGGAGAGAGTACAAGGTGAGATAAGTGACGCGTGGAAAGGAAAAGAAGACAACGCAAAGCATGGCCAGTGCCTCAATGGGCTTGAGTTCGGACACAGTTCTGTGTACACACAGCACAAGACTTGGAAAGGGAAGCTTGGTCCGCGTGTATGTATCGAATTCGTTTGTTGTATAATGACAGTAAATAATATCCACGTCAGACAAGAGTTTGATATGACAACATTCACTTGTCAGATAGACTCTGTTCAATGTCATCTGTTTGGTAGTCAACATTTATTCTCTCCATTTTTCTCTCTCTCTCCCACAGTGTTCTCTCTCTCTCTCTCTCTCTCTCTCTCTCTCTCTCTCTCTCTCTCTCTCTCTCTCTCTCTCTCTCTCTCTCTGAATCTCTACACCTTTCTGTAAAGAAAAAAACAAGAAAAAAATACTTAAAAAAAAAAAAACACAGACTATTCCTCTTGTATATAACTTATAGATCGTTTATTTAGCTCTTAATTCAAGATGTTCACGATAAATTAATCAATGTCAAGGACGCTAAATTTAACTTCAGTTTCCATTTAAATGAAAAAAGAAATAATAATGGTAGTCACAATATCTCCGTACGTAGCAGTTTATCAAATCTCCTTAATTGCTGCTAATTAGTTGCCCATTTGTTCCCATAGAAAGAAATTCTAATACTTTCTCAATATTGAGATGATGTCGAGCTACATTCGGAAGATCTCGTTAAACCGGCTTTGCTGTTAAACGAAATCGACACTTCCTTGGTTTTGTACTCCGGATACACCAAAAAGCTATATATTCCTAGATTTTCCACAATTAATAAAAATCTCCAATATCTAATGAATGTTAGATTTAAAAAAAAAAAGGAACAATTTTTATCAATCCCAATGTTCAGCAAACTGAAAAACTTTTTTGTTTTAAGTACAGAGAAATAGAGAGAGAGAATATCTTTTGTTTAGGAGGTGCATAAATACTTTTTCCCAAATGTCCTGTTGACCTTTTTATGACCCGTTTCTTTTACATTCAAGACAGAAGAGTTAAAAAAATAAAACTTCAATCATATTTCCGCCACGTCTGTCAGTGACACTTGGAAACAAAGACATTGGAACGCTTCAAATTGAATGGCAGGTTACATACACCGGGAATCACCTGTGGACCCATTATGTTTCAGGACAAGGTCAAATATCAATCCTTCCCCTCCTCCCAAATTTTACAGAATCAAGTTCAAGATGACCAACTTGTCATCGACCTTTCACCGGTAGTATTTTTTTTTTCTTTTTAAATTCGCCTCTAAATCATTAACAACCGATCTGGTATGTTACGTTTCAAACCAAAACCTTTTTTTTTCCTGACATTAATTTCTTTCTTGATGAAGGATTGGATGTGGATGTGATCAAGACTGGTGGAGCTGATTTTAACCAGACGCGAATTTCAAAGTTATTCTTGGGGGAATGGCGTTTAAGTGATTTTAGAGTAAAATTGTATTATATGCATTTTTAAAAATGTAAGCGTGTTTTTAGCTGCCCTGAAAGGGGAATAGACGCTATTAGTTTTGTGTGGTCTGTCAGTCCGTCCGTCTGTCAGTCCCGTTTAGATTCTGTAAACTAGAAAAGATATTGAAAATCCGACATCCTGATATTTTAGACATTTTAAAATTGTGATCCAACGGCTACTTTTTCTTTTCAGAAAGCGAAAAATTTAACTTTTTAATATCAACTATGCAACAGTTTTTTCATAAAAAAAATACACCATTTTTACAATTCTTCAATATTAATGGTAACAAACACGAGAGGCTATTTAGTAAGGGAGAAAACCAGCCACCATATTTTTAACACATTTGCAAACGGTTTTAGATTTTTTAAAATTGTACAAATGTTTGACAATGAGAACAAAGTACTGTCATTATAAGTACATTTACAAAAAAAAAAATTACTTTTATTTTTAAAGAGAAAAAAATCTTTTTACAATTTAGTAGGCACATTAGTGGAAAATAATTGAAAACAACAATCAATAAGTAGTTTTTCATATTATCGAGTTAATTGCAATACATTACTGCAATGTCAGAGCACATCACTAACGGAATATACTGGAAACATATTTTTTTGAGGCTTTGGATAAGAGATTAACCCTTTACAAAACAATTAAATCAATTAGATACTCATTATATGACATTAGTTAGGCCAGGTTCACACCTAACTTCACCTTTACTTTCACCTATCTCTTTGTCTGCTGGACCATTGGGGCACCACGCAAGATCGGTCGACCTTCTTTCTCTATTCTTCTGTTATTTGCCTTTGATAGAATTTCATTCTGATGTTCTTTCTGAAAATATTGATACCTGCATTTTTTTACCTACCTGGTTAGACCACTTCGGGGACCGATTTTTGAGTTTGTGTTTCAACACAAACTGTCTTTGTAACCTTGTTTTTTTAAGTTTTCCTTTTACTTGACCAGAAAAATGGAAAATTAGGGGGAGGGGAGAGTACAGATACTTTTGTATTAACAAGATTCCAGAGTTCCCGAATACTAAGATATTTTATCCTATTTCTTTCTAATGCAATTTTAATGATAGGTAAAAGAATTAGGCTTAATTTTTAGAGGAAATTTTGTAGCTTATAAGATAATGAAAATTGGACTTTGTCAAAGTATTATGAGAGGGTGCAGACAAAGTTCTAACGTTGAAATTTACAAGCAGCAAAACTAAAATTATTCCACGTATTTTCGTCGGGGCTTGAAGTAGTGTTTTAATATATAGAAAGGTGTTGCCCATCAAATGCTTCTCAGCCTTGCTGTGACGCTCGGATGGAAACGGTCGTCAGAAGAGACAATTAAGCCAATAAGGAGTGAAAAAGTCTGTCTCCACCTTGGACATGTCCACTCACAATTCAAGATCCACATTTTCTCTTAGTTTTCTGGGTATTTCCATAATGGAAAATCAAAACTGTTTTGTTTTTTTTAAATTACGTCTGATAATTGTGTCAGTTATGCAAATGAGTTTCAAAAACAAAGCATGTGTTATCGTTTGCTTATTTTTTCGAGAGTTATTTCATCTTTGTATTCGTTGCCTTGTCAACCTCTTCTTCCTGTGCCTAGATCTAGTTGTGTCCCTTGGGGAGGCGCACACAATAATATTTGTTCAAGGAAAGAATATAAGCTCAATACGTCTGCAAAGGTTCGTAGCAATAAAAACTTTTTTCGCGAAAGTTTTTTTTTTGTAATGTATGATTTTAGGGTGACATCATTAGCTAACCGCACTGGGTGACACCAGCCCTTAGCGACGCCGCTGGCTACATCTTTTATTAAAGGATTCACTCTTGTTGTCTTTCTAAACAATATACTCAATATGGCCAGGTGGCCCTGCTCATAGATCTTGTTCTAGAATTCAACATGACAAAAATATTGGTTAAAAACTTTATGGGAAATAGTTTAGTAAATAAAATCACGATCCCCTCACGAAAAAAAAATTGGATTACGGAACACAAATATTCAGATCACGTGATATTATGAAATCGAGATTCAGTTCGATTTTTGGACGTAATAAATTAGAGGGAAATAATCGTAGAAAAACTTTCAAAGTTGCGGCTTAAGCATAACAAGGGCACGTATACCAAGGGTAATAAAAATTCTTACAAAGGGAGACTAACCTGTACAAAGTCATTTAATGTGAAGGAATAAAAAGGATCAATTTATCCACGTGACCTTTGACGTAAGAGGGGGGAGATGCATGGAGAGAGCCAGGACTCGTATTGACCATGATGTATCCATATGGTTTGTTGAAGCCGGGAAGGGTATCACAATGTGGACAGCAGACGTGGAGATAATTAGCACGCGTAGTTGTTTTTTTTTTTTGGGGGGGGGGCGGTTTTTCTTTTTATTTACTTGCATATCAAGGCAGACATTATATTCCCCTTGGTACGAAAGTATTCGTTTTAGAATTCCAAGATTTAGTCTTTGTAGAGGATGAAGTAAAAACAGAACAAACAAAATCCAATAAGAAAATAATCATAGCGAGAGAGGATGAGAGGAAGAATGACAGAGAGATAGAAAGAGTAAAACAGAGAAAGAAAGAGAGAAAAAGAGAGATGGAGAAAGAGAGAGTGAAAGCGAGCGAATGAGCCACTGAAAGTGAATAAAAGTGAGTAAGACTAAACACCAAAAAAAACAAACAAAAAACTTAGAGGTAGAGTCAGAGGTGGGGAAACGCTGATGAAAATAAACCCACATATCATGAGAAATAACAAGAAAGCCTGAATTGAAATGGCCCTCTTTACATATAAACAAAATGACAAAGAAATCATCTACAATTTTTGACGTTAAAAAAAAAAGGTCCGAAACAAATATTTCATTTTCCTTCAAATTTTGCAATGTCCACATCAGACTCTCGTTGAATTGTTTTAAGCCTCAGTAAGCTGTCTACAATTTAAATACTCTAAAGATATTCAAACAGGGTCTAGAATTAAACTATAACAAAACAACTGCGCGCAAATTTTTCTAAAGCATCTTAAATTCAAAGACTTGGTTATTCTAAGTTTCTTCTTCTTCTACGTTCTCTCTTTTATGTTGAAGCGTTCAGATGACTTGACCAATACATGAGATGAACTGTCCAGTGGTTTCAGAATCAGGGAGCTCTCCATATAGTTTTCTTTCTATTGGGGTGTTTTGCGGCCAGTGTCTTGTACGGTCCTCTTGGCAAAGAGAGCAGTTTTGAAGGACATGTCTAGTGACATTCCACATGGGCAGATTTTACTGGTTCCAATTTTCTAAGTTTCTGATGACCTTAAGATTTGAGTATAGTTTCAAATCTCAAATTGGCTAAACTTCTGTCTGTACTTTGCTAATTAATGAAATGAAATACCTAATTACAATAAAAAAAAAAATAAACTTTTTACTTTGAAATAGACTTCTTCTTCAAAACGAGATTAAAAAAAAATTTTTAAGCAAGACCCAAACAAGTAAAATATATTTAAAATTCCTTTTAAAAAAACAAAGCTTATCCAAGGGAGAAAAAAAAACATCGCGCTTATAACAATATCCCTCAATAATGCAGTTATTTCTCTTATTTAATATCAAACAAAATATTTAATAACCAATGATTGAGGGACTAATTGGTTCTTTTAAAAATAGATTTATGTTTTCCTAGATACAATAAATAATATTTTAAAGTTTCAACTTGATACGCAAATGGGTGTGGGGGAAATAACGTGTTCAATTATAGAAGGGGACACAATTCAACATGTTTAGCCGTATTTGTGAATAATGAAGGATTAATTTCCCTTATTAGTATCAAACAAAATAATTAATTACCACTAATTAATAGACTAATTGCTTCCTTTTTTTTTTTTTGGATTCATGTCTTATATATGTCAATAAATATTTGTTGAATAAAGTTTCAACGTAATCCGAGAACTGGTTTTGGAGAAATAATGTATACAAACTTTTTACCAGACAGACAGAGTAACCTTGGTAAGAACTAATCTGCTGACTGTCCCCACAGCAAGCATTTGTTGTCGTTGATATGCTATGTTGTTGTTGTGAAAGCAATTCATACTATCATACATTGTATTCAACTACTTAAACAGTAGCGTTGTCAGATTGTAGAGCTTATACGATTGTAGAGCTTCAAAGATTGTAGAGCTTTAAAACTTAAAAGATTATAGCGCTTGTAAGATTGTAGCACTTGTTAGAGCTTTGAAAAAATGCAGAGCTTGAAAGATTGTAAAGCTTGTAAGTTTGTATAGCTTGTAGGATTGTAGAGCTTGAAAGATTGTAAAGGTGGAAAGATTGTAGCGCTTGAAAGATTGTCAATCTTTTAAGATTGTAGAGCGTGACTTTATTGAAAACAAACTCAACCAGATTGAGCTGTAGAATTGTCACGTGACTTCAGAGTGTTGACTTGACCACATTATCTCATGGTGCATCCAACACATAAACATCTCATACACATTCAAATGGGCGAGCCATATCCACCACTGGTAGTGAGGGCGGGAGAGGATCCCTGTCTCTCACTCACACACACACCAATCAAATACACACACGCAGTTCCATTCTTACACATCCCCAATAATCTTCATAGAAAAGATTTGAGGTTGTTTATTTACTTTCTCACTCCCCCCTTCCCCCCTCCTCCAAAAAAAATTTCACTTAAATTGTCTCTTTTCCGCAACATAAAGAAATACGCACGGTGTCCATTAATCGCGCAGAAGAGAGAAATAATTAGTCAATACTTTTTTTTTTCATCTAACAGTAGTCTTCTGTTTGACCTACTAAAGCTTTGCCTTAAACCAGGGTAGAGCAGGGTACAGCAGCTAGAAAAGAAAAAGTTGATAGGCATCGGCGCGGATAGGCATCGAGCTCACCATTACTCTCCCGCTTCCAGGACTTGCCATGTTATCTCCCCCCCCCTCCCCACCTACCAAACTTTACCAGCTTCATTAATAATACACTCACCTCCTGTAACCTCCCCCCCCCCCCAGCTCCTTAGAGCCTTGCAGCCTGGTTTCAGAATCACCTACCTATATACATATTTATATGAAAAGAGGCAAGCACCAGTAGCTGCTGGCATCATTTTCCCCCCATGTTTTTCCCCCACATGTTTCTCAGCATCAAGTGACCCCTGACCTTTGGCCTAGCCTGTGGAGAGCTCACACACACACACGCGTACTCATGATCGCGAAACCTATGCACCAGAGGCATTAGTTGTGGGCCTTGTTTATAAAAAGGGGGGGGGGGGGAAAGCACAAATGTGTGCATTAATGTGCTTTACAAATGTACACTAGAAATTCATATCCTTAGTTTGTTCTCCATTGTTTTCTTGTCAGTGGAAGTGAACATCAACTTTTTTCAAGCTATACATCTTTTGACCATTGTACTTAAAGTGACATACTGTTAAGCCCAGGATACTCAGTCATAGATTCTTAGTCCTCGTTGAATATAGGCATAATCAATCTTTATTAGGCCTTCTACATATAATCAATCTTTATTAGGCCTTCTACATATAATCAATCTTTATAAGGCCTTCTATATATAATCAATCTTTATTAGGCCTTCTACATATAATCAAACATTATTATGACTTCTACACATAATCAGACATTATTAGGCCTTTTACACATGATCAAACATCATTAGGCCTTCTAAACATAATCAAACATTATTAGGCCACGTAGACCTTCTACACATAATCAAACATTATTAGGCCTTATATATATAGTCAATCGGTATTAGGTCTAGGCCTTGTAAACATAATCAAGCATTATTAAATCTTGTACACATTTAAAAAAATAAAGTTCCCATATCAGAACTTGTGATCTATAGCGCACTGTTAACGAGGGTGTCATGTGTCCAGCACAACGACCGACCGCCTTCACTTTTTCAAAACTAATCTCAGGTACCCATTAAAGCTGGGTGGACTCAGAGGCACCCTAAAGATCCTGGATGTAAAAATCCCAGATTCGAACCAAGGACCTTTGGTTCGGAAGTCAAGTCCTTTACCACTCAGCCACCGCGCACTCACTTGTACACATAGTCATACATTATTAAGCCTTGTACACATAGTCAAATTTAAATGGGGCTCGAAATAACAGTCCTACTTTAAAACCACTATTGATCTGCAACACACACACACACACACACACCAAGTAGAGCAAGAACATAAAAGACGAAATGAACAGATAATTGTGTGTGTAAATATTTCTATTACAACCTAAAGGAGCGGGTTCGAATCTCATTGCTGAAATTTTCTGCTTTAAAGGAGTTTTTGCGAGCTTCCTCATCTTACTTTTTAATAGTGTGACCTCTTTAGCCAGTGAAGTAGCTTTGATGAAACATTAAGGCCAGGAGAGACATTGACCATATTTCCGTTCTCACATCTTAAAAAGGTATTGTAGGCCCGGCATAAGAGTTAATTGTACCTGCATGACATGATGAGAGTTCTGCACGCCCAAAAAAAAAAAAAGACAGCATAGAGGACAAAGACTTACAAAGGAAGAAAGAAAAGAGGACAAAGACTTACAAAGGAAGAAAGAAAAGAGGACAAAGACTTACAAAGGAAGAAAGAAAAGAGGACAAAGACTTACAAAGGAAGAAAGAAAAGAGGACAAAGACTTACAAAGGAAGAAAGAAAAGAGGACAAAGACTTACAAAGGAAGAAAGAAAAGAGGACAAAGACTTACAAAGGAAGAAAGAAAAGAGGACAAAGACTTACAAAGGAAGAAAGAAAAGAGGACAAAGACTTACAAAGGAAGAAAGAAAAGAGGACAAATGGAGACAAAAGGAAAGGGTCCTCTATGTGCAGCTGCAGACCTGTCTGTCTGGACCTTCTTTAGGATTAGTTTGTCATTTTATCTCTTGTGTTTATGTCGGCTATGTTACTATTGGAGACTTTCATAAATGGCAGAAAAAACTATAAATAGCTTTTTTGGTGTATCCGGTGTGCAAAATAAAGGAAGTTTTGAAAGGTACAAGAATATTTTCGTGCATTTGTTAGCACTGCTGAATCGAATTTCTATAAGCTTTTTTTTTTAATAGAACAAATAATTCCAGTCTAGAATAAGGATTAGACTTTCACTCTGTGACTGGAAACTTACTTAAAAAACAAATTGGCAACGAGCTAGTGGGAATAAAGGAGACTTGACACGAGGATCAACTTCCACTAATTGAGAGTAGTCACAATTACAGCTCAATTCTTTTAGACCGAGTTGGCAACAGTGACGTCCTTGACATTGTTTTTATTTATCGTGAACATTTCCAATAGCGCATAGAGCTTTACATTAAGTTTGTCAACAGCGCTGTATTAAAGGTTTATTCAATGATTATTAAAATATGACATACAGTAAACACTGTAGGCCGACGTCTGCCAGATGGAGAACTAGACAACAATAAGGAGGGCATGTACTCATGTCTGGTAACTCTAAGCATGATGAATGTAAAGATTTTTATTTTAGGGATTAGTCAGGCTTAGTGCATCACTCACATATCACGACAATGAAGCAATGTGGCGCCTCTTTGAAGCTGAAGAAAGGCGTTGTACAAAGAGCTTTGCAACATCCAACTTTAGCCAGAAATCAAACAGAACTATTGTGAAGCTAAATTGTCCGACATGAAGCCAAGAGATTCTATCCAATTAACATCTACGCCAATTGTTTATCTTAACAAAGTACTATAAATAGAACTTCCAAACAGAAATCGAAACTCGTAATAATTGAGTACAATGACCACTACAAGTAATGAAATATTCATCAAAACGTAGGCACAATGCGTCGAGATTTCCTGGACACAGAATTTCAATCGAACCAGCCCAGGGCATTGCCAACCCTTTATCTTTCAGCTTCATCCAGCGCAGCAAGCCATTAAATTGATCAATCAACAGAATTGATGATTTATCGATTATTTTTACCTTTCGCGGAGAAGAAACATACGTAGCCTAAAAATGGCCGAAAGAGACATTTCGTTTTATTAAAAAGTCTACAGTAAAACTCGATGATCTAGATGTCACAGAGATATTTGTATACAAAACAATATAGATATTTAGAAATTGTAAGATTTAAAAAACAACAGCTGACTTCTATTACAGAGTTTACTAAAATAGCCATAAAAAAAAAACCAGCCCTAAGGCCTAAAGAACAACAGAGTTAGTGCTGGTAGATATTAACATGTATAGCTTTCTTCTTTGTCCACGAACTTATTTCTATTATTTCTTTTTTGATAAAACAATGTCCTATTGGGTCAAACCCTTTTTCAAGATCTTAAATCTGTTTTATATTACATGGTACTGTTACCTGTATTAAATAATAGGTCCAGCATTGTTAGTCTTTATATTAACTTAAAACTCATATTGTTCAGTTAGGTGTTTTTTTTAAGGTCCAATCAAAGGGCTATTCGTATGCTATTCGGGCATGTGATGTAGTTTGCCAACTCAGAGAACACGTTTACAAAGCTTGTTTTGACTCACTCTTTCTTGTGTGTCGGTGTGAAATCTTTGACACGTGGTTTCCTCCACTTCCCATCATTCTCGGATATAGTTAACACTTTGTACAATTAGTCAGTGTCGACAACAACAGTTGAATCAATATTTAAAACAACTAGTTAATCAATTAGTGATAATCAATTAATTTTGTTTATATGGAAAATGTAATACGTTTAGGGGGAAATAACCCTTGTATAGAGAATTAGGTCGCACGCTAAAAATTTGAACTAACAATAGTATTTTTAAAAATTCAATTTTTCTGTAAGTATTTGAGTTGTTTAGTGGCTAGCAGGTCGGCCTTCGCTTTTTTTTTTTTATAGCTTTTGAAATTGCAGCACGGAAACTTTCTCCCAGATACCCCATTCCTCTCCCCAGCCTAGTAGACCATAACAAGATTGGACCATAGCGCACTAAGTGTGCAGTATTCATGAAATTTGCGCCAAACAATAAAAAATTTAGTACAATATTTCTAATAGCAAAAATGTATAATTATTAGATCTATTAAAAATAATGGCATTAATGAATCAAAATAATTGATGTGATTTCACTCAATGTAAGCTTTTATTTTTTTTTTATAAATATCTTGTTTCTGGTTTACTCTTCCGAAAAGAAAACACGAGGGACTGTTTTTTATGACGGATACCGGCACAGCTATGTAGTACAGAGAAGAAATATAAGGGAGTTTCTCCGGTGTGCTCGATCTTTGGCCTCACTTCTAATCAGAGTATCTTGGGATGCAAGCCATCGGAAATAGGGATGTAAAAATTTTAATCTTCTTAGATCTTTCCTACACGAAAATTTATTCAGACATGCAGATGGAGGCAAACTTCTTTAGGTATAGAGTTTAAAGACTCAGACTTAGTTCTTTGGACAATTAGGCCTACATAAGACAGCCACCTCAGAATTGAATATATACATCTAACGCACTGCTCTTCGTTCTAGTGCTCAGATTACAGTATCTACTTTGATTTTAAATATGAATAAAATTTAACAAGGTTATAAAGACAGTTTGTGTGGAAACACAAGCTCAAAATCGGCCCCCGAAGTGGTCCACCCAGGCAGGCTTCAAGAGATAAGAATGGAGAAAGAAGGTTGACAGATCTTGTGTAGTGCCCCAACGGTCCAGCAGATCAAAGGATACATGCAAGTGAATGCAAAGTTAGATGTGAACCTGGCCTAACTAGTTCCCCTTTCAGACTTTTTGGCCTATAGGGCAGATGATGTAAAGTTCATGTGTTTTTGTGGCCTACGGTTAACGAGGGTGTCATGTAGCCAACACAACGACCAATCACCTTTACTTTTTCCAAACTATTGTCAAGTATCCATTAGAGCTAGGTGGACTTAGAGGCGCCCAGAGATTCCGATGTTATGAACCTAGGTGGTGAATCAATTTCAAACCCGGGACCAATGCTGTTTAAAATATTACTATTCGTTTTAAATTTGGTCTAACTTATAATGCATACTAAATAGCTTTTTCTCTTTAAAAACTGCTTGCATAAGTGATTTAAAAAAAAGAAGTAGCCGTTGCATTAGAACTTTGAATGGTCTAAATTATTGTGATGTCGGATTTTCACTATCTTTTCTAGTTTACGAGATCTAAACGGGACGGAGGACATACGGACAGACATTTCACACAAAACTAATAGCGTCTTTTTCCTTTCGGGGGCCGCTAAAAAAAAACCATTTCATTTACCTTTTTTAGCTTATGATATTTCAGGTAACCAGGGCTCATTACGGATGAAAATTGTAGGGTCGTTTGTCATGCCTCTCGATATTCATAATTTTTCCGCATTTGAACCCTACTTGCTGCCTACCCTACCTGCTGCCTACGCTACCTACTGCCTACCCAACATGCTGCCTACCCCTATCATCCTGCAAGAGGTCAAGGCTAGGAAGTAGAAATCTTCATTTCTGAAATCACGTTCAAAACGTATAGAAAACAAAAGAACAAAGTAGTCAATCTAAACCAACCCAATCTAAACCAACCCAATCTAAACCAACCCAATCTAAACCAACCCAATCTAAACTAACCCAATGTAAACTAACCCAATCTAAGCTATCCCAATCTAAACCAACCCAATCTAAACCTAACCCAATCTAAACTAACCCAATCTAAACCTAACCCAATCTAAACCAACCCAATCTAAACCAACCCAAACTAAACCAATCTAAACCAATCCAATCTAAACCAACTCAATCTAAACTAACCCAATCTCAACTAACCCAATCTAAACTAACCCAATCTAAACTAACCCTATCTAAACCTAACCCAATCTAAACCAGCCCAATCTAAACTAACCCAATCTAAACTAACCCAATCTAAACCTAACCCAATCTAAACCAACCCAATCTAAACCAACCCATACTAAACTAACCCAATCTAAACCAATCTAAACCAACCCAATCTAAACCAACCCAATCTAAACCAACCCAATCTAAACCAATCCCAATCTAAACTAACCCAATCTAAACTAACCCAATCTAAACCAACCCAATCTAAACCTAACCCAATCTAAACTAACTTAATCTAAACTAACCCAATCGAAACCAGCCCAAATCTAAACTAACCCAATCTAAACCTAACCCAATCGAAACCAACCCAATCTAAACCAACCCAATCTAAACCAACGCAATCTAAACCAACCCAATTTAAACCAACCCAATCTAAACCAACCAATCTAAACCAACCCAATCTAAACCAGCCCAATTTAAACCAGCCCAATCTAAACTAACGCAATCTAAACTAACCCAATCTAAACTAACCCAATCTAAACTAACCCAATCTAAACTAACCCAATCTAAACCAACCAATCTAAACCAACCCAATCTAAACCAGCCCAATTTAAACCAGCCCAATCTAAACTAACGCAATCTAAACTAACCCAATCTAAACTAACCCAATCTAAACTAACCCAATCTAAACCAACCCAATCTAAACCTAACCCAATCTAAACTAACTTAATCTAAACTAACCCAATCGAAACCAGCCCAAATCTAAACTAACCCAATCTAAACCTAACCCAATCGAAACCAACCCAATCTAAACCAACCCAATCTAAACCAACGCAATCTAAACCAACCAATCTAAACCAACCCAATCTAAACCAGCCCAATTTAAACCAGCCCAATCTAAACTAACGCAATCTAAACTAACCCAATCTAAACTAACCCAATCTAAACTAACCCAATCTAAACTAACCCAATCTAAACCAACCCAATTTAAGAAAGTTTGTATTTCTTTCAGATTTTAGAAAGAAAGATTATTTCTTTCTAGTGCAAACGTCTTGCAAGACGGCAATAAATGGATACAGACAGGGTTTGAACTCAGGACGTCGCGGTGACAGATAGATGCACATCAGTTGTATACCATACGCATAGTGTTAGTACTTTTGTAGTGACAAAACAATTATCCACTAACCATAGACTTTAAGCTACCATTGGCTGGGGGAACTAAAGAAAAATTAGACCCAATTAAAAATAAGCCTCCTAATGAGTTTACGAGTTTGTAATGCTACAAACCAGTTCGGCAAATGAGATTTTTTTAAAACAACTTTTCTTCAAACTTTGTTTCGCTACTAACGGTAATGTGAATTATCTGAGCCATGCAGGTAAAGATGAACAAGAGAATGCCCCCCCCCCCCCCCTACATATGTTAGAATACGTTCAAACAATGTACAGGAGAACAAAGCACGTGTAAGCGCTAAGTGATAAATATTACATACAGCCTAGCAGAATAGATAGTAGTCATAATTTAATTTAATTGGTGGCTGAGTGGTTAAGCGCTTGGCCACATGACACCCTGCTCGATAACAGTTGACCTTAGAAACAGATGACCTTAACATCATCTGCCCCATACATCGCAACGTCTGCAAAGGGAAACTTTACTTTTTTATAAGTTATACGTACAAACTTTATCTAATGATATATTTTAGAAAGAAAAAGAGAATGATCTACTGCAGTAAGCCTAGATCTAGAAAGATAGACACGTACCTACCTTGGAACTGCATGCCTCTATCGTCCAACTAATGTTCCCTGGTGCCCTTGCAGACCTAGAGGGTTGTGTACCTTGGGACAGCATGCCTCTATCGTCCAACTAATGTTCCCTGGTGCCCTTGCAGACCTAGAGGGTTGGGTAACTACATTCACATCACGTAAATAACTGGCTCTTAAAGACGAATAAATCCAGACTCGCCACTAGATTGATACAACTGCTCGAGAAATCGAAATTAACAATTTTATAGTCGGCTGGGTTTAAACACTGACAAGAAAGTAAACACAGCATCAAATGTCTGTCGAGATGCTATAATAAAATGTTAACTTTGAAACTGGGTTAAAAGAGACTTTTAAAAAAAACGTTCACACAATGTAAAGGTGAAAAAAACAACCTAGACTGCGTGGTAGGATTTAGAAAAAAACCTAGACTGCGTGGTAGGATTTAGAAAAAAACCTAGACTGCGTGGTAGGATTTAGAAAAAAACCTAGACTGAGTGGCGGGATTAGAAAAAAAAATTAAAATCCAATGGAAAAGAAGTTGAGTTCTGTTTACTACTCACTGTACAGGGCGCTTGTGACATCCACCCTCCCTCACTTCTCCCTGGGGCGATACTGCATCGAGTATATGTCAGGCGGGAGGGGGCGAGAGACGAGAATGACACTCGTTACAACCGCAACTGCCGCTGTCCTATCCACTCCCCCACATCACACACACACACACACACCAACTCTTCACTGCTGCCAGGGATGCCGTCGATGCAGTTGTCATCAGCGCTGCCAATCAATGGCTGATTTCGCCCACCAGCTCCTGCCCCCCAAAACACTTTCTAGGTCTCACCATTCATAGCTACTTTAGCATTCGATAACGAGGCTGTGTAGCACTACCAAAGCTACACGCCTTAGTGCAGGTCCTTCGTTTCCGTTCCACATCTCAATGGATTTTTTTTTTTTTTACTTCTTTGTCAATAACATGGACTGTCTTGGGAAAGGATTCCAGAACTCAAAGATTGTGTTGTCTTCATTAGTGAGACTAAATGGTCCACAAGGATAGATTGTGGACTCAGAATCAAAGAGCTCTGAGTGAAACAAACTAGTGATTAACTTGAGAAGTACACGCCGGTAGATAGAGATTTCCATTGAACACTTTCGTGATAGAGAGATCGTTGGTTATAAGGGAAAATAAGTACAATTAGTAAATGAAAGAGAACGAAAGAAATGTAAAGAGTGAATGAGAGACAGTCAAAGAGGAAAAGAAAAAGAGAGAGAGAGAGAGAGAGAAAAGAGCAAGAGAGTGAAATAAAGAGAGAGAAAAGTAGTCGGAGTACTAGAGAGACCTGAAGAGATAAAGAAAGGCTGAGAGAGAGAGAGAGAGAGACAAGGAAAAAAAGAAAGAGGAAGACCTTTGGTCTCACTCTACTAGACTCTCTGGTCTCACTCTACTAGACTCTGGTCTCACTCTACTAGACTCTCTGGTCTCACTCTAAACGACTCTCTGGTCTCACTCTACTAGACTCTCAGGTCAACGTGTTTCCAGTCTGCCTCTCACACTTAAGCCGTTGCCAGGAAACTCACCAACTGTAAATACAGACACGGAGAGAGGCTTAACCTAAAGCCTCGGGCTCAGGGACGAGTGTCAACGGTGTCAGGCTTGCCGAATATATTCCGTTTAAACTTTTAATTGGCTTGCAACACATGTACGCCAAGACAGTAAGTTCTTTCATCGTCTTGTGATCTTAAACATTGCTTGATGCTGTTGAGATGTAGCACCAGACAAGTTATTCAAACTTTCTTATAGGCGGGTACATGGGCGTTTGAACCCCAGCGGGGTTATGAAGCTAAAAACCACCTCTTCAATATAAAAAAAAACAAATTACACACTCCAAATTCTATGAGCGTAGCCAATGGGGTTTTGAGCTTAAACCCCCCTTCTATAGATGGCTTTAAGTTTAAATCCCCTCCAGACGGTTTTAATTTTAAATTATTCTCTACAGATAGTTTTAAGGTTGAAAACCCCTCTCTTTAATATTATTCTAAAGCAAACTACAGTCACCTAATTCCAAGAGCGTAACCAAAAGAGGTTTCAAATTTCTAACTATTGTTGGGCTCCATTAATAAATTGCAGGGAATAGTCATGTAAGCCAAAATAGAAAAAAAATGTGACTCAACAAGATGGCTAAGACGGATTTAAGGAGTCACTTATAGAGATTGTGTCTCAATCAAGGTTATCCTATACCGAAATGGGAGTCGACCACTTAGTGAGGTTGTAACAGAGCGTCGCATGAGGTTTGCGAGACAGGTTCTCCGACAAAATGAATTACGCACACTAAGAGTTGCGACGACATGGAGGCCATTACGAGGAAAGTGCAAACATGGACATCCTAGTACAACTTGGCGTCACATTTTCATGGAGGACCTCAGAGCAGTGGACACCAGGTGAGAAGAGGCTTCAGACATTGCCAGTGGCAGATTTTGTAGAGGCAGCTTGCCTCCCAATGCGCCGAACGGTGCGGGAGAATCAAAGTCCTAAGTAAGTAAGAATAGCAGATTAGGTTTTTGAACTAAAACTTTTTAATAGCAGGATAATGCACTGTATATACCTCAGAATATGCATTTTTTGCTTTAAATTCCGGAAATAGTGCTTGGCGACGCGCTCCACCCCGAACGCCGCTGGGGAAACTCACAGCGCTCCCCAGACCCCTTGCTGGCGAGGGCGGGACCATTAAAAAGTCGTTTAGGGATGCGGGAGTCTTCCATTCTGCCGATGTGACTTGCCCGTCGCAGCTGAGACTGCATCAGTATTGTGTGGATGCTTTCTTTGCATACCAAATCTTTTGAAAGACTTCAGTATCAGCCATTCAACAAGATATATTGTAGGGAGATCTTATAGAGGAAGGATGCTTATAAGGCTCCTCATACACTTTAATCAAAGGTTCCTCTGCTCTTGATCTACATAAGACTGTCTACAAAATGTTTAGGTACGTCTATTTCTTTATTCAACTCCTCACTGAATACAAAGAACTAGTTAAAACATTAGAGATGAGTGCGGGAATTCCCGCTAAAGCTGTGTGACGTAAGGTGTCAACAAATATTTTTTAAAAAATAAAAGACATAAACCAAAATTAGTTTAAAGATGTTTAAATAACGGTCCTACCAGAGTTTTCACCTTGTAGTTGGCAAGAGATAAACTGTCAAACTTGTAGGAACAATCGTTAGAGCTGTTTTCGAAACACAAGAACCGTGTCCACCCATGAAGAAATTGCAAGCTGATAGAAGGAATTTATAAAGTTACGTATTTATAATAAAGAATAAACATTATGAATGATTAAACCTCTTTCTTTCTAATGAGATCAGGATCACACATCAACCACTGCCGTTGCCCCCTCTTCCCCCGCCCACCTCCAGAAAAAGGCCTAGGACTTAGTGCAACACTGTTGAGGCATTGGCCTCTGTAGTCGTATATATAGAGAGAGACCATCAATGTGTGATGATAAACAGACCTGATGCCTCAACCTCATCGGTGAGCTGGAATATACTGATATATAAACATCAGTGAGCTGGAATATACTAATATATAAAGATCGGTGAGCTGGAATATACTGATATATAAACATCGGTGAGCTGGAATATACTGATATATAAACATCGGTGAGTTGGAATATACTGATATATAAACATCGGTGAGCTGGAATATACTGATATATAAACATCGGTGAGCTGGACTATACTGATATATAAACATCAGTGAGCTGGAATATACTGATATATAAACATCAGTGAGAGCAAGGTCACTTTCATTTGTTCTTATCTGTTGGTATAACAAAACTGAGCTATTTTTAGATTGCTTCACTGACAGTTTTTATGGAAGTGAGGTAACTCGCAAAAGAGACAGACAGAGAGAGAGAGAGAGAGAGAGAGAGAGAGAGAGAGAGCAATAGTTATCTTTCTAACAAGATTTTCGTGTTTATTTATTGTATCTGTGTTTAGATATGTTATGCTAAACCAACTGTAGGCCCACATTGCGGTAGCTGAGAGAAAAGGTTACAGTGATATATTGTGATTGGGTTCTTCTTTGTTGTTTTATTGAAGAGTGTTCACAGTGTTACGTAAAACTGTTTTATAATTAACCCCAGAGTTTCGCGAGGCAAGAATTAGTGCTTCACAAACTACAAACAAGTTGGCCACCACGTAAATTCATCTCTTTAACAAAAAAAAGCAAAGTGTTAAGATAAGTAAAATGTTTGGGAAACATTGAGATAGAAGGTTCATCTGGTATGAACTGGGCAATAGTATCCAGAGCATGGAAACTCTACATACAGTCTGTCTTCTAGTTCGGGCCTCTTGATAACGTATGCAGCCAGTTTGAAAAATGTCTGTTTGGCCTTAGTTGCTAGGATCCATAGTAAAATTCCCCTTTAAGCAGGGGCGGACTGACTAAATGGGCATTCGAGCGAATGCCCGGTGGGCCTGTACCCCATCAGGCTGGTAGGGCCACCGAAAGGGTCGCATGAATGCCAGTTAAATGTTTTAAGACTTTATAATATTCTCTTTAAACGCAACACCTTGAGCGTCGTGGTTAAAAAAAAACATCTTTAAAACTTTAAAGACAGCATAAGTTTTACTGAGCCTAAGTTTATCAAATTACCTTCAAACAAGTGGACTTAATGTTCTGTTGTGTGTGTAGCCAGCTCTAAGATGCGGGCAGTCTAACTAGGTTTCCAAGTTATTGAGTAAACAGCATTTGACCTTGTGAGTAAAGTAAAGTTTTCCTTTACAGACCTTGCGATCTTTAAGGCAGATGATGTTAAGGTCATCTGTTTCTGTGGCCAATGGTTTACGAGCAGCACAACGACCAACCGCCTTTAGTTACCCCAACTAATGTCAGGTACCCGTTAGATTTGGATGACCCCTGGGCGCCCTAAAAATTCCGCAATTCAAAATATAATGAGCAAACAGCCTACCGGACTGCCGTAAAGGGCATATGCTTCACTTCAATCTTTTTTTTTTAGTTTTTTATTTCTATGAATTAAATTCAGCGTTTCAAAATGGTTTATAGATGAAGGCGGTTGGTCTTTGTGCTGGCCACATGACTTCCTTAACAACCATATGGCACAGAAACGAAAACGCTCATCGTCTGCAAGTGAAAATTGAGCGTTTAATTTCCTGTTTTTAAACCTAATCTACTCAGGAACACTTACTTTCAATCACCTGACAGTCACATGAGATCCCAATCTAGTTCTGAATCTCATTCATCTTGCGCGTGCTTTGTTTTTCCCTCTTTAAATAAAAAATCTTTCTACAAACTTCATCTACTCCTTGTCGATGGTGTTTGTCTCCATTTTTCCTCCTGCAAGTTATCGCCCTTTTATCGAGCCTTGTTAAAGCCTCAATTTACTTCCCTTGGTCTATACAATACATCAAACATACCCGACCTAGCCTCCCTTAATACTTTGTCACTTGACAACATGATGTAGCTCCTCCTGTCTATAGAACTAGACTAGTGATCCACAAGATGTCAATCGTCGTCACGGATACATCTTCCTATCTTATTTTATAAATAACAGACTTTACTTTCAAAAGTGAAGCTAATTAAGTCCTACGTATTAATATGTTAATATAGTCATGGATGCTAATCAGTGAGCTCTTCTAGGTCGTTGGTTTTCCTGGCTGATTCAGGCAAAATATTCCAAGTTCTGATAGCTTTATGCTCTTTAAGTGTAAATGAAAGAAAGTGAAATAAACTGTTTAATCCTCTGTGCTAGAACTGTAATCATTCTTTCCGTGTTTTCACAAATAGTCTCATATTCAGTTCTTAGAATTTCTATCATCTTTGCCACTTCTAAACACCACAATGACACCTTCTCTTTTCTAACACTGTCTTATAACGTTGAGTGTATGTGTAATATATAAGAAAGACAGCCACACTTGTAGTAAATAACGAAACAAGAAGAAGCAAACAAGATAGTGTCTTATCTTATAAATTACAGACGTTCCTTCACAGACGAAAATAATTACATTAAGGGAGTATCCATGTGTAGGCTCAATCTAGTCGTGCATGTTAATTAGAGGCTTAAACTCTGCTAATTCATTGGTTTGGTTGGCTGATTCCTGCAGCCCCTTTCCTTGTTCTAATGGTCTGGAGAAGAGCGGGTTTATAAACAAACAAGTAAAATATTTTAAATAATACTTTGAAAAAAAAAAAAGAAACAAATCCTCCTTTTTAAAGCTGATGTATGTTTCTAAAGAGCGATCATTTTACTCTTAATAACTAAGTACCAGGTGACCGAGCCTAGCTCAGTTGAATAATTTGTTGAGGAAATATATTGACTTATTTTGGAAACATTTTTTAATGACAAATATAAGCGATCGGGTAAAGACTCCAAATCCGAAGAGTTGCTTTCGTGTTTAGTTCTAAATGTCAAACTACATGACGATTAGAAAAGTCTCTTAAGTCTCCATACAGAACACGCGTAGGACGTAATCATCTTCTTTTTTTTGAAGTAATGTCTGTATTTCATAAGATAAGATACAGTCTAGAAAACCGCAGCTCACGTTGAGTCTTTTACATTGTATCTTTTGCTTAAAAGTATTGGGCTATGATTGGCTTAGAAGAAAGTCTTTGCAGTGTAACTTCTCAAATGGCTACCTAACTTACCTTCAGACATTAATGTTGCAATTAGTATAATCATTAAGTCTTTCGTACTAAAGATCAAGTGATGCAATATCTCTGGAATAAAACATAGACTTGTACAGACATGCGTCCGCGAATGTCTTCAATAAATAATGAAATTTTCAGAGACATTTTTATCATTAATTATTAAGAACAAAAAGTAGCTCGTACAGAAGTTGGTCAGCTGTATAAAGGAGGAATTGTCTTTTTTAATATTTTATTTATTTATTTATTGTTTTGGTACTTGTATCTTAATTAGAAGAAAGGACATTGCCAAATACTCCCAACTACATAATTAACAGTCTTGTTTTCCACATCAAGTTCGACAACCGTTAAAAAAAAAAGAAATAACCAAATTTACTAAGTTGTCGAACTTAAATGTCAGCGCGAAGCATTGAGAAGTAAAACTATATGAGATTTAATATCCTATAGAATTCTAGATATTAAAACAGCAGATTTCAAACATAAATATTGAACTTGTTGGAAACATACCAATAAAGAAATGTAGAGATAATTGTACAAAATGTCAGCTTGATCCGAGATTCTGTGTGTGCGAAATAACATGTACAAACTTTATACCATACAAACGGACAGATAGAGTTTATAAAAGCTTTATAACTAGAAAAATACAAGATAGAACCATAAAGTACCATAACAAACTAATATTTAAATTTGAGTACAGTAACATCATTAGTAAAATTACTAAACTTAGAGACACTTCGGGACAGAAGAATAAACAGTAATAATAATACATAAAAAATTTAACCATAATTTGCAAAAAGAAAAACAAAACTTAATAAAATACTCAGAAAGACACAAAGAGAAAGGCACATTTCTTACTCCATATGCTAGGACAAAGTCTCATAAGTGCTCCTTCTTCCCTAATGCCATTAGAGAAGGAAATTGGCTTGCCTGAATCTGTCAGGAAAACTAAAGACTTGGCAGAATTTGAGTGAGCGGTTAACATGCATGATTAAATGGACACATGAAAAGCGTAGGATATAATTATCTTCTTTTTTCCTAAAGCGAAACGGACGAGATCATCTCTAGTAGACAGCTGCGGTTAGCAGAAAGTGGAGGAACAGTGGAACATTCAATGATGACGACTGCGCCCTCTTTAGTTTTTGTCAGTTTGGTTTTTGTTGTTGTTGTCCTTTGTGTTGTGTATAAGATATTGATGTAACTAGAATATACTGAATATAAAAAAAACAGGTGCCCTGTCGGGTTGTCAGGAACAGTGGTGGTCCTTTGTGGAATTGTCAGGAACAGTGGTGGTCCTTTGTGGAGTTGTCAGGAACAGTGGAATGTCCTTCATGTAAAAGACATTCCTGATGGTTTGGGAAGGCAACGGTTCTTAGGACAATTATAGAGCTACATGGATCTGTGACCCCATGGTAGAGGCGACGCCAATCAACTTTGTTGCCAAGAAAAAATCAGAATAGCTTTCTCTTGAGTTGCCGCCCTTAAGTTTATAAAAATGAATTTTATTTTCTGTAATAAAAGATAAATATTAAATTAATTACATATTGTTATATGGTTTAAAAAAATATGAACATTTTGTATGCGAAATATTAATGATTATGAAGTATACCGTTCTTTGTAGATATTAATTAATTATTTTATTTTTTTTTTCTTACGCCAATTGTGTAATTTCTTTAAATGGTAATTAGACTTTGAAAAAAAGTTTTGGCATTTCATTTTTTCATTTCTGAACCAACTACATATACTTATTTTGAAAACCACAACAAAAGAACACACTAAATAGTCTTAATAGTAGCATGCTGGTCAATGCTGAACACCATGTTAGTAACATAAAGACAGCGCATAATACTTCTTTAACAACAAAAAATTATACTATACCTTCTATGTTATTGAAAACAAACATATTATACAAAATACACGATCTTCTGGTTTCAGAAAATATTTTCATTTTTAGATGGTTGATCCTCCATTTCGTACGTATCTTTTTCATGGTATTATTTACGACAGTGATGCCCAAAATACGGCCCGCTGGCCACATCCGGCCCGCGACGTGATTATATCCGGCCCGCCGACACGTCGACACAAAGTGTAGAAAATGCCCTCTTCACAAAAAAAAGTTTAAAAAAAACATCTTTCCTTACGTTAGAGTAAATGGATTGGTACCAATACTAAGCCAATAGGTTCGTTTTATAAAGTTTAAAGAACATAACATTCAACCGCTTTAGGAAACTAAACACATAAATAAATAAAGCAGAATGCTTGGTTTAAGAAGCAACTTTTAGATAACACCTAGAGTGGAGGACTGATGAGAATATTTACCAAAAAGAGACTAGAAAATGAGTGGGCTCTAAGGCCAGCTACAGAGTTACATTGTAAGTAGAGATATAAAGCTATTAGCCTAGGGCTAATGCATAAGAAATGTTTTTGCTAGCAATGATGGGAGAAATCCGTCCTGAAAAGAAGAATGCTGTTAAAGCCTTCAGACTTTCTCGTGACAAAAGACGAGAGAAAGTAATTGGTAAAAATCTACATTCAAAACTAAAAGACAAACGAGATTTAGAAATGCTTTATTTTGCCGCCTATGAATCTATCGACATATCTGATACTGCTAAAATTACATTGTTCTCGGTACAAACAGCAGTTTTGAAATCAGAGAAGTTAGTAGCTATGAGGAGCATGCATGGGACCTCCACTGGCGAAGTCATGTCTAAAAAAAATTCAACCATTACAGAGAATAAATATTAGTTGACAGCAAGAGTTTTATTTTAGAAAAATTGTTTAGGCAAATGGAACCAAGTCTCTGAATTATTCCCCAACAAAATCAATGTGGCAAAGAGTTCAGTCTGAACCATGGGATGATGATAGTGTTCAGATTGAACATTGTTCGTGGTTTCGAAAATTCATCTGCTGCCAATGTGTCAAGTGCCCAGACAGACAAAATCTCACCATAAAACAAGCATTAACTATAATTTACAGCACCTATTGTGTGGACAAACCTTTTCAGTGATGAATCTTTTGAAACCCATGCTATGTAATTCGTCTCTTGAACGTACATCTAGAATTCTATGATTCGGTTCTCATCTTATGCAGCCGGATATTTAGAAATGAACTAATGTAAGTACTAGATTCGCAGGTTTCTAATAAAAATGTTTCATTGTCTATTTCCTTTTTGTAAAATCTTTTCAGTTTTTTTGTTGACATTGCCCGCGAATTGAGTGTCGGAAATTAAAATGGCCCGCCGGCCGAATAAGGTTGAGCATCACTGCTTTACGAAATACTTCCAAAGCGAAGGGAGATAATGCATGCCAAAACGTGACAAAATGTTTATGTTATGACTACCTCCCTTACTCAATGTCATGGATATCAAAATAGCCAAATTTAATAAGAGTGGGTCTAAAAATATTGTTTTGAATACACGGGAACAACTTAAAGAGAAACAAATCACATCGTCTAATGATGAACCATGTAATCAAATAAAAAGAGAATTAAACAATATTAGAAACTGCATTTCCTTTCACATCTTTTCATCAGCTCCACAGCCATTTTGTTTTCTGACACACAATATAATAGATTTCATATCGAGTCACCAAGTGCGCATTCCAGAACTATAATTGTGCTCCCTTTTTTATTTAAGTGTTCGTCCCGAACACTACCTGCTTCACCAAGATACAGATCTAGTCGATCGACTTAAGCGACCTTCATCATAGACGTGGACCTTTTCTAATCCTATAGATCACATCTTTGATCCTTTTGACAACACGGTTTATCTTTGAAGTTTAGGAGATGTGCCTTTGCGTCTCTGAGGATTGTATCAGCCATACCAGATCATTCTCTTGAAACCTAGAGGCATTGGTCCGTCTGTCGTACCTCTTAATCAAGTCACTGCTTAGCCTAATCTTCCTGCGAGCCAAGGCAGGAACATCTTCCATTCGTCTCCGGAGACTGATGACGTACTCGGTTGAGGTAACTGGGGTTTCTCAAGAAGCAGGTCACATGACGATGTACCAGATAAAGAAGGTGTCGAGACTCGATAAGCTTTGTTTCTCAAGAGGTACAGCATTATACGTTCACTCTTGTGACTATAAAAAGTAAAGTTCACCTTTCAGACTTAGTGGTCTATAGGCTAATGATGCAAAGGTCATCTGTGTACAACGACCAAACGCCTATACTTTTACCCAACTAATGTTATGGACCCATTAGAGTTGGTGAACTCAGAGATCCTGAAATTAATTATCGCAGTCTTCACCAGGATTCGAACACAAGACCCCCGGTTTGGAAGCCAAGCGTTTACCACTCAGCCACCGCGCTAATAAAGGAGATTGTTACGTAGATATATTATCTTGCAGGGTATGTATGTTAAATAAAATATAAACACATTTAATATATAAAGTATATTAAGTAACCATCTTCAGTTTTAATGTAATGTTTAGAACTTATAGAACACGCAAAATTTAAAAAAATACTTTAAAAAAAAACACAAAGCGTGTTAAATAGGAAGAATAGTTGTGCAAAGTTGTAAGTAATGTTGTTACTGGATTCAAGAATGGGATGTTGGAGAAATAACGTGTTTAAATGTGTACCAGATAGTCAGAGTGAGCTGTATGAGCTTTGTCATAAGTGCTTTTACACCAGCGCAGTTCATTTCTTTGCTTTATCATAGAAAAGAACAACATCGTAGAGAAAAGTGACACTTAAAACCTATTTTGTCATTTTCGTTTCTAGCTGATGAAGGTCACGTGACCCATGCGTCGTTTTTAACTCTGGTCCTGCAGTGTTTACTATAGGAATTGTAACGACTCCATAGTTAGAGGGGTAAAAGTTGGAGTTAATTGGGGATTTCTTTACTGACGCGACGGTACATTAAAAACTTAGAACGGAAATAGATTAGAGACAGACTAACGGACGAGAGAGAGAGCGCTCATAAAGTAACGTTTAGAAAAGGACGTTGGACTGTGCCCTTCTTTTGTACTGAAAGTTAGGTTTCTACAAGACCGATTAACTTGTTCTATTCATCTGTTGTGAGAGTGTGTATATTTAAGAAGAGAAACATCTCGTCACATTAGATTCATAATCAAGTTAACAGAAATAACACCTCTCTCAACAGGATTTTCATTGTATTTTCTGTTGAGTCGTTCATCCCTGCATCCACATTTTTAATATATTGAATAAAATCAGACATTTGAACTGGAAATTGTCCAACTCATCTTGGCAGAGTTTCGGCAAGGCCCTAAATAAAAGAGTTCACAGTTTTGAATAGTAGTGTGGAACATATTAAATATAGCTTTGAGGTGTGTGTGTGGGGGGGGGGGGGCGGCAGTCTTTATGGGAAATGACTCTAAATGAAAGCAAAGCAACGAAACAATTCTAGTAAGGTACAAGAATAAAGAGAAAACTAAATAAAGGCGGCGGGGTGGGGAGGGGGTGGTGCTGGGCCCAGCGGAGTGGAGTTTTGTCACGCAAGGAAGCCGCGTGACGGATTAAGCTGCAGACGTTGGACGTGCGATCAGTTTGTTGCCCTCGTGTTTTGTTAACGGCCCTTTAATGAAGCTTCTGGTAGCTTTAAGATAGCTATCCTCAATGTGTGTGTTACGGATGAATGACTGCCACAAAATAAAAGTATCCACACCTTTTTTTTTTTAGCATGGCAAATGGCAGAGGCGTAGCTGAGCTCATTTAAACGGTGATCGAAGTCTATTTACCATCCGCCCCACATGGACACGCTATGTTTTCGTTCCGATGACCAAAAAAAAACAAACTTGGATCTGGGTGGATCTGGGTTTTTCTGAACGTTAGTCTCAACATCAGGAAGTGGGCCTCCACCACCCCAGCCCTCCTTTCTTCAGGCAGCTTCGCCTTTGGTGGTGATCATCTTAATTTCTTAAGGGCAGGTTAAACCCCCAAATTGAAATATCAACAAATCTGTCACTATTTAAGTGTCTATATGTTTGGATAGATTATTTAATAATGAAAAAAATATTTAAAAAAAAAACACTTTAAAAAGTGAATTTTTTTCACAAAAATAGGGTAAAATAGTAAAAAAAACTAAAAAAAAATACATGAACACACATGTCAAGATATTTTAGTATCTGTTAAATATTTTCAAATGAAATTTTCACAGTGTCTTCAGCATATTATACCAATTACATTGATCTACAATTATTACAATCAGAGAGAACATTTATAGTATTTTGAAATGAGACACTGTCTATGTCTATGTCTATGCATATTTAATGAGGCAAAAGAAAACAATATTTAAAATATTTATTAATATTTTTCTAAAAAGAAATTACAGAATTCAGAATTGAATACAGTTTCTAATTATCGTAAGCTCAATTGACATAATTTAGAAAAATCTCATATTTTCCCCAGTCGGAGTTAGTACCCCTACAAGATGGAACAAACTAAAAATAGTTTCTAGGATTCACAAGGGCCACAATGAGCGTGATAGAAAAGTTAAAAGTTTAACCCAAATTCACACAAAATAAAATATATTGATCCCCGTTACCACACTAAATGGAAAGGAATCAATGAGTGACTTATCTTTAACCCAAATCCACATGAAATAAAATACACAGCTATTGATCCCTGTCACCACACTAAATGCAGATGAATCAATGAGTTACTTATCTTTAACCCATATCCACGCCAAATAACATCTGCAGCTATTGATCAATTAGCAACCGAACGGTTCCGCACTTAATCTCATTAGTTTCCAAACTATGGAACTCTTCAATAAAACGACGACTTGAATTTTTATTAAGTTTTGAATACAAACACATTTATTTAGCTTCTCAAGGGCCAATTATTCGGGGTTATATACATGGAGGAACAGAATAAAGACTTAAATCTTTCAAACTTCTTATCAATCCTCGTTGCCGAAAGCCGCTGGTATACTTTTAGTGTTTGGAAATTCTCTTTCGCAAATACATCCAGGAATTTTTTTGTGAATTTACTTGACTTTAGAGATTTGAAATCACATTTGAAATCACATTTAGTATACCGTCCATTATAGATCTGTACGGGCCCTCTAGTAAGCGGTGTTGGTCTTCTAAGATGTTCCCATCACATTATTATTATAATGGCCACCGGATGAGCTCTTTGGATAGCACATATATCCAAAGCACTCTAGTATTAAACCAGAGTTCAAATCTTTGCGTCAAACGATATTCCCAAGATACTGAGTGCATCTTGTGTTTTAGTGTGTTCGCAGCAGAAAGAAAAGACAATTTACTACAATTAGCCTTTAAAACAGACGATCTCTTATGGTCAAAGTAGAACACAATGGAGAAAAAACACTCTAAATCGAAGCTTTTTACATCACATCAGACCTCAGAGCTAGCAACTGACTATTTGCTAAGTCTTCTTGTCAAGTTAGACCAGCGCTTCCCAAAATGTGTTCCACGTAACCTTGGTGCTCCGCCAGGCCCGAATAGTGGTTCCACGAACAATTTGAATAATTAACTAGTCACCACGCGAATAAACTTCTAAAAAAAAATAAGCAAAGTTTTCCGCAAAATACTCAGAATGTTCGAAGTGTTCCGTAAAGGAAAAAGTTTGGGAACCACTGAGCTAGACAATAGCCAAGCAGTAGAAAACGAAAACACTAAGTCAAAAAAGACTTTGGTTGACATTCACCATTTATAGTATTCATTTGTTGCATAAATCTAATTAAACAGCTTATATAAATTATACTCAATTTCTTAACTAATAATCTAAAAAATTTTAAGTTCTTAATGATCAAATAAAGGTGATTTATGTGTGACCTTCAGAGCAAATGTTTTTCTCAGTAATAATTTTCAAAGGTTCATATTTTTATGTCAGAAGAATTGATGTCCTGTGTGTCCTATGTGTCCTGTGTGTCCTGTGTTTTTCTCGAAATGACCTACCAAAAAATACACAGGCATTGCGCTATTCTCTGATAGCATCAAAGTGGCTGGATGTCGGCTTAACCTTGGGAGCTGGTTCCTTGATGACATGGAAGATAGCGTGTACTTTTTATGCAAAACTTCTAGATGTCTGCGGCTGTCTGTGAGATACTGGCTTTGTAATTGTGTAGAGCGTGCGATAATCTCGATGTCCCCGTTTGGCTTTTAAACTAACAACAAGAACACCATTTCCATACAGTCACAGAATTGGGTGGTTAAGTCCCGGTGAAGAATAAGTGTAATCATAGCTGCAAAAGATGATAAGAAAACATGGGTGGAAGAAAGCAACAAGACCTAACTTTTGAGAGGGTTGTTAAATTTGGACTCCATCTGGAACAAGAAGAACTGAGATAGCTTCCTTTTCTCACGAAGGTCCCGATTCTTAAAACTGCGCGCCTTATGCCAGAGGCGGCCTTTTGCAGTGCGCGGGGCCCTGGGTGAGTGTCATATCAGGGCCAGGATTATATTTACGATGGACTAACAGTGAATAATGATTATCTTTATCACTCACCCACCCACACACACACACACACACACACGCACACACCCTAAGGCGCCAGACAGATTGATTTTATATAAGCTTCAAAAGTTCGTCAAATAGAACTTAGAGACTTCTGGCATTTATTCACATTTTGAAGTTCTGTTATTGCATACTGACTATCACTCTTTGATTCACGACATTCTTCAATCTATGATCTAGATTTATGATCGATCTACATCTAGCACTATAAACATTGTGTTCGTTCTGACCAATGATCGTTCCATTCACTCTCATAGAAACCAAAAAAATAACAGCTTAGATCTACAGCTAGGCTGAACTAGATCTAGTTCTACGAATTTTTAATGAACATATCTATATAAAGCTTATATCAACTCAATCTTTCTGTCTGTCCGTCACAAATTTTGAACACCTTATTACTCTTATTACGACCACACCTATTCTTGGATCGTTGAAACTTAACACAATTATTTATTGTACATAACAAAACATAAAGCAATAAAAATAATAGCCAAGTTGTCAATTGATTATTGGTAATTATTTGTTTTGTTTGACATTGAAAAGGGAAATAAATTTTACATTATTGCGCGATAAATGTGGAGTTCTTTTGCTTGGATATAGCTTTTTTTTAAAAACGTATTTTTTTTTATTTATTTTGCTTGTTATTGTTCTAGTTGTTGTAGTCGTCGGCCCGCAGGCCCGCAGTGTGGACCGTGTAGAACATAGGATAGAATGATTTTACTCCGCCCCTTCCCCCCCAACAACTATATGCCAACAATCCTCCCTGCGCCCCTTCCCACCTCCCATCTCGTGACGGTAACGTAATGTCTGCATGTACATGTGACCTGTTCCCACTGGCAGGATGTCGGCTGGAAATACTGTAATCCCCGAATATAGGGCATTTAGTTTCTGTCATGACATCACGAAAGTATTGTTTTTAGACTGACATTTAATATGTTGCATATTGTCTCACACGCTCATAGACATACACAAGGACACACACAGATACAGGCCAGGGCCCAGGACACACACGTAGACGGGCTATGACACATTTTTAAGGAACGACTCAAGCACTGAAAAAGAAACAAAAATACTGTAGTGTGTGTGTGTGTGAACATCGGATAGTATAGAGATTTGTATTGTCTATTTGGCATGTAAATTGTAGATCTGTTTGACCCGGAACCATTAATGTCACTTAACGACGTGAAGCATAGACTATGACGTCAAGTATACAAAATGTAAAATACGAAGCGGAAATGAATTAGACGAAATAAAGAGTTTACCACTAGAGCAGTGTTTCTCAAATTTTGACGGCACCCCTCTAAACGATAAGAATTGTTTTCGCCCCTTCCCCCTTTTAACTAGCTGGGTACCTTGGGTCTCACGTTGGCGTCCGGAAAATGACCGGTCGTAATTACAACACAATTTTTCGGTTATAGTTTGTATAAATGGTGTTTAGAATCCAAATTTGCATATTAAATTTCATTAGAGCTTAGTGTGTTTCTGTTTGTTCCTTGATTTTTTGTTTTGTTTTTTAATTTTGGTTTTGTATAATTTCTAAGTGTTTTACATATCAGAAGGTGTTCTTTCAGGAGATAGTATTGAAAAGGCTGCAGGTTCCCCTTCCATACAGCATTGGGGTCTGCAGATAGTATTGGAAAGGCAGCAGGTTCTCCTTCCATGCAGCAGTGAGGTCTGGGTGAGCGGTGCTAGATTCACCAAGCGTTCTCCTACGTAAGAAAGTGTTGCCAATATTATTGTATATGGTATAGTGTTTAGTATTGCATTGATAATGTTCCTATGCATTCAATGAACTGATTGTTATGAAGATATGGTTTAGTATGAGTATGGCCGGATGTTATTGAATGGTTTTGTGAAGGGTCAATTTCTCATTCATAGGCTCAAGGAAGATCCTATTAAATGTCTAAAGCAGTGTTTCTCAAAATGGGGTACGCGTACCCCCAGGGGTACGGGAAGACTTTGGAGGGGGTACGCGTTGAACCTCATTAACTATGCTGATTTCTTTAAAATACCCTTTGATTATGTTCTGTTAATAAATTAAAGTATGGTTGGGGGGGGGGGGGGGCGAGGGGTACTCAGCATTACAAAAATTATAAAAGGGTTACACAGAGGTCAAAAGTTTGGGAAACACTGGTGTAAAGGATTACACTCTTTGAAATATGGCCTGAAACACTCCTGAGAGTAAAAATTCATCCAATACTTGTTAGATCTTGTTTTATAATTTATTTAGCATGTTTCCTTCTAAAACAAAACAAACATTTCTTTAAATTGTTAGCCATTTGAATAATCAACAAAAAAAAAAATAATAAAGAAAGAAAGAACCTCGCTTTCGAATCAAGGTGATTTTTTTAATTTCAGATTTTTTACGATGCCCCTGAGTCCACTAAACTCTAATAGGTACCTGGCATTAGTTGGGGCAAAGTAAAGACGGCTAGTCATTGTGCTGGACATATGACATCCTCTTTAACTGTAAGTTATTAAAACAGATGAAGTTTTACATCATCTGCCTCTTGGATCGCAAGGTTTGAAGACGTATTTTATTCTTAATGAAATAAGCTTGAAATACACTGTACGAGAATTCTTTTAAAAACAAAACTCAAATTTTATCAGCAATATTTAAAGATTAAGCTTGAGATTAGGTTGTAGAAAGACAGTAAAGTGTAACATTTAAATGAAGATCTAACTCATAATAATAAGTCTCATCTTTACTGTCTCACTCCGACCTCAACTATCACACAATTGACTTATGACAGACCAGCTCGTGGTTCCACCAGAAACTCTTCAGCCCAAAACAATCACTTCCCTTTCCTAGTCGTTACCATCGAAACACATACACACTCTACATAACAAAGGGGTATTACGTATTTACTTATCATGTCCATAAGTGTACTCACCAATGGTTGGATGTTTTTGTTGAGAAACATACATCTGAAACACTTAAAGGCTATTTATATTATGTATGCCGCCATCATGAGCGCCTTATAAGCCCCTTATAAGTCTGTATGCGTGACGGTATCGATATCTTGAAACCTCAGCATCACGGTTATTCAACCGTTCTACTGTGCCATTACATGGCGTTGGCCAACAGTGGTGAATGGCAATAGATTACACCCAGCAGAACTCCATTAAATAGAAGTCTCTTTCATTTTGTCAGGCAAATATGAAAACGTTACCTTAGTGCACGTAGCAAAAGCTATTGTATGTAAGCACACTCTAGTTCTCCGATGTTCATAACTTACCGAATTACTCCTTTCTGGTTCTCAAGTTATTGTTATGCGACATCAGGAAATTGAATTTGTTTCAGTACTTTACTTCTGTGAGAGCAAGTCTGGGTAATTTGAGAATCTTTGAGATACAGCACTAGAAGACTGTATGGACTTGTTTTTTTCCAGTGGAAGATCGTGTATACGCAACTTGCTGGACAACTAAAACTACTAAAAGTGATCGTGTTAGTGCAGGGTCAAGCTCGTTACGCATGCGCCACGAGGTGGGACATGATAGCGGAACCTGTGTGAGGAGCACGTCCCGGGGACACCTGAAGACTTCACACAAACACGAGACAGGAGTTCTGTTGAGAAACTTTGGGCGTTTTTTAATTTGGGAACGAGGGGTTCTGCCTTAAGGGGGTCTGTCTGGAGGGGGTCTACCTCAAGAATGTCTACCGGCGGACACAAAAAAAAAGGATATATATATATGTGTGGAGTGGAGTGGCTACCTTTTCAGAAAACACCGGCCACCCCGATATCCACGTGACCCTTCCCCCTAGATGGCACCTTGTGTCCGTGCATAACAAGGCAGACCAACGTGGGCACTGTCCATTCGACCGGCATCTCTTGTCGCTGTAGTGTCCGTACGTTACTGGACCTACGTGGTCTCCATTCCCTGTTTGTGCCTGGTTCTACACCATATGTTTATGGATGGCTGCAGGTAATCACATTTTACTTATCCATATTAGATTGTAAATTTAATTAGTAGTTTATATAGAATATCACTACCACTGTTTTTGTTCATGTTGGACTATTCTTATTTTTAGAGGCCAGCATGTAGATGAATTCATTTATTGAAATGCGTACCTGTAGTATTCTATATAGAATGTTAACTGTCCATCTTGTAAATGTATTTTTACAACAAGTGTTTAGATACTGGCTTTTAAGAAACAGTATATTTGTGAGTGTATAGATTTGTTATATTTAATTATAGTTTTTGTAAGGAAAGGAAAGAGCGAACTCTTCAAACAATGTATATATATGTTAGTGTTATGTAGAACAACTAGTTGATTTATTTTTAGATAACTACGTTGTCATTTATTTTTATGTTTGTTGGTGTTCCATATCTCTCTCTTGTGTTTGTAAAAGAGATGATTGGTTCACACTATAAGATTTTCTTTTGTTTTTCGTTCGATCTAGTATTTAGGCCTATTAATTATGTTTAGTTTATGTTCATTTGTAATTATGTTTTATGTTTGCCTTTGGCAGGTCTTTAATGTATAATAAACAGTTTGGAACCGTCCTACGAGTTGCCTTCGTCATGTCATTTAGTTTGTTCTGTGCCAAACCCACCACATATATATATATAAATTCCACATGCAAATGCCGCATCTCAAACGAAGATATTAGAAACACGGCTAACTAACTACCAGACCTTCGTTCAGGGGAAAGTACCAGGAAAAAGAAGATGAGGCAGAGAAAGGAAGTTACCGTAAAAGAGTGGATGGGCCTGCCACTCAAAGAGATTCCGTCAAAGGCAAAAAAAAAAAAAAAAAAAGGAATGCGAATGGAGAAAGACGGTTGACAGATCACGTGAGGTGCCCCAACGGTTCGACTCAGGGATATGTGAAGGTGGTATACTAAAGAAAAGCAAGAGAAAAAAATCAGAGGGAAAAAAAAAGAATTACCAAATGTGAAAAACATGTTCCTAGTAGATGATGCAAACATTATAAAACATGTTATTGTAGCTACATCGTACCGTGTACATCGCAAAGGTTTTCAGTCTATTTCATTAAATTGTAGTACAATTGTACAAATACTTAAATACATCCTACAAAATACCTAACTACATCCTACAAATACTTAAATACATCCTACAAAATACTTAAATACATCCTACAAAGTACTTAAATACATCCTACAAAATACTTAAATACATCCTACAAAAAACTTAAATACATCCTAAAAAATACTTAAATACATCCTACAAAAAACTTACCCCCCCCCCTGTCCCGTTTTAAATCGCTTTCACAAACATATTCACTTCTGGCCTGTTACATCGAGTGGAACGGCCTCTTTGTAACGCAACCCCTCCCAGACCCATAGTTTTTACCAGAGAAATGGACTAGTGGTATAACCCCACACCACACACAACCTATACGCCTAATAGATAATAATTTCATACACAATACATGTATGAGGGCATTCTGCGACTTTTCAGCTTTTTATCGAAATATTAGAATGGCTTTCTGACATAATCCATTTTTATAATCAAGTTTAAAAAAATCATCTAAAAATTGGGGATATAAATTCCGTTGCAATTTTGTGTAGATCGAATTAGTGAACTAAAATTAGGTAAAATATATATATATATATATATATATATATATATATATATATATATATATATATATATATATATATATATATATATATAAATATATACTTCTTTCATTTTGTATTATCACACAATTAAACAAAAAAATGAATCATGCGTAGCTTCTACTGATAACCTAAATTAGATCCAGAATTTTAACCTTAAATAAAGCATTTTATTAAAGTATTTCATTCAGTAAATATAAAAATATACTCTCTCTCTCTCATACACATAAAGGATATTTATGTTACACTTTTTATAAGAAGGTACTTAAAACCTATATTGTAAAGTCAAATACCATCTCACTGGAAGTCTGCCTGGTAAAAAATATATACACGTCATCTGTCCCACACCCATTCTCAGATCAAGTTCAAACTTTGCTCAATTATTCATTGTCATAGATAAGACATGAATCAATAAAAAAAAAAGTAAACAATTTAGTCAATCAATTAGTGGTAATTATTTTTTTTTATATAAACAAGGGAAATTAATCCCTCATTCTCGGATCAAGTTGAAACCTTAAACAATCATGTAGTGTAACTAATAAAACATGAATCAATAAAAAAAATTGACCAATTTATTAATTAATGGTAATTAATTATTTTGTTTGATATCAAATAAGAAAAACAACTTCTACATTTTTTAAAGATATAGCTGTAAGTGCGGAGTTCTTTCCCTTAGATAAGCCTTTGTTGTTGTTGTTTTTTTTTTTTTTTTAAGTTTTCTTTTTTTGTTTTGCTTGTTAAAAGATCTTTTTTTCCCCGTAGCCTACTTGACCATTTCGATGTGTGGGCAATGATTACCTTCACTCCCCAGACCAGCGCTCTCTGCCCCCCCAAACATTGCCACTTCGCTCGTCCTCAACAAGGATTTTCTCCTCTATTGAAAAAAAAAATCAACAATCCTATATTGCCCGAGGGGCTTCCATCCAACAACACCCCCCCCCCTCTTCCCCTCTTCCAATTGCTTCTCGTGCTGGTGGGGGCCAGAAGATCGATGGTGTAGCCCACTGCATTGCGACTTCATATTGCTACCTCCCCCAACACCATGATCTTTACCAGGTTGGGGGGGGGGGGGACAGGGAGGTTGTATTTGGGTAGCATAATTACGGAGCTGACAGAAGGCCGTGAATAGTGGCAAAATGGATGGAATTAAGCGAGAGGGGGATTTGAGCTGTATTCCAGGATGTTGCATAGAAGAGGGGCATTAGGACAGAATCATTTTTCTGCCTTTTTTTTTTAATTTAAATTTTACTTTTAATCGTCTCTTGGCACAGGAAATTAAACTATGTTTCACGATTTTGTTTCTCAATGCAATCATCTTTTAAGTCATAATCACGCAGACAGCCACGCTGTTGCACGCACTGGTGGACTACATTCATTCAAACAGAGCCAATAAAGACATGTTGCATTTTGGTGCTGTCCAGAGATTCACTTTCGAAGTTAAGCGATAGCGCCAAAGGATGTTTTTTTTTCACAAAGATTATATCAACTCTGTCTGTCTGTCGGTATGCCTGTCTGGTAAAAGGTTTGTATACGTTATTTCTCCCACACCAAATTTTGGATTAAGCTGAAATTTTGCACAACTATTTATTTTACAAGAATATTGTTTTTTTTAAATTAACTAATTACATTATTAAATATTGGTAATCAATTTTTTTTTCGGTATCTTGAACAAGTGAAAAAATCGTACTTGACAGATGTGATTGTATAAGTTGAATTAGTCCCCTTGAGAAATCTTGATCCCCCGAGTGACAAAACAATCGGTAAAAATAATTTTATCGCACAGATTTGTGTGTCTAGGCTAAATGTATTTGCACAACTGTATCCAAACTAACTGATACAGTTACACTTCATGTAAGCTTTGTTGTTGTTTTTTAAGCGGTTGCATAGAGCTCTTATGTAATAATGTATGGTCTTATGTTATTTTGTCATTAATTATAAGTTTTGTTAAGGATTTTTCATCATACTTCTATTCAAGTTACTCCTTCATGGTGGATTAATGGGCGCACACCTGATCTCAAAAACTGCTCCAACGATTTTCCAAGAAATTTAATAGTTGATGTATATCGCTGAGAGAAGAATGACTAGCTCGTTGGTCACACGGGAAAATTCTAGTTATAATTTTTCAAAGTAAAAATAAATAAATGTAAATTTGACTTACGACTAACTCTAGGTCTAGATCCTACATTGGTTTTGAAAGGACTATTGCGTTCTTGAAAGGACTATCGCTTTCGGGAATTTCCGCATGTAAGGCATTATTGATATGAATGTTAGATGTATTAATGTTCAGTCTTTAAATCCAACATTCATTGATTTTTAAAAGAAAAACAATTGCTCTATAATTTGCATAAAGGATGTGATGTATTGTCTTTTTTATCAAAAGTATTTTAATGTTTTTTTTTCCTTTCTACTTATGAACAGAGGGACTCCCCTTTAGTTCACCATTTCTTCTTGTGGTGACGTATGCAATTTCAAATGTTGCCACTTGAGTCACTTTTTTGGGAAGGGAAATTTCGCTATTGTATGTGTGCTGTCTCTCTTTTCGTCCTTCCTGCCTTCTTCTGTTTCCGTTGCCCTTTCCTTGTGCCCTCTCGCTCTTCCTCTCTCTCACTCTCTCTCTCTCTCTCCATCTTACACTCTTTCCCCTCGCTCTCTCTCTCTGTTCTTTTTCTCTTTCATTATCCTCTCTCTCTTTCCCAACCTCCTTTTACATCCTAACCTTCCTCTTAGACTCTTTACTTCTTAATCTCTTACTTTCACATACTCCCTCCAAACTCTCTCTCTCTCTCTCTCTCTAAATTCACCCAACGGCCTTGAAGCTGTTGCCTCACACCTTGTGCTTTAATAGATTGCTTCAGATCTTTCACACCACTTTAATGGCGTTTCACTTTTGTTATCTCCCCTTGTTATTACCCCGTCCTCTATTCTCTTATCTCCCTTTGCTTAACTTTGAAATAACGTAACATGGCTATGGTGGTGGTTTCTCTTCAAAACATTATGTTAAACAATCCGTGTGTGTGTTTTAAGGTTGAGCGGCGTTTATGTGCGTGTTTTCCGTTAGTGTTTTGTTTCGGATTTTTCATTGCCCTTATACTTTGAGATAGACTCATAGCCTTCTAATTTGTTGACTGATTGCTCCCCTTTTAATGTTGTGAGCTAATACAACATAGTGCCTTTTATCTGGTGAGAACCCTGTAAACTTTCATCGTAGTCTCACTATTGAAAGGTGTTGCCTCCCACCTCCCTGATCCTCTTCTCACTAATAAATGGACGTTCTTGAATTTAAACCATTAACCATGCCCAACCAATTTAGATGGAAAGTCGTTTTGTACAACTTATAGATTGGCTGCTTTAGTTATTTCGTTTCACTTGTTTATCTTCAGCCTGTCTTCACTACCGCAAAGACTGAGCCAGTGACACAGAACTACACACTGGCAGATGCTGCTACGCTGCTAATACCAATTAGTTCGTGTCTCATGACTTCTTTAGGACCAGTTACGTAGAAGATAAAAGTGGACTGTTTTGTGGGACTCAACAGCCCGACCTAACATAATGGCTGTAGTGACGAGTTTCATCATGGGAGAGGAGCCATGCAACTAAAAGAGGCCAGAAACAAAACTCTTTTCTAAGAACCAGTAACGAGATAGAAGCAAGCTAATGAACCGATGGGGGCAAAGTGGCTGAGTGGGGTCCTAGGTTCGAATCTCAGTGAAGATTGGGATTTTGAAATTCGAGATTTTTTAGGGCGCCCCTGAGTCCACCCACATATAGTGGATACCTGACTTTAGTTAAGGCAAGTAAAGGCGGTTGGTCGTTGTGCTGGCCATATGACACCTTGCTTGTCAACCGTTGGCAAACAGATGACCTTAACATCATCTGCCCCATAGATCTCAAGGTCTGAAAGGGGAACTTTATATATTATGTTAATGAAACGATGAGCAGCCAACAGCAAGGAACTTAACTCTTTCTCTCCGTATTTATTTTTCCACGTTTTTTGGAAGGAATTTGTTTTTGCTCATAATTATTTCACTCCCCTGTTATGATTGGGCTTCAATAACTTTGTTGCATGTTATCAGAAAAATGTTGTATTTTGAATTAAAGGGAATGCATGCTCTTTTTTATATAATTCAAAGTAAAGTTTTTAAAAAAGTATAAATTAATTTTATTTAATGAGGTCAAAATCAACGATGGTATCGTCGATTAGGAGAGAAAGAGTTAACAGTAAGCCAAACGTGACAGACTTAATATGATACAGAGAAAAAAGAAGATAGGCGTGATACAAGAGGCACTGTGACAGTCTATCAGATACATGAACCGGTGGTGGTGGTTCATCTCACAAAATCTCCCACACCATTAATGATCACTCACAAAAAATGACACTCGTGTTTATACAGCTTTTACACACACTCACTCCCATACACAAACGCCCACGCACACATGCATGTAATACAAATATTGGTTTTAGGGTTGTCACTTCGTTCGGAAATGTGTTGGGATTCGACCCTAACACCTCATCGTGTTGTCATGTGCGTTTTTTGTTTGCGTCTATATTTATTTTTAGGGGGGTGGGTGCGTCTTTGTGACGGCTGGTGCTGAATGTTTGTTGGCTTATAGCAATTAGTTTAAGTGATCTGTTCATACTAACTAACAGTTATTTCCTATAAGTGAACATTTAAAAAAAGCCAGGTCCTTTTTTTATTTCCATTTTTTTTCCACTTTAACATTAAAATCCTGGTCTACATCTGTGATTTTTTAGAACAAACAAAAGGGGCTAAATAATCTAGAAATCCTGTCAATTTATTCTCTAAAATGCATTCAAAATGTATGTAAAAAGGAAAGCAAGGTCAGGGGTCAAAGTGACAGCGAAACCATGTTTAGAATCACCTTTCTATAAATGTAGAAATCTAGTGGCTGCAAGAGCTCAATAGGAACTGTAAAACCTTGAGAAAAGACATCAGCCATATAGTGGTTCAAACAAACTATCACAAGTAATCACAATAAAGCTCGAATAGAACTTATGGTGAGAGCGGAAGTAGAGTGTGTCACAACATCGACAGCTCTTGAACACATGCATCGCACTCTTCCTTGAACACATGTACGTCTCCTAAAAGTGTGTTGTGTGTCTCTGAATTGTGTGTGTGCTTCTGTTAAACTTGTTCACTGGTCAAGCCTGCTAGCACAGGGAAGCGACATTTGCGGGTGGCGAACAGGAGCGACGCTATTTGGAGATTGTTTTGTTGCCTGTCATACAGTCGGGGTCTCTGGCGTAAGGTCTTCACGTCACATATCCCTTAGTTTGTTTTACCACTGGGGCACCACTCGTGATATGTCGGCCGATTTCTCCATCGTCCTTGTAATTTATGAAATATATGGAATAAGATATGTGCGTTTATCTAAATGTCTCCAATATCCAAATGCTGACCTTCATGTGTAGCTCAGGGTTCGGCGAAACTGTTATCACTGACAGGAAAAGGAGTAAGGGCGAGAAGCTGGCGCCTAAGCCAGTAGGCCTAAGCTTCGAACAGAAGGGGCTCGTTACTGTCGTCAGCCTTGGCTGGGTAGTGGGTACCCACCTAGGAAAAGGAAACTCTCTTGCGGCTCTATGAATAATGCTTCAAAGGGAGTCAACCCTTAAGAAAATTAAAGAGCCGGTGGCCCATAGGCAGCTTGCAGCACACAATTGTAAGTCCTGTCAGAACCTCTGACCATTGATCGGTGCCTGCTTTTTCTTTGCTGCGTTGAGAATAGTTAGCTACTGTGTGAACGAATCATTCTGACCATAGTTAATTTTCATGCATTCATCTCATTTCTTTTAGATGATCCATATTGTCAACATTCGCTTTATAACTAAGGAGGCCATAGTTAGATAGACAGATTAGATAGATAGATAGATAGACAGATAGATAGATAGATAGATAGATAGATAGATAGATAGATAGATAGATAGATAGATAGATATAGATAGATATATAGATAGATACATAGATACATAGATACATAGATGCTATTTAAATAAAATGACCTAGATGCAACGATCATTAGTAAAGCTTGACATTTAAACACAAATTGCGTTAGTAGGCCTAGTACTAGCGCCTTTAGATTGAAACTATTATTGAAAGTATATTTTGGGGGAAATTTGGAAAGATTGGTCCTGAAAATTCGACCATCAGTAAACTGAGAACCAGAAATTAGGAAAGATTGGTCCTGGAAATTCGATCATCAGTTAACTGAGCACCAGAAATTAGGAAAAGATTGGTCCTGGAAATTCGACCATCAGTAAGCTGAGCACCAGAAATTACGAATAGATTGGTCCTGGAATTCGACCATCAGTAAACTGAGCACCAGAAATTAGGAAAAGATTGGTCCTGGAAATTCGACCATCAGTAAGCTGAGCACCAGAAATTAGGAAAAGATTGGTCCTGGAAATTCGACCATCAGTAAACTGAGCAACATAAATTACAAAAAGATTGGTTCTGAAAATTCGACCATCAGTAAACTTAGCAACATAAATTACGAAAAGATTGGTCCTAGAAATTCGACCATCAGTAAACTGAGCACCATAAATTAGGAAAGATTGGTCCTGGAAATTCGACCATCAGTAAACTTAGCACCAGAAATTACGAAAAGATTGGTCCTGGAAATTCGACCATCAGTAAATTGAGCACCAGAAATTAGGAAAAGCTTAGTCCTGGAAATTCGACCATCAGTAAACTGAGTACCAGAAATTAGGAAAAGCTTGGTCCTGGAAATTCGACCATCAGTAAACCGAGTACCAGAAATTAGGAAAGATTGGTCCTGGAAATTCGACCATCAGTAAACTGAGCACCAGAAATTTAGCCATTCGGAAAAATGTTCAATCGTAAAATAGGCACTTTTTGACTTGGCGGGGAAACAAAACAGTGAAATAGGAACCTTTAGATAAGGCGGCACAATGTGTGACGGGTAAATGGGCGCCGAAAAATGGGCACCAGAAAAATGAACAGGCTTTAATAGTAATCTTAATTTTTGAAGATAATTTGAATCACTAGCTAATTTGCCGCACAGAATAAACGCTATATGACTATCATAGTTTTTCAAAGTATCAAAGTAAAATCTATTATATAAAGTAGAAAGTAAGGCGTATGTATGTATGTATGTATGTATTCATAGTATTGTATGTATTCATAGTATTGTATGTATGTATGTATGTATGTATGTATGTATGTATGTATTGTATGTATGTATTGTATGTATGTATGTATGTATGTATGTATGTATGTATGTATGTATGTTTATATGTATGTATGTATGTATGTATATATGTATGTATGTATATATGTATGTATGTATTGTATGTATGTATATATGTATGTATGTATGTATATATGTATGTATTTATTGTATGTATGTATGTATGTATGTATGTATGTATGTATGTATGTATTGTATGTATGTATTGCATGGGCGTAGCCAGGATTTTTTTCTGGTATTGAAAGCCAACTAAATGCATTTTCTGAGGTACCCACAGTGCATTATTTTGCTATTAAAAAGTTTTATTTCAAAAACGTAATGTGCTATTCTTACTGACTTAGACCCTCCCGCGCCGTTCGGCGCATTTGCTGGCAAGCTGTTTCCACAAAATTCTGTCACTGGCAATGTCTGAAGCCTCTTCCCACCTGCTCTGAGGAACTCCATGAAAGTGTGGCGCCAAGTTGTACTAGGATGTCATCGCAACTCTTATTACGCGTAATTCATTTTGTCGGAGAACATGTCCCGCAAACCTTATGCAACGCTCTGTCACAACCTTACTAAAGGATCCATTTCGGCATAGGATTTCCTTGATTTCTATAACTGTTCCTAAAATCCGTCTTAGCCATCTTTGTAGAGCCGCATTTAGTGCTTTTCAATTTCATTGCACTTTATTAATGGAGCCCAGCCACTGGTAGACATGTGTAACTTCTCTTGACTACGATCTTGAAATTAGGTGACTATTTTACTTTAGATGTTATATCGAAAAGGGAAGTTTTATCGTCAAAATTATCTGTTGGGGGGTTTTAAACCTCAAAACTATCTAGAGGGGTTTTAAATTTATAAAAAAAGCCATCTGGATGAGAGGGGTTCAAATTTATAACCCCACCATTGGCTTGGCTACGCTCAATGAATTTTAGTGCGTAATTTGTTTTTTTTTTTATTGAAGATGTATTTTTTTTAGCATCAAACCCCTCTGAAGGGAAATTTAAACTCAAAACACCCAATCGGCTTGGTTCATAGCATCTTAATTACGAGTTGTTTTTTTTATTTTGAAGAATTATTTTTTCGCTTCAAACCCCACTGGCGGGGGTTTAAACTAAAAAAAAAACCTTTGGCTATGCTCATAGCATTTTGAGTGCGTAATTTGCTTTTTTAAAATATTGAATAGGTATTTTTAGCTTCAAACCAAGATGAAGAGTGGTTTAAACTCAAAACCCCCTTTGGCTACGCTCATACGGTTTAAATGTGTAATTTGCTTTTTTATAATGAAGAGGGGTTTATCGTAAATTTCGGAGAGGGGTTAAAAATCAAAATCTTCCTTAGATGTGCTCTTGGAATTTTGGGATTGTCGTTTGCATTTGTTTTTGTTTTATAGAGAGGGGGATTTAAATGCAAAACTCCCTGGTAGGGGGATTTAAACTCAAAACCCCTTCGTAGGGGGTTTCAAACTCTAAACCCCTAAAAACCTCTGGTAGGGGGTTTTAAACTCAAAACCCCTGGTAGGGGGTTTTAAACTCAAAGCCTCCTGGTATGGGGTTTCAAACTCAAAACCCCTTGGTAGAAGGTTTCAAACTAAAAACCCCTGATAGGGGGTTTTAAACTCAAAACCCCCTTGGCTGTGCTAGGTCAAGTGATGGTTTAGTATTAAAATTTCCCCTAAAATAAACAAAATTAAAGCAAAAGATCAGTCACTGAACTCCGACCCCCCCCCCCCTGCGGAGGGGGGATTTCATTTGGGGGGGGGTGAACCCCAACCCCCCCCCCCCTGGCTACGCCCATGATGTATTGTATGTATGTATGTATGTATGTATGTATGTATGTATGTATGTATGTATGTATGTATGTATGTATGTATGTATGTATGTATGTATGTATGTATATTAGGAATAGAAATAAAAACCGCTTGACCAATCTTGATAAAACTTGGCAGAAATGTTCCTTGGGTACTAACTTAGACCGTAGTGCATGTATTGTAGCCCTAAAACAAACTTAATATACGATCTAATAGTTTCATTCATTCGCTTACATCTAATTAAAAAGGTCACGCATGCGCAAGTGAGAAATGAACTCTATCCAAGCCAATATTTATCTCTAGATTACTCTAGATCTAGATCTATGTCTAACTCAAGATCTACTTTAATCTTTAACAAATGAACATACAAAATTAAGTCTATTCATTAATTTTAATCAAATATATGTAGCCCTACAAGCAAATGTTTTTTTTTGAAAAAATGGATTTAAGTTGATTAACTATTTTGATAGCTCCATTTCACTTCTACTATTTGTACACATTCTCTTTACTTATAACATTATTGTTTCGTTTGATTGTTTACAAACAACTCTCAGTGACTCATCGACAGTTATACGCAAACAAAAAATCCCGCGGGCCGCGGGTAATATATGTCTAGTATAATATATAACGGTTATAACCCTAACTCCTAACCGCAGTGGCAGTTTTTCTTTATATAATTTTCTATGAGTTAAATGTCAAGACATTCCAAGGGGTTTATAAAGGTGATTCCTGCTTACAGAGGTGACCACAAAGGAAAGAGAGAGAATCTACCCATGACGATCTACCCTAGAGGGTAAAATGTGTGTGTGTGTGTGCCTGTTGAATTATATTCAACTAGTTTTTTTTTTCTTGTCTTTTAAAAACATCAAGTCCACGGATCCAATCCAAATCAACTTTTGACGGACCATACTTTCCTAATTTGAGACCCTTCTGAAGTTGGGACCTTTTGCGCTACCACTGCCGTGTGGAGTGGGTGGGGGGAAGGGGAGAACCTCGGCCTAGGGAGTCGGTCCGTTTTGTACCTACTCCTTGAACTTGGAGAGAAGTTGAAAGTTGGAAAGAGGAGAAAAGAAAGAAAAAAAAGAGACTAGGGAAGGGGAGAGAACTAAGGCTTTATTGGCAGTGAACGGTATCAAAAGAACTCTGCTACTCCCCCCTCGCTTCCCGACTCGCGTACAGTAGAAAGGTCCCGCTACGCGGTGGCAGCCAATCGCCATAGACGAGGGGGAGGTGAATGTGTTCGCGGAACGACTCATTGTTGTGGGAGGGGGGTTTTGATCTCGCCTAAGCGAGTCGAGCGAAGTTTTTGTGGTTTGTTATAGCAGTCATGAAGGAATCATGATTGCATGTAGTCGGATATACTTAGCCCTTCCAGCATGATTGCCTTGTTCTCTATTTCTGTTCTTCTCTGTGGATTAGTACACTCTAAAGGTAAGTTTAAAATACTTTTGATTAAACCTATCGTTCGTTCCATCTTAAATATTCCCACCGTCGCGTCTGCTTGGTTCCCTCCTTTTCCACCGCTCTCTCGCACTCTTTCTCTCAAGGAAAAAAAAAAACATCTTCACCCTACTTTGTATTTCTATTGTTAGTGCCAATAGCAAGGTGCTTTGTTTACCAAGGTTTAGTGTCCCCTTTTAAGAGTTACCCCCCCCCCCCCCCCCTGTCCCATGGTTTTAAAAAGCTGAAAATGTAAATACACTTCTTGCTCTAGATCTAGACACAGTTTAAGATCCAACTGCCTTAATTTAGGAATGAAGTTAGCTGTCCCTAAATCATTATATCCCAGGCACAATGTATGCCACAGCATGATTCCGTAGAGCGCATTTTTACCTTGACGTGGTCTTTAAGAAAGAGAAATGTGATCGGCCGTGAAGTAGAAAGGTGAACATTGATTGAGTACAATCGTAAGTCAGGACCTGGGTTCGTGTGTGTGCCAGACTGTGTGCGGTGAATGGGAAATTGTTATCAGTTGTAGGCATAGATATTTGTTTTATCGATGCGTTTGCTCTACTACATTGACTCTAGTCTTGATGGGTCTTAGGCTAGGCTAGCAGACGACTCTACCCTGGTCTTATAGGCTATTGTAAATGTGTCAATCAGTAAGCAAGAATAGATGCATTCTAGATCTAGTCTATATCGTTTATCGAATGTCGAGATCTATATCTATATCGAAATGTATCTGTATTGAGTATTGACGTGTTAAGATCTAGTCTGGATCTAAATCGAAATGTCGATATCTGTATTGAGTATTGGCATGTTAAGACCTAGTCTAGATCTATATTTATATCGAAATGTCTAGATCTGTATTGAGTATTGACATGTTAAGACCTAGTCTAGAACTATATCGAAATGTCGAGATCTGTATTGAGTACTTGACATGTTAAGACCTAGTCTAGATCTATATTGACTATATCGAAATGTTGAGATCTGTATTGAGTACTTGACATGTTAAGACCTAGTCTAGATCTATATTGACTATATCGAAATGTCGAGATCTGTATTGAGTATTGGCATGTTAAGACCTAGTCTAGATCTATATTTTTATAGAAATGTCTAGATCTGTATTGAGTATTGACATGTTAAGACCTAGTCTAGATCTATATCGAAATGTCGAGATCTGTATAGAGTATTGACATGTTAAGACCTAGTCTAGATCTATATCGAAATGTCGAGATCTGTATAGAGTATTGACATGTTAAGACCTAGTCTAGATCTATATCGAAATGTCGAGATCTGTTTAGAGTATTGACATGTTAAGACCTAGTCTAGATCTATATCGAAATGTCGAGATCTGTATTGAGTATTGATATGTTAAGACCTAGTCTAGATCTATATCGAAATGTCGAGACCTGTATAGAGCATTGACATGTTAAGACCTAGACTAGATCTATATCGAAATGTTGAACAGTCTAAATCTATATGGAAACTATTGTTAGAATCAGAAACCGATAGTGGAAGCATTCGACTATTATCTCTCCGTGATATGACCAACGATTCTATACTTCTAGTTTCATGTAAATTCTGTCAAAATAAAAACATCTAGTTCTAGAGTCTAGGGCTTTGAGTTGTCACTTTGATGTAGTGACAGCCAATGGTGGCCAATCCTTAATATTTTTTTCCTGATTCAGGCCCCCATCTCATTACACCTGGACGGGTTCAAACAAGTTGAAAGTTATTGTATTAATAACATAAAACCAGAAGGCTAAATCAGGCCCTGTATTAGGTAGCTCAATTCTCTATAATTTGGGCAAATATTTCGCCATGTCTGTCCACCAAGAACTTAAACATTTGTTTGTAACAAAAAAAAACAAAAAAAGATCTATTAACTACATTTTAGTTCACGCTCGCTGGACGGAACAGCGGTTTACACCGAACTAGGTTGATATGAAAAAAGTTTAGAATTATGACTAAAGAATATAGATCTCTAGCTAGTCTACTAAATTGTTATATAATCAAAAGCAAATATATATATACATATATAATATAGATTTTATAAATTTTAATAGATAAATGATATAGATTTTAGCTATAATAATCCAGTTCTTACTTAATTAAGATTTATGTGGTCAAAACATAAGATAACAATCGGTTTGGTTATTGATGGGTTTAACTTTATGACATTAAACGAGAAAAATATAAATAATAGTTAAAACAAAAACCAAGCCTTATAAGGGGAAAACATTCAATTGATGTCAATTTTCTCAATGCTTGCTAGATTCATTTCCCTTTTTCTATATACAACAAAAATTAATTCATTACCGCTAATGAAATAATTTGTTGTTTTATTTTTAATTGATTCGTGTGTTGTCATTGCCAATGATTAATAATGCAAAGTTTCAATTTGATCCGAGAATGGGAAGTGGGAGAAAAACATTAAAAACAATCCTGACAGACAGACAGACAGTTAGTTAATATAAGCTTTGTAAAAAATGTAGAATGTCTCACCAGGGATACTCACATTTTAGAGACTTTTCGGGACTAAGGCTCTAAAATTCATTTTAAAAAAAGATCTAGCTGTAATCGGCCTACAAAACAGTATAAATAGGTCTTGTTAGAATACCATTTATAATTACTCGATATTTTGATACGTTTGATCAAACATTAGGACAGAGAAAGACACAATTTACACAGCTTAGAGACGTTAGTCATTGGTTAGACCACTATTAGAATGTGTCTTCTGTTTGGGACACCTCAACTCAGCTCAACAAAACTTAAAGAAATTAGAACAACACAAAATAGAACCGTGAGATTTATGACGAACATTCACATTTGACTACAGTAACACCTTTACTGAAATTATATGTAAAACACTGAACCATAATTTACACATAGAAAAAGAAAGAAAAAAAAAAGAAAGAAAAAAAATCACATTCTATTAAAATAATCAGAAAGACACCAAGCACATTCCTCGTTCCATATTCTAGGACAAATTCATAAAGTTCTCCTTTTTCCCTAGTGCGATCAGAGTATCGAACGGGTTGCCTGAATTGGTCAGGTAAACCAAAGACTAAGCAGAGTCTAAGTCTCTATATAACATGCGCGACTAGATTAACGTTCAATGTCAAGTGTGTATTGAAAGAAGGTTTTTAATTGATAAGATAATTTTATAGTAAAATATTTATCATCTAGCTATAGCTCTACCAAAATTTACATTTATATAGTCCAGGCGCCTTTGAAATGATATAGGTAACCTCAATAATATAGACCTAGAATGCGGTTCCGTAACTGTTTAGCTTTTGTTTATTATAAAATTAACAAGTAATTTTTTAAAAAATGTATGTTTAAATAATATAGTTAACTAAACATTCATATTTCATTTATGATTAAAATCAAGAAAAAGAAATCGAACCCACGACATTCGCGTTATCAGCGCGACGCTCTATTAATTTAGCTATCCAACCTTACAGCTATGTGGCCCATTCCAACTTGAAATAAATGATTCTATGTATTACTTTGACCTTAGACTATCAGGACAGCTAACTGTGGGAGTTTAAAACTTAAGTTTCAAAATTCTACATAAAGTTGGGGATCGGTGGTGCTAGACTAATGAATATTTCTCAGTTATTAGATCAAATAAAGATTCGTCTATCTTGCCTAGACCCTTGTCATTTTTTAAAAAGTAAAATTAGTTGGAATTGATATAGAATTAGATAAACAGACTCCCGACGGTCAACGGCTTTGTCTGGGTCAGTTGTGGCATAATATACAGGTCCAACTGGGCTTACGTGGTCATATAAAACACTGCACTCATCTTTATCTCCGGAATCGGAGACATTGCCATTCAGATATATCTTTAATACATATTTGTTTTAAAAGCAATAATAACTTAACTTCTTTATTTAATCCTTTCTCTTCTGCCTGGCATAATGTGTCGAGGTAAGATCAATCTGTCGGTCTGGTGCAAGGTGTGAGGACTGAAACATGCAAATGTTGCTCTTACTCTGTCGATCCCCCCTTTTTTTTTTTGTCTTCTTCTACAGGGGGGGGGGGAGGTCATGAGGTTTGTTTGGCAAAGCGCTTAGGTTCAGGTTCGAATCTCGGCAAAGTCTGGGATTTTTTAATTTTGCGCTATTTAGGAAGACGCTTTATCCACACAACTGTAAAGGGTACTTGACTTTAGCTGTGAAAAGGAAAAGGCGGCTGGCCGTTGTGCTGATCACATGACGCCCTCGTTGAGAGTCGGTCACATACCATCATCTGCGCCAATGAATCGCAAGTTGTTTTTGTTCCTATTACGTTGTACCTGGGTATTCCAAATCTGGGGTTATATCTGGATCCTGTCTGATTGGCTTTATTTTTATAGGGAACCAAAGCAGTTAATTTTTTGTTGCGCCATACATTCGCTGATTGGTATTGGTGTTTTGAGACATATTTATCCCCTCCCCCCAAAAGGTGTTGTAACGTTTTCTTTCCAGGTGAGCTCCCCTTTTACATTTTAAAAAAAAAAGGGGGGGGGGGGTGCGAGTGGGTCGGGTGAGGTGTGTGACAGAAGGCGGCTATATGAAAACATCCTTGTGTGGGTGTACTTTTAGTGACTTCTCTTGGCACCCAACTGAGATGGTGGAAACTAAAACAGGGGTCACGCAGTACAAAAATAGAAAGTTGAAGGAGGGAGCAGTACAAATATAAATATCTCACCCCCCTAATGGTCTGCGAAAGGGGGCGGTAAAGGGGGCGGAGAGAAACTGTCCAACGTAAAGTTGACTGTGTCTACACCTCATGTTTTTAGCCTAGGCGAAAGTCAAACTAACTCGATACAATGTACACACATTAGTCCTAGAAGGGAGGGGGTGGGGTGGACTTTTTGTTTAGGAAATTAGATAATAAGGTTACTAGAGAGGGCGGGGGGTGGAGAGTACGGATATAAAGACAAGGTGGTAAATAAATATAAAAAAAATCACCTTTATTGCCCAATCCCAAGTGGCTTCAAATCATAATAGACTCTCGCTAACAGTACTAACAAGATAGGCTTGAGATCAAGGTTCAGATCTTTGGATTCTAGGTCGAAATATGCACCTAGTTCTTTCGGCCAAATGTGTGTAATGATCCTTGTTTAATCCGTCCGACATAATGTCAAGATTTCATTTTAATGTTTGAAGTAGGAAAAGGAGGTTTTAAAAAAAGGTTGAAATTATCTTGAAATTTAATAGTAAAGTGAATGTTTCTGTGACCAGAAGTTGACGAGAGACTCGAATAGCCAGGACAATGACCTAACCCTAACCTCTGTGTTCTTCTTGAAATACTTTCTGGTGACATTCCATAATACACTAATGTAATAGTCAATGATACCAATACTAGAACAACTCCTGAGTAGAGCTAGTGAATATTTAAAGCTAAGAGAAAAAACAACATCTAAAGCATCTTTTGAAGGAAATTAGGTGGTGAAGAGGCCGCAGAACTAGAGATTGTTTACAATTATTTCATTACATATTCTTCATATAGTGTATCAAATTAAAGCGCTCACATACAATAGTTCCACTGACAATATCATATTTAATAACTCACAAGATGATATAGAGATTTAAAAAAAAACAAAAACAACGTATCTTTTCTTTTCTGCTCTACATTGTAATTAAGGTACAATCTCGCTGGATATATTGGGTAATGATCACGGAGGTAAATAGTGAGATAGAAAATAAAATGGAAATGTTACCGTCTTAGGTTTTAAAGTTCGTTAAATAGGTCTAGGTTTGTTGTGCTTACAACTTACATTAGTGTACACAACCAAATAAGTAAATCTAGAAACAGCACAATGATCTAATATTGTAACATATATTGTAATATATATTATGTAACTAATTTCTATTGTGTTGTATGTTATGGAGGGTTAGGGGATGTGGTGGCTGAGTTGTATAGCGCTTGGCTTCCGAACTGAGGGGTCTTGGTTCCTAATCCCGATGAGTACTGACATTTTACATGTTCACCCCCAAGTCCACTCAATTCTTATGGGTACCTGTTATGATTTTGGGAAAAAGTAATGGCGGTTGGTCGTTGCACTGGCCACATGACACATACGTTAGCATGGGTCACAGAAACAGGTGACCTTTACATCATCTGCCCCATAGATCATAAGGTATGAAAAGAGTACTTTACTATTTTTTTTTATTACTTTTTGTTATGGAAAGAAATATTTTGTAGATAGACTTTATATAAAATCATTGCGATAGAAAGAACAATTAAAACATCGCTTTTTTTCTTTTACCAACTTTTGATTTTAGTTTGATTCTGATTTTCTGGTACATCGGCACAATTTAGATAAATAAGTACTTTGGTAGGTAGGTTGATTTGGTGGTTAGATAGGTAAACAGACAGGTAGGTAGATGAGAAATGACAGAATTTCGAAAACAATACTTCGAGCTCAGACGCAGTAAGTGTACAACTGTACATAATCACACATCGTACACACATTCACACTCAAATCACGCGCACAGAAGTGCAGTACACTCACAACTGTTAAAAGTTTGATACATGCTGTAAATACACTTGAGCAAGTGGGTGCTCACGACATTCAAGTCCATTATATGCATTGTGCTTAGTTCAGGACACGGTAAATGACGTCTTTCTTTTGGATTGTGGGTAGATATTTAATGGTCAGTTGTTGAACGAGGCTCAAAGTCAAGTTTGTTTGCGCTTTTTTATATCATGAGATTGTCACAAAGTCTGTTGCTTCTTTAAGTCTATTGATAAAATCGTTTTTCGGTTGAATCTTTCCTTCCATAGTATTGTTCTTCCTTTCTGTATGTCATGATGTCTGTCTGGCAAATTATCCATACTTACTCCAACCACTCTCAATCTCATTGTAATTTCTTTTTTCTTACTTTCTTTCTTTTTCATTTTTTCTTTCTTTTGCTCCTTTTCTTTCTTTTCTCTTTCATTCTCTTTGTTTCTTTTTTTTTCCAGTCTTTCTTTTTTTGCCCCCTTAGCTGTTTATTAGTCCATTCCAATATAAGTTCATCTTCCAGGAACGCATTCTGCACAATATTTATCGTAAATGATTTTCCTGGGTCGTGTTAGTGTTAGATACGATTCAATGATGTTTTAGTGTTAGACTTGATTCACTGATGTTTTAGTGTTAGACTTGATTCAATGATGTTTTAGTGTTACATTTGATTCCATGATGTTTTAGTTAGACTTGATTCACTGATGTTTTAGTGTTAGACTTGATTCAATGATGTTTTAGTGTTAGATTCGATTCACTGATGTTTTAGTGTTAGATTTGATTCAATCATGTTTTAGTGTTAGATTTGATTCAATCATGTTTTAGTGTTAGATTTGATTCAATCATTTTTTAGTGTTAGATTCGATTCAATGATGTTTTAGTCTTAGATTCGATTCATTAACAAAGTCGCCTCATCCTTCACAAAATGAGATCAGTTAAAGCTGCTGATGCCTCAACGAGCGTAAAGCAGGCACTGTCACATTTAAGCACCTGTTAAACACACAACTCCAACCTAAAGCTTGTTCCCAGATTGCTCAACATCTTGACTCGACTGAACACAAACTTATAATAATACACGCTTCTCATTCACTTCCCTTGGCCGGCATTAAGTCTGCTTTTACGAGCCTAGACTTAAAAAGCAAAAGTGTTAAGTGGATTTGCTAAGAATATTTACCTTAATTGACGCAAAATGCCTGAAAGTGTATTAGGCTTGAAGGGAACAGACCTGGTTCTTTAATTCTGCACCGCTGTACCCCCCCCCTGCGCACGCCGCCCCTAAGTTGATGAAACTTCAAAAAAAAAAAAAAAAAAAAACAGCAGCTGACTTGGGACCATGTTTTTTTGTGTGCGTACTCGTTTACATGGGCGGCATATCTATTTGATCGTTGGGTCGCACCAACCTAAGTTGAACTCTCCAGAGCACGCAGTTAAATTATGTTCCTTCCTTTGTTTCATAATTAAGTTGAACAGTTGTACTAAAACTATAGATCTATCTAGAATGTGCAGTAAAAGTACAGAAAAAAATGTGTTATGAATAACTCACAATATCCAGACATAATACATATTGCCTCAAAAATTTTTTTTTGTAATCTTGTAATTTTTTAGTGGTTTTTTTTTTTTCGATACGTATTTTTAACAAGACCAATCATTATAGAAGACCTCAACACTGACCTGCAACGTCACAACACGTGGGCATTTTAGACCAATTGCTCGTCGCAAAGAGCAAAGAGCTATATTCTAAACTGCCCAACTTTCTTTTATTAAATCCATAAGAGTGTGTGTGTTGTGTGCGTGTGTTGTGTGTGTGTGTGTGTTTTAATATATAAAGAAACTTAATGGAGACGGGTGAGGGTTAAAAAACATAATTTTCTTGCAAAGGAAACTTTTCTTTAATTGGCAAGAACCGTGGGTCTTTCAGTGGGCAATAGTATGGTGTTTGCATTGTGATGTGCCTATCTATCTTGTAGTTAGTGATGCCTGTCTGACTTCGACAGAATTCCTCTGGAGATGTCTGGGTTTCTTGTGCGGGTGTATTCAATGCGACTAACCACTAAGACGTAGGCACACACACCCAAAAGGTAACAGGTGAAGATGCTAAGTCCAGAACCGTTAGACAATTCAGATGTTGGTTTAATACTGAAAAGGTCACAGTCGAGTCTCTGTCTATAAATACGTGTTATCCCTAAGAAATCCTATCACTAACTGACTTCATGTCTCTAGGTAACCTCTAACCTCTAACCTAACTAAGTCATAACGTCACTAGTCGCGTTCAAAGTCCGTCAATTATGGTGCGTCTCTATACAAACTAATAATACTAAGTGTCTAACAGTATCTATCTATCTATCTATCTATCTATCTATCTATCTATCATCAAATATAATCTAATCTAAATCTAATGCAATCTTATCTATTTTTTATTCATTTGTCTAATATTTCTATATCTTTTTATCTTTCTAATCCATCTAATTTAATTATAATCTGTTTATTTTTCATATTTAGACGCGCCCTCCCCCCCCCCCCCCACACCCGGTAAAACCAACGTCTACTTCTTTAAGTTCCCAATCAATTATTTTTTTTTTATTTCCTATCTAACAGCTTCCCCTTTCTCCTTCCTCATGATTTGGTGGTACGCTACAAGATAATGTCCTCCACACCGTTGTCCAATATCAAACAAAGCAGGTCAGCAACATCTGCAACGTGTGTTCGCTTATCACGTCCAACTACAAACAGCCCACATGTCCAATACAGGAGGCTGCTGTTGTTGGCTGTTATCCTTGAGGCCTGAACTGCTTGATCTGACGCCATGATGAAGGCGTTCATATATAGTGATGTTCTCAAACTGTACGATGATGGCGTTCAAATAAATGTGGGTGTCCTAAAACTCAAGGTGTTCATCAAGTTGCAGATGTTCTCAATCTGTGGCTCACCTAAATCCCAATATCTCTAGTTTGCATTTTTTTTTCCTTGTCTCCAATCTGGTGCATTTAAAAGTCTTGATAAGTTGATAATTGTCTAACAAGGCCTACTGTTCAGTATCAGCTGTATTTGTACAGAATGGACAACATTGGATGTGAGGCTGATCAGATATGATGGCTGAGCCTAGAGTGCTTAGGTTCAAATCCAGACATTCACGAGGGATATTTCATATTTATAGTTATTATAGTTATTATAAAAACGAACCAATAGTCGTACTCTGGAATTGCCAAGATCGAAACTCATTGTAGTCCCCCTTTTAACAGAAATTACAGAAGAATTTTCTGAAGATGTAGCAGCTCTAGTTATGATAAGGGCCTCAAGGCTATCTGCAAGGTCAGTTGATACCACACCTTCGGCTGATATAATTAATACGATATATTGCTGCGCTTGGTAAATTTACTTATCTATAACCTCGTTCTTGCCTGACATCTCCGCCCCCTTCCAAATTCCCGCGCTTTTACACCAGCGTAGCTCATTTCTTTTCTGTTTCGATAGAGAACAACATCGGACAGATCACTTAAGCTTATTTTGCGTTAATTGTTTGTCTTTTTTTGGTTTGTTTGTTTGTAGTCGATGAAGGCCTCGTGGCCTTGGTCACGCAGGGTCACATATAAAAAAAAGTCCCCTTTCAGACCTTAAGGTCTATATGGTCATCTGTTTCTGTGGCCTACGGTTTACGAGGGTATCATGTGACCAGCACAACGACCAACCGCCTTTACATTTCCCCAACTAATGTCAGGTACCCAGTAGAGCTGAGTGGACTCAGAGGCCGCCAAAGATACCGAAATTAAAAATCCCAGTCTTCACCAGGATTCAAACTCGGAACCCCGGTTCGGAAGCCAAGCGCCAGGGTCACACGTATGCATGTTTATTGTATTTTCTATACATTCGTTCTTTCGGAAACAACTTGGACAAAATTCTTCACGCTTGAACTAATTCTAGTAATGAAAGGTTTCCAACGGTCATCCTTGAACTAATTCTAGTAATGAAAGGTTTCCAACGGTCATCCTTGACCGTTCCATCTACTTGGTGTGCACTATAGTAAAAAAGAAAACTACAGGAGCTACACTTATGTCCTTGAACTGGTGTCACTGAAGACATCGTCTGCTGCGTACGAGATAAACTTGCAGGACACTCCAGGTCTTGTCTGTTTGGTCATTCCAAACTTGGGACCAAACTCCCCAAACAACAGTTGAGCCGCGTTTGTTATTCCTGAGGGTCCAGTTATCACCGGACAACAATAAAATGCGAAAGTCAAAGGGATAGTGGGGATGGGGGTTGCTACCTAGCGTTGACATGTCTCATGAAGGCAGCGGTGACCTCCGAGTTTAAGTTTACCGCGACTCTGCGCGAGAGATTTGTTTGTTGGTAAGGTGGTAGTAGTAACGTGTGTGTGTGAGATAGAAGGTGGTAGTAGTAACGTGTGTGTGTGTGTGTGAGATAGAAGGTGGTAGTAGTAACGTGTGTGTGTGTGTGTGAGATAGAAGGTGGTAGTAGTAACGTGTGTGTGTGAGATAGAAGGTGGTAGTAGTAACGTGTGTGTGTGTGAGATAGAAGGTGATAGGACTGTATGCTGTCGACTATTGTTCTCTGTTTCACGTATATACTTGAAGTCTTTCATCTTAATTTTCAATTATCATCCTTATCCCTACCCAGACTGGGCCCGCGCAATCCGTTTCGCATAGGGCCCTGCAATCTGTTGGACCGGCCCTGGTTTTTTAAATTATTATAAAGACAATATTATTCAGGGTTTTATTGACTATTTAAAAATGATGTCATTCGGACACCGTTATTGACAACTCCAATAAGAATACAGTTCACACGGCCGAAATACATCGGAGAATTAGAAGGGATCTATTTACTTAGCCTGTTGAATTAAACTTTCAAAATGGAAAATTTCCGAAACTTAACCTGGGTCACGTGAATATTTTAAACTCTTCAATGGACCTCATTCACCAATCTTAAACAAATAACATTTAGCCACGTGGTTCTCTATCTCTTTTCTATACAATTTACGCAATTCATAAAGACTGTCACGTGATACTTTTTTTTCTCATTGTTTTATCAATATTGTCACGTGGCTAAATGTTGTTTGTTTACTATTGGTAAATGAGGTCCGTTTGCTATTCGAGAACGAGGATATAGGGTAATAAGTATGTTCAATCAAATCTAGTTCAAGCGAGAGGCTTCTTTAGTTATTAAACACTTTCGGTCTAAATTCATGTACACTTGTTCACTACACTAAGTCCCCATGACTTCACAAGTCAGTTGATCTCCGTTGTTCTTGCTGACATCTGTGACAATAGGAGGATTGTCAATGCCGTTTTTACAATCTCAAATATTTTAACAACTGTATTTTCATTTAAAATAAAAGACATGGACTTAACAACTTCAGTTTAAAAGAAAACATAGTGGAACAATCGCTGCTTTTTACATTGTATTTCGTCTCTGGTCCCCCCCCCCTCCCAGTAAGAGTCGATCTATGGCGGCTTAACGAGTTTTGCTTGTCGCTGAGATGTTCTCTTGACTTGTACGCTTGATATCAATTCTCTTGGGACATGTTTCCCGGCTTAACTCGCCGAGACAACTTCGTTTCAAACGTGGGAGACACTCTATGACAGATGACAGACCAGTGGCTCGACACATGTCTGTCAGATGGGTGGCAGGTTCGCGTCTCATTTGTCTTTCATCTTAACCCCCTGGGTCATTTTGAAGAGAGGGCTGTCTTAACATTAAGTGAAAACTGTTGTCCTATGTGTCAAATCTGAAGAACATCCTGTTTTTTTTATTTTTATTTAAGGCTGTGTTTTTATCACTTAACTATTTAAACACAATCGCACTCTATAAGTAAATACTAATAAATACATTCATTAATATAACCTTCTGTTCATGAAATTGTAAACTCTTCTCCATGACATTAATTATACAAAACAATTATAAGCAAAGAACAGGATGCCCATACCTTGACACACAAATATAGTTTATTGTTATATACAACAATAAGAAAGCTGATCAGCTCTGTTCATATTATAACACCAAGTATGACCCACAATGTGTAATAATTTACAGAACATTGTATTATCCCAAATTGTACTGACTGAAAATATATATTTCAAACTTGAACTCTTTGTCTCTAGTAAAATCACTTCGACAGCATCATAAAAATAAACTTTCTCTCTTCCAGATCTTAATGTTATCTGTTTCTATGGCCAACGGTTAACGAGGGTGTCATGTGGCCAGTACAACGACCAACCGCTCAATTTTTTTTCCCAACTAATGTTCAGGTACCTATTAGAGGCGCCCTAAGGTCCCGAAAAAAAAAATCTCAGCTATTACTGCTTTATAGCATAACAGTCTATCTGCCAAAACTTGGCGCATGACAAAATCTGCAAGTTGGTCCAGGCTATACTTATATAGGTCTGTGCTATAGCCTTGATTCCCATCATGTTTTATTTCCGCTATCTGAAACGTCTACGAAAGTGTATTAATTTTTTTCTTTCTGTTTTTTTTTCTCTCATCTAGCACCTGAAACCAATTGTACCAGGATAGCCAATGAAAAATGTCGGAGGGCTTATACTCAGGTAAGCCAGTACAGAAGATAGGATAATAAAACTCTCTCTCTCTCTCTTTCTTAAACACACACACACATTCTTACAAAGAGTCTGTAAAGAGACGGTTATTATTAAAGACGGACATTTTTAATGCAATACACATACACAAAACATGAACTTCCGGTCTTCCTTTTGTTTAAAAAAAAATGGTCACTAAATTGCTAACAGAGCAATTAGAAACCTTTGAATATCTCTTCACTTCTCTATTGTCTTTTTATTTAACAGTCTTTTCTTTAATATTCTCATTTCTCAATATTCTCGCATTTCTATTCTCATCTAGTCCTTTTCTTACACAATTCTTTTCTCTCTCCCCCGTCACTATGTCACTCTGTGCCCTTATCGCTCTCTTTCTCTCTCTTTTTCTCTCTCTTTCACCCTCTCTCTCTCTTTCTTAGTTCTATTTCTCATGTTCAAAGCACACACACACACACACACACACGTAGAGTTCTTTCGTTTCCTTGAATGCTTGGGTGTGAGGAAATAGGGTTAGGGTTAGGGTTAGGCTTGTCTCGATTGTCCCGGGTTCGAACTAGAAACATTTTTTTTCTCTGCCAATTCTCTACTTTTAATGTAAAGCTGAGCCAAAGTGTTTTGTGAACTCTCAAGAACCTCACGCATTTTTAACTTTTCCCACTCTGTTCCAACCCAGACATTTGATCAACTTTTCCCACTCTGTTCCAACCCAGACATTTGGTCAACTTTTCCCACTCTGTTCCAACCCAGACATTTGATCAACTTTTCCCACTCTGTTCCAACCCAGACATTTGGTCAACTTTTCCCACTCTGTTCCACCCCAGACATTTGATCAACTTTTCCAACTCTGTTCCAACCCAGACATTTGATCAACTTTTCCCACTCTGTTCCAACCCAGACATTTGATCAACTTTTCCAACTCTGTTCCAACACAGACATTTGGTCAACTTTTCCCACTCTGTTCCAACCCAGACATTTGGTCAACATTTCCCACTCTGTTCCAACACAGACATTTGATCAACTTTTCCCACTCTGTTCCAACCCAGACATTTGATCAACTTTTCCCACTCTGTTCCAACCCAGACATTTGATCAACTTTTCCACTCTGTTCCAACCCAGACATTTGATCAACTTTTCACACTCTGTTCCACCCCAGACATTTGGTCAACTGGTGCGTGATGAGGGCACAAAGGGAACACAGAAAAGGGACGGGAAAAGTTCCGCCCCTGTTGTTTGTAACCTTTCATTTCGCTTTTCTCAAACCCGGCTGTCTTTTGATGTTTTTGGGAAACAACGCGAGCAAATGTGCATTTGATCAGACCCGTAAGAACGAGTTGATTTCGCCGACATCGCCCCGCGAGGTACCTCCGTGAGTTTTGGAGCTACAACCTTTCCCTGTGGTTCATGGATGGGTTGTGGGGGGGGGGGGGGGGGGCAGACGATAAGAAATCAAACATGATGTGTGTGTGTATTGTGTGTGGGGAAACATTGGATATGTGTATGTGTAGGATTATAAATACGTGGATACGCATGACGTCATCAATAAATACATGTTTTCCGGTCTAAAATAAGCGCTGAGGTGACCCATCATCCTTGTCCGACAGGAGAGAGATGGCTAAGGAACAGCGGCATCGCGATATGTCACACCTTTTTTTTAAGTTCTTCGCGTCATTCTTAGCAATGTCTTCTCTGTCAATGTTTTCTTATTGTTGCTATTTTTTTTTTAAAGCGAAGTCCGGTTGCCTATGTTTTTTTGTTGTTTTTTTTTGGGCGATTTTTCAAAACTTGTTAAGTATTCTTCAAGTTTCTCGTCAGCACTATCCCACAAAGTGATTAGTTTACAATTACAATAGCTTCGAACACAATCCTTTAGCTTTGAACCAGATATGAAATAAATACCAATGATAAGGTGAACGTACGCTTTAACTTTCTGCAGCAGTGGTTCCCAAAGTTTTTCCTTAACGGAACACTTTGCACATTTTGAGAATTTAGCGGAACACTTTGCTTTATTTTTTTTTAGAGAGCTTAATTCGCGTGGTGGCCTACTAGTTGATTATTTCAGTAGTTCGTGGGAACCTAATCAGGCCTGGCGGAACACTAGGGTTCCGCGGAACACAGTTTGGGAAACACTGTTGTCAGTTTGGTGTGTGGCCTGGCGTTCAGGGCATTTAGTAGAAACTTGAAGTACAACGAGAGTGTTTAGCGTACCTCAAGTCTTAACACAAATAAAATAAAAAAGGTCGTTGATTTGACCAAAAAAACAACACAACAAACAACACTAACAAGAAAAACAGTTTAAAAATATTTCCAAAAAAAAAAAGACATTACCTCCTTTATATAAGTTATAAAGCGATTATTTTACTCTTAATAACTCATGAATGTTAAATTAAAAAAAAACACATTTTACCCTCCCCCCCCCCCCCCCCCCCCGGCGAGAAAAAGTCCTGATTAAGTGAATGTATTAATCTACAACACTTTAGCTCTAGACTTAGAAGACGATGCGGTACGCAAAACGTTCCTGAACATTAATGTCTGAAACTCCTCCATGACCAAAAGCCTACATGCGGAAAGACCCGAAGACGTAGAGCCGGTTCAAGAGAAATATTGTCCCGTTCTCTAGTCACATTTAAACTTTCTTCTTTTTTATACTTTCAACTAGAGTTTCCCCCGTGTGGCCAACGAGCTAGTAATTAACAGTCACATTTCGAGGAAGATCGTTCGGGACGTTATCGAGATCCGTGTCCAGGTTTCATCCAGGTTCCATGAAGATACAAGTTGAATAGAGGCATTCGTACGTGCCGGTGTTATGACGGAATAAAAAAAAATTCCACGTACGAAGTTTGACGACATTCAAATAGCCTTCCGAGCGGTGCTGGCCCACTATTAGCACTTGTAATTATAAACTTACAGTATAGAATTGTTGGAAAAATCAATTACTTTTTTTCAACTTCGATCTCCGGATATGGTGAAAACTAAACACATTGACATGCGCAAATACACCATCATACACACACACACACATCTATAAAGAGAGCCCCCCCTCTCCCCTTCTGTTCACCTAGTTTTTTTTTCCTCTTGTTTCTGTTGCGTTTGTTTGAAACGCTCAGTTGGGAGGGCAATCAATAAGCTATCAGAGTTTAAGATTCTGGGTGCTGTACTCCCCACCCGCGGGCGCTTCGCCATTGATTGGGAGAGGAAAAGAGGTGAGCATTGATTTTAAAATGAGTTAACTGCACGCACCCCCCTCCCACCCCGACGACTGCTGTGCACCCCTATCCCGCACTCTTCACTAATCTATCATTTCTCGACCTGTTTGAAGTACATGACATGTTAATCTGGTGAGTAGTGAGTAGCATATAGAGTATGTACAAAATATAAAGTACCATCTAAAATGAATATAATATAGAGTGAGTATCGCATAGAGTACCCAATATACATTGGAGATCTTACAGAGTCAGTATCATACAGATAGAGTCAATCAAACGTCTATTTTACTGACCCTAGTAAACACGGACTGGTGAAGTAGCAAGTAGGGATAGCGTTATCTGGACACACAAATCAGTTTGTTATCGCCCTGCTGAGGTCATCGGGGCTGAGAACTCCGTGAACATCATCAGGACTGCCCGAAGATTCATGGGAAGGAAATGCACACGCCATAAAGTAGATGACGTAATGGGCCAGATATAAATATCACAAGAGCCTTCAACGACGATTACGCCATAACCCCGGGTAATCAAACAGAGCAACTATTTCCCTAGCCCAGTAGTTCAGTGCAGCATGTCACGTGATTGACTTTAAGAACAAAACAAAAAAAAGTTTTTTTTTAAGCTTGTTGGACGCCCGTGAGTCCGTCCCCCCAGCTCTAATGGATACCTAACATTAGTTGGACAAAGTCAAGGATGTTGGTCACATGACACCGTCAGACAGTCGTTTTCTTATTATTATTAGGGATTGAAGTGACCAGGCCGTCGCTATTAGTTCTCTGTTAAACATGTAAATGTAGATTGAAAACAATGAAACAGAGTTGCCCTCAGTCCTAGCCTCGACATTTGTCATTGAACGCGTTCATTTTCAACGCAATCAACTGCAACACGTTTTCACGTTGTTTTTGTCAGGCCATATTTGGCGGGCGTTGGTAGGGCAGCCGAGTCACAATAGAACAACTGAAACATTTACTTTCAACCGATTCTTTGTGTGTATGAGAGAAAGACAGACAGAGAGAGAGAGAGACTGAACTAGCCAATATTGTTTGTGGTTTCAATGTTTCTAAGTCAACCTATGTTTAAAAAAAAAAAGAGCATAGTTAAGTCTAGTTACGTGTTTCAATTTCTCTCACACACACACACATACACACACACACACACCTCCCCTCCCCTTTTTTCCCTCGTCCTCTTCTCTGTCTCCGCCTGCTGAAAACGAAAATAAATAGAAATAAGCTAGAGACACACTGCAGAGAGACAGACTCAGAGACACACTGCAGAGAGACAGACTCAGAGACACACTGCAGAGAGACAGACTCAGAGACACACTGCAGAGAGACAGACTCAGAGACACACTGCAGAGAGACAGACTCAGAGACACACTGCAGAGAGACAGACTCAGAGATACAGACACTGAGACACAAAGTAGATATGCAGAAACAGAGTAAAGAGACAGACAGAAAAACACAGACATAAGGTAGAGACACAAGGTAGAAAGAAAGAAACACAACAGCATAACAAACTTTATAATGACACATCGAAGTATAGAACTTTTTTTTTTCAAGAGGGCAATCAGCCTCACCCAGTGGTGGTTCTCAAACTCTTTTCTAGTCATTGCGACCTCTTTACATGCACGCCAGGAGCCTACACTGTTGAGTCCTGACACACATATTTATGAAAGAAAGCAACGCTTGTGCATTTTCATTAAAAAATCTGTACATGTATTAAAATACATATTGAATATTTCAAAAAGTTTCTTTTTTATACCTATTTCGAGCACGACACATGTGACTGTCAAATCAGGTTTTAAATGGCTATTTTGGGACCTAAACGTGACAACGAACAGACAGACAGCACAAAATCATTTGCGACTTTTCCCCTACAGGTGCCGCTAAAAAAACATCTTTATCTATTAAGCTACAATCGCTGTGGAGTCCTCTGTGAAATATAGTTGGGCAACCAAGTTGCAAGCTTTCAAAGCGGAAGTCCAAGCAGGTTTATGGCCTCTTCAACAAATCTTGTTGCATGCTTTCAACACTGACACAAGGTTTATGATAGGGGCACGGGGGGGGGGGGGGAGTGGGCGAGAATTCTTGCGTTTGGGGGATTAGAGGGGATGAAGCCCAATCGTAATATTGACATCCCCTCACATAAGGCTTGTATGCATTAAACTTATTGAAAATCAATTCTTATCTTAAAATGCAACTAGTTGGGATCTTTGTTTTAAAAATTGAAATTGAAATTTCAAGTGTCATTAAAAAAATCCAGGAAACATATTTTTAAAATTCAATCTTGCTAAGCTATTGAATTATTAGCGTTGAATTATTGGTAATCTTACATTATAAAATTATATTTTTTCTCTCTTGAGAATTTCGTCAACATTGTACCCATTCGCCCTCAAACCACATTGTAGCGCTATATTTTTATCGTTCTGTCCAAAATATTAAACTCTTCATTTAGTTTCCACACAAACTGTCTATGTAACCTTGTCTTGTTTAAGTCTTTACACATACACACACACACGCACGCAAGCAAGTGCCAAACACCATTGAACTTCTCAATCGATCATCTGGAGTCAACCCTCAAAGACATTCAGGCATCTTGAAGTACAATCTACAAAATGTGGCGTCCTTTCCCATCGTCCTCTCCCAACAATGGGTACAATTTGAGGGGTGGGGGGGGGGTGGGGGGTTTGGCTTAAGGTGGTGAGGTCGATTAATGAACTAAATGTTTTTCTTGTTCAAATCCCTTTTTTTCACTCTGAATCTACTTCCAGGCCCTCACCTCTAAGACAAGGTTTCATCCCCCCTACCCCTTCTTTTTAATACTCTTTTGCACGTTACAAGGTAAGACAGGTGATTGACTAAAATAGGTGGCATTTTAAGGTGAGAAGTGACACCTGTACTGCACCTTGTCTTCCAACTCTCCCCTCCCCCACCCCAATTCCTGACGCGCCCCCCCCACCACCATCGCTGCTTCCCTACGCCGATGACATACGCTGCTATTCAGGTGGAGGGCGCCTGCCTCCCTCCTACTGTGATTGCAACATGCTGTAGTGGGGCGCGCCTCCAGGTTCCAGCCATCAAGTAAGACAATATGAAATCTCTGAAGACCAGGCACCAGATGTTGACATTGTTTACAGAACTCTAGAGCCAAAACTTTCCACACTATGACCTTTAGGGAGGCAGGGGCGTTGATGCCTTGATGAGCGATGTGTTTTTTTTTTTTTAGACCACTCACATTTGATAGCAAAAAAAAATCAATACCTTTTTTTTTTTTGCTTCTATTTCCGGCTATAAGAGATGTAAAGATGTGATAGGCATTAGTCGTTTGGTTGGATGGAGATATTAAATGAGTGAGTGATGCACTGTATACAAATAAAATTCTGCGCTACAAACAACAGAAGAACTCCATAATACTAAATGTACACAGCCCCACTTGAGTCCTTATTGATCATTTTGTTTTCTTTAACTCAAAAAAAAATGTTAAAATTAAAATCACGTCCAGACCATGTTTACATTGATTTATTTAATAGTCTTTCATCCTCAATGACACACTGTGACGTATATATGTCAGCGTTGAACGAAAAACAGTTACTCATGAAGCTATTGGAATGTTTCAGTGACTGGCCTACAGCACAGCAAGCATCACATTTAGTTCTCTCCTTAACTTCCAGACTTTCTAGATCTCAGTTTCTCATTCCGACTTTTGTATCTTCTAGAACCCAATGTTAATTAAATCGTATCCAGAATAATGATACCAGTCATAGTAATAATCACTTATGGTAGTCTAGTTTCCTCTATTAGAATACAGCATATATAGAGAAGTTTTATTTGCTGTGAGGTATTAGACCAATTAGAACAATTTTAAAAAAACGAACTAATTAAGTAGCTGTTTAAAATTAATAAACTAAGACTAAGACTGCTTTTTTAACCTTGTTGGAATTTTTTTTTATAAGGACTCATTTTCTTTTTTTTCTTTTAATTAAAAAAAAAACAAGATCCACAAGAAAGAACAGACACAACACAGAGAAATTTATTGAGTGACTACACACAGACGTCTTGATCTCTAGTCAATGAGTAGCTTATTGCAAAAACTCACTTTGTCTGTCTGCGTGGAATATTGTACACGCTATCTCTCTCACTTTCCATTCTCGGATCTAGTTCAAACTTTGCACAATTATTCATTGTCGATGATAACACAGGAATCAACACACTTACTGTACTCCTCCTTGGTTCGAAGACTCCTTTTGTTGTTCCGCTTGTAGAACGATGCATATTGACCATGTACCGTAAAGCTTTCAAAACAAAGCTGTATAGCGCATAGTTAAAATGAATGAATCGCTTTAATTCTGGCTAGGAGACACCTCCCAACAGTTAGCGCTGTATTAAATACAGTAATTGTTTCGTTTGTTTTTGAAAAGCTTCAAGAATTCCATTTCCTTCATTTTAAACGCTTTTAATGAATATGCCGAGGCGCCATCTTTTCTTTGAGATAGTAATAAATAGTCGTTAACTTACCAGAGTAAGGAAGAGTATTTGAAACAGGATAGAAGGCGCCGTTTGAACGCTAGGAAATTGCGAAAGGCCCTTGACGTGAAGAACATTCGGTAACACCACCCTGTTATATTTTTGCCGACAATATTGCTAAACTTTTTCAAGCATTTTTTTTTACTGCCCATCTCGGCTGTCTAGTCATGCTTAATGTTAGAAACGGCCCTACGCCGCGCGCACACACCCACACAGTTGTAACTTAAGACCCTAATCAACTGTTAAATCTGGGAAATTCGCGTCGATATAAAAAAGATTTTTTTTTTTCAAGTTCTGCATCAAAGAAAAAAATGGCCACGGTATCACGCTTCAAGTCTTTATTGGCGTCACGTGACCCATATCACCGGCCTACATACCAATAAGTTATTAATCACTTCATATGTAATGGCGCACGGGTGAAGGGAAAGCTTTCGGAATGTAGCTCTCTCTCTACTCTCTATTCATTCTCCTTCTCCTCCCCCCCCCCCCCAACAAGCTGTTTCTGTGTTACCTTTTCAATAATTTAGATTCGCTTTGCATTAAATGATTAAATTTGAATGACAAAGAATGTTATGGGCTACAAAATACGCCAATGCAAGTCGATGAGTAGCTTGTTTTTTTTTAATGCTGTTCTTTGGGTCTCATTTACGAAGGGATTAAAATAATTCCAGTGTCTTTCTTTTACTTTCTAGTAATCTAATGGCTGCTGTGTCGCCACGAGCTCTCTGTAGACCATTTTAGATCTCATTTATCTTTCAGAGATGGAGGCTAGTCTATTACCAGATCGAGGCTAGTCTATACATTCTCTACCATATCGAGGCTAGTCCATACATTAACTACCAGATCGAGAGTAGTCTATACATTCTCTACAGATCGGGGCTAGTCTACAATCTCTCATCCAGACTGGAGAGTATTATTTCCTTATTCCTACCCTGCAGTTTCTCATGTGTTCACTTCCGTAGCGGTAGCACCCTCTGTCACTCATTCAACTGGGATCAAACTTCATCAAACTATCAAATAAATGAACTACTAAGTTCACTTTCCAGATTTTTCTGGCACTGGAGCCGATAGTCAACTGTACTTCCTTCATAAAGATTTTTTTTTCGGGAGGCTGACCGCTGGTCAGATGTACTTTCCTCTTAAGTGTTTCTGCTGGTCAATTGTAAGGTATTTCCCTAATAAAACTGGTGGGAACCGCTGGACAACTGTATTTTCTTATATCTCTCTCTCCCTCTCTCTCACACCCTTTCAATTTCTCTCTCTCTCTCTCTCTCTCTCTCACACAAAATATTCATATACAAAAGTGAAGTAGGAAAGCAGCTCCACCAAACGATGACTTACAGATCTGCTCTACCCAGTCCCTAGTTATCTCCCATGCTGTCCGCCTATCAAAAACCTTTGCTCGGTTTATTGTGGAAAGACGAACACCACGCGCCGGGCCTGATACTGACGTCCTGGGAGATGAATACGTCTCTCTGCTAAGCAGACTGCTAGGCGGCCAGACGTCAGTGTAAACTCATATGTAAATCATCTATTTATTTTATATTATTTAGAGGGGGGGGGAATCCTTTTGTTTTAACCTTTTCCACCCCCTTCCATCTTAACATTCTCAATCCCTCCCCCCTTTTTTGTGCCTACTCTTTTTTTTTAATTCAATGATATAGTGTTATTGTTATTTTTGTTGTTTTTAACCCAAAAGTCGTTTTTTAACTTTCCAGCTTCAGAAGAGTTTGTGCACGATTTGCGTTCAGTCCAAGACTGGGTAAATTAACGGTGGTTCTAACATCGAGAAGTAACAAGCTTCTGTCACTTGATCCGTCTGTCATTCTTCACTGGCTGCCAATAGTCTTCCAATAAATGTTTAAAACTTTTTATTAAACCATCTTTCACTTTTTCATGAAATGGTAAATGTGAGCACTGGTTCACGTTACGTGTGAGTCTATTTAGTGAAACAAGACACTGTCTCCAGAAGATAAAGCTGTCGCGTGTAGGTAACGATACAGAACATATAAATCTATATGCTTTATGGCTAAACCTGGAATGAAGACTATTGCCAGACTGAGGGCAAACCGGAAGCTTACTACAGTGACCAAAAGGGAGGCCTACAAGGCATGTATTTTCAGCACGCTACTGTACAGCAATGAGTGGTGGACTACCTATGCAAAGCGGAAGAGAAAACTAAACTCAATTCATTGGCGCTGCCTCCGAACGATCTTGAAGATCACATGGCAAGAAAGAGTGTGTAACACAGAGATCCTTGCTCGAAAAGGTCTTTCCAGAATCTTTGCAATCCTCAGACAACGCTGCCTGCTCTGGCTTGGTCATGTCCGCCGTATGGAGGACAGTCGCATCCCGAAAGTCAATCCTCGACGGGCAACTCACGAAAAACTGGTTGCCTCCACCGCCGTTACGTGGATTTAATCTAACCAGACCTCAAAACAGTGAATATTAATACTGATTACTGGGAAGACATAGCCTTAGAGTGCACTATATGGAGAGAGATGGTGACCAAGAAAGCTATGGACAGCGGAAAAAAAAGAACCTCAGCTACGGAAGAAAAGCGTGCCAAATGTAAACTGGCTGGCTTCTCTACCACCAAAGAGACAGCCACCTTAACCTGCGATATATGTAGACGAGAGTCTCTCCTAAATAGGCTCCACAATCACACGCAAAAAATGTGAACCCTAGCTGAAAAAGAGTTAATAAGAAGGTTAAGGAATCAACCTTACCTAAAAAACAAAAAAGTATATTATTATCTACATCATGTTTCAAACTGACAATGTTTCTGTCTGGCACTGTTAGGATCAAGATTCGTTAAGGGTAAACAATATTCATCGTTCAATGCCTCTCCACGACACGGATACTCAGTACAGTGTGAAGCAACCTTTTTTGTATGTATGTGTGTATGTGTGTGTGGATTATGAAAGATGGGAAGAGTTAAGCAATAATTATATGAAATGCTATTTTTAAACAAAATCTGACTCACTACAAAAACACATCTTTACTCTCTGCGTCTCTGAACAGTCTCCCCAGTTGTCAAACCCCTCACTTATAGTAACCTCAATTATCATTCTACATCACCAAAAAAACCAATCGCTAACTCCCCCTCGCATTCACCTAGGAAACGCACACGCACTTTATAACATAAGACCAAGATGGTGGCTAGGCATTGTTTCCGGAGTTTTTTTTTTCAATTTAATATGCAGTATAATACAATAGAATTGACTACATTACCATGAAATTATAGTGTCACATTCACTAAATACATGACTATAACATCAGACTTATATTCACGCAGTTGCTGCCCCTGAAATAACCCAGACCGGACATTTTTTTTAAACCTACAAAAAAAAAAAAATCTGCTCCATTTTTTAATCTTCAAGTTGAGCTCATGTTGACACTGACTCTCACTGACGCTAACCAGGTGACTCTTTGCGCGTGATAAATCTACTTCAAAATAAATACAAAACGTCTCGCTGTTGTGAGGGCTAAAAATAAACAACCTGTCATGCGATGACCAAAGAAAAAAAAAATTATAAAAAAAAAAGTCTCAAGTCTGACCATAAACTCCATTAGGAAAAAAAAAGTTTTCTTTAAGAATGTGCTGGTGAAGGGGGTGGAAATAAAAGTAAAAGTAAAATAGCGGAAGCTAGAAACGAAAACGGATTTTCCCCTTAATACCACGTGACTAATTTCAACGAGAGGGGGCGTAAAAGTAGAGCCGAGGCTCTTGGAGCGACCGTTGGGAGGATAAATAGAGCTACTTCTAAATGGCAACTGGCAGCTAGGGAACAAAGATTCAGCCGGTGGGGAAGTCGGTGAGGGGGGCGGGGGGTGTGAGTCGCCATGACTCCTGAACTCATCAACTTTAAAGTGGCCTAATGTTAGTGTTTAACTCTTTTCAGCCTTAGTCCACCATTCCTCCCCCAGCTCCCCTCCTCCTCATCTCCTCGTTTTATGAGAAGCAAAACATTTTGTTATAAGAATGTACACTTTGAAAAAAAAGGGGTGTGTGGGAAGGGGGAAGAAGACATAGGGAGGACTTGGCTTTCAGTCTCTTTGCTAGCATAAGATTGTTGTCACGTGATTAATAGCCAGCAGGTTCTCGTTAACCCTTGTCCGCTTGGGACTAACCATGTTAAAGGAAGGGGAGGGCGGGGGAATTAACTCAACGTTTTATCATCTTGAAAATGATTGAGCCTTACTGTTCAACCGTAATGAGTTATCTTTGAGTAGGGTTGTACGGAAGTTTTATATTGGCGTTATGGACTGGCATATCTCTCTCTCGGGACGTAGATCTCCATTGTCGTAAGGCTCATAAGATAGAAATGACGCTTGAGACTTAACTCGTCGACTCCACATCAAAGACGACAGACAGGCATAAAGACAATTGACAAGCATAAAGACAACTGTTAGGTATAAACTCAGACAACCATAGATACTAAATTAAAAGAGCACTGTCTTTAGCACTTTGATAGATACTTAATTGAAAGAGCATTTTAGTTAGCACTTTGATAGATACTTAATTGAAAGAGCATTTTATTTAGCACTTTGATAGATACTAAATTGAAAGAGCACTGTCTTTAGCACTTTGATAGATACTTAATTGAAAGAGCATTTTAGTTAGCACTTTGATAGATACTTAATTGAAAGAGCATTTTATTTAGCACTTTGATAGATACTTAATTGAAAGAGCATTTTATTTAGCACTTTGATAGTTACTAAATTGAAAGAGCACTGTCTTTAGCACTTTGATAGATACTAAATTGAAAGAGCATTTTAGTTAGCACTTTGATAGATACTTGATTGAAAGAGCATTTTATTTAGCACTTTGATAGATACTAAATTGAAAGAGCACTGTCTTTAGCACTTTGATAGATACTAAATTGAAAGAGCACTGTCTTTAGCACTTTGATAGATGCTAAATTGAAAGAGCACTGTCTTTAGCACTTTGATAGATACTAAATTGAAAGAGCACTGTCTTTAGCACTTTGATAGATACTAAATTGAAAGAGCACTGTCTTTAGCACTTTGATAGATACTAAATTGAAAGAGCACTGTCTTTAGCACTTTGATAGATACTAAATTGAAAGAGCACTGTCTTTAGCACTTTGATAGATACTAAATTGAAAGATCCATACGAGTTTACAGTCGCTCTAAGTGTTACATTAATTATCGTTGGCATGGTTGAGGCAAGACCAGTCGTTATAGAAGGCCGACTCACCTGCAACGTCACAACCTGCGGGCAGCTTAGACCACGTCGCAGGTCTGTGCGACATGGGAACGAGCCATTGGTCTAAACTGCCCACAGGCTTTGACGTTGTAGGTCAGTGTTCAGGTCTTCTATAATGAATGGTCTCGGTTGAAGTCTATGTTATTGGATATAGTGGAGAAATATTTTTTTTTTAAAGTCCTAACATTGTATTGTTTTTTTCCACCAACTGTTTGTTGCCTATCGTGTAGTCTGTCAAGGTAATAAGTTGCCACTTGCGTGTATGTGTTCATTTACTTTTCAATACGTGTGTGTAGATGTGATTCGGGGAATTAATCTTTATTAATCATTTAATCACATATTAATTATTTAATGTGTTTTGGTCTCCCTCGGTAGTCTAAAGCCCTTACTTTTATTAGCCTCTAACTAGTCACAGATTGACAAAAGGGTTAACCGATTAAATTGAGAGGTATCCAGGAAAATATAAAATCTTGCACGAGACGAAGTTAGAACAATAGTTTGGGGGGGGGGGGTCGTCTTTTTTTCTTTTTAAGAAAGAGAGTGGGGAGGGATATTTCGTCTGCTAAAGGTACTGAGGTCAGGTGTGAAGGTTTCATAAGACGATGGGGGGCCAATCTTTCATATGGTCACGACAATTGGCGTGATATGGTAAGAACGAGTCTGTCTCCAGTATGAAGCCCCGGGTCTCTCCTTGTCAAGTTTTATAGCATGTTAAACTATTAATGATGGCCTGGTCTTTGTGTTGGTACCTAGATAAGAGCTGGCTTCCTCACTTCTGGTTTTTAATTCTATTTGTATTTTTTTATTTTTTTTCCCAACACTAATTGCATAGGTTGCATTAAAGGAATGTACTGAAAGGGGGTGGGGGCTACCTGTGACATCTGGGGCCAACGGGCGTGTTGCTTGTCTCATTGGGAAAAGACGAATGGGAAAAAAAGGGGTAAGGTGATACGTGTAAGCGTGAGATTTAGATTCTTTGGAGGGGTGGGATAAAAGAAATATATTTCACCTGAATTTTATTTTTGGTATTTTTGTCAAAGTATAACTTTGGTTGCATTTTCTGATGAATGATGTTAGTACTGGGTGTATAAGTGCCTGTATTGTATTATAACGCATTGGAGTGGTTAATGTATCTTGATACATCAACAAGTTAAATCTGCTGCTCCGATGAAAGACAGAGAAGAAAAGAGAGCCCTAAATCAATGGCTGTCTAGAGCAAGAGTTTACAAACCAGGGATCGGATCGCTTTAATTTTTTTAAATAGCTTTTGAATAGCACAACTTTCATGCTTATAGCATGATCATTGAACCGTAGTCCAATCTCAGTTGTTGATGGGAAGAGGTATCTGGGAGAAGGTTTTTCCGTGCTGCCCTTAGGCGCTCAGTAAACACAACTCTGCCCGAGTCGGTGTCGAACCTTGAGCCCTCTCGACCACACATCCCACCCATTACAAGTGGAGTCAGCGTCAAAGAAACTGTTTGGAACCACTGTTTTGTAAATGAATAACTAACAATAATAAAGATATGGTCTGGTCGTCTCTTTGATAATACAAAGCAAAATATTCATTTCAGATCATTTATTATGAGCTTTCAAGATATCGCGGTCTTCGATTTTAAATTTAAAAAAAACATTAAGATTAAAAAAAATTTATTAATGTAAAAGTAAATACTCAAAGTCCGAGATATATAACTAGAAAAAGACAGAGAGATGAGAGAAAGACAAAGAGATGAGAGAAATACAGAGAGATGAGAGAAAGACAAAGAGAATTACAAAGATGTTGATCATCAAAATATTAAAAACTTTTTATTTAGTAATCAGTTTTTTTTTAAACGGTATCAGTTTCCCTTTGAAATCAAACTAAAAAAAAAAATAGTAGCTTCAAAGAGCAGCCTTAACTGGTCGATGGATCTTATTTCTAAAGCGCAAATAATGAACTTCAAATTTATTTTTCTTTGTAAAGCAGTGTCAGAAAGTGTGTCTGTGGTTGTGTGTGCGTGCATGTGTGTGTTACTGACCTGTCCGTGTGTGCTAATGACCTGATCTCTGTGTTCTGGTTATCCCACGTGACCTGTAAACAGATACAGCCCCAACAATTTATTAGTTGCTTTGATTGTTGGGGAAATTGATAATATTTCTCTGCGTTGAAAGAGAATAGGAAATGGAATTTACGAGAGAGAGAAGCGTAAAAGAGTAACTTGTTTACAATCGACTGAAATCATCTGATAGGTCACGTGGGAGAGTTTGTTTTTCTTTGAAATGCGTTGTTTTTATATGTAGAATGAAATCCAAAGCTAGTAACGGACTTTTAGAAATATTTTATTACATTTTTAGGACTAATAAATAAATTAACATTTTAGTTGCATGGAATTTTTGCTGAACTGAACCACGCACATTGGGGCTGTTGTTATGAGCGTTGAAGCCGGTTGGGGCTACAGAAACTACTCACGCTGTTCTTTTCTCACTGCTTGACGTTGGTGGGCTTTCCTCAGCTTAATCTCACCGTTGTAAGCTGGACGTGAAACGAACTGCTTTTTCCCATGGCACCGAATTCAAAGGGCGTAAAGATGCCAGTTTCTTTCTCGCTCTAGCCACGCATTTGTGTGTTTGTGGAGCTCGACTAGGAAGATTTTAACCAATAATAACTCAGTCATTACAGTTAGCTGGCTTCAAAAAAATAAATTAATTAAAAAATGCTTTATGATTAGTCTATGAGCTACGTAAGTCTGCATTATATATAGCTTTTTTTATATAGCGCTACTTTCATGCTTATAGCATGCTCAGAGCGCTTTTTGGTCCAATCTCATTTGTGGACCATTAGTGAAACGTAACTCTGCCCAACGACAATGTGACTATTTGTATGACCAGCTACATGGTTGGTTGGGTTTAGGGTTTAGTTAGTACTCAACTGTGTTTTGTACGTGCTAACTGTGAGTTTTAATTAAGTCTAGGATGTTTCACATTACTAGAGAGCTACTACCTTCCATTCCTACTGATTGTCAGCAGTTCATGACCCAAGATTGGGGAGTCAAACACTTGTATGTCCGAAGTGTTTTGTTTAAATATGTCTCTGAGTTCCTTCAGAATCAAAGATTATTATACCTTAGTCGTAACCCTAACTCTAGTCCTAATCTCCCGCAGTACGGTTGGCGGGGAGGGGGGATGACGGTGGTCAGTGTTGAAACTAAGGACCCTCGAGACGTCCAGAGCGTATACCACAAGACCAGGAAGCCATCCATTCGTCATGTAGCAGTTCTTTATTTGTGTTTTCCTTTTATCCTGAAGAATGCTGTTACATATGGAAGGATATAGTTTCACAGGGAAATAACTTACCTTCTTCAGTATCTCGTAAGAAAAAAACAACCTCTAACTGAATGATTTTGTCGACTAAGAAGATTATTAAAATTTTAAGTCATCAGAAATTTGTTTCGTTCAGCTTGTCTAAGTTTACTGCTCTGGGAAAGGCTAAACCTAAACGAAAGAACAATGTCCCTAACCCCTGACTTAACAGCGACATCTATTTCTTCAAGAAGCAAGCACTAGGAAGGACAACGCACCTCTTGCCTTATACAAGCATACTTTACAAATATCGACTTATTGTACCTGTTACCTAATCAACCTAGGCACCTGCCCACCTTAAGACCAGGTGATGTACCAACAATACGTAACGTGACCCTTCTGCTGGGGGTCTCTGTTTACCGCTTAAAACCAACCAGTCGGTCTTTCACAAACTTGATCTGTTGATCCGAGGATTCATTTCAGAGAGTCGTGAATCTAGCTCAACGTCGGAGTCCTTACCTTAAGAGATTGGGGGGGGGGGGGGTCCTGAGTGGTCCGGGGGGGGGGGAGAGGGCGCTGGCAATGTGCACGAAGATGACAGACGTATATATGGAAGCATGATAAACTTCACTCTTTACTTAAAAACATTTGAGTATAAATCATGTTTAAACTCTGCAACAATTTTCCTCCCAGGGATACACCTCTGCATCTTACTCCAGTATAAGCTTGCATCGAATAGTGACACAACGATGTGATAATATTCTTTCGAAAATCGTTAAGTCTGGGTTTAAAGTGTTATGTTTAGCTGTGTTTTGAAACTTTAAAAAAAAAAGTGCTATTTAAACAGAAATGTGTAAAACATTTACAAAATACTTTTCAACTTGTGATTGTGCGTGCTCGCGCGCTTCAAAGCCACATTAATTGAAAACGATTTGGAATAATTTCGTCTCTTGGTAATTAAAAAGTTGTAAATATTCGAATGTGACCTAGAAAGCAAGATATCGACGTCCTCGTATGCTAGATATACTTTCCATTTCGCCCATTCCTCCTCTCGTGATCGCGTCATGAAATTGTTGCCAATGGTCGAACTGCTGTCAGTGGTATCACCACACAATAGTACTTGCTTGGTCAGCTAGGTGAATAGAAGGGGGAGGGGGAAGGGACGAACCATCAAACCACACAGCTTCAGTAACTCTGCAACCCAAACAGAACACATCGATGACCAATTTATTGAATCTATTCTAATTTTCTAGTCACTTTTAAGTTTTATTTATCTATAGTCGTAATTTAATTCTTATATCTAATAAAATTCCATGCATTTTTGTTTTCACTCAAAAGATACCCCCCCCCCCCTTTCTTTCCTCTTCCTTTCCCCACCTTTGATAAATCACAATCTCACTTTCAGCCCTCGAACAGGTCTCGTGATAAACGAGGATTTGATCGGCCTACGACGCCGGGTCTTATCTTGGTCTGGAAGACAAATACCCGTGGCCCGTGGCCTACTCCCTCATTGTTTATAGACGGTCTGTCTCGAGACGAGCTCTCGGCATATTCAATCCAAACTTCATCTGTAAACACCAAGTAAATAGACAAGCCAAGTCAGTACGACACAAATGAAAGGATTTGGTGAATCGAGAGCTCTGCCTAATTTCAGTTTCTATCATCGAAATGCTAGGCAACGCCCCCTACATGGGCCTCTTATTTTTTTTTAACATTAAGTATACACACACGCACACACTGGTTAACATGGATAGATAGATAGATAGACAGATAGACAGACAGACAGACAGATAGATAGACAGACAGACAGACAGACAGACAGATAGATAGATAGATAGATAGATAGATAGATAGATAGATAGATAGATAGATAGATAGATAGATAGATAGATAATTTAATTGATCGTCAAGGCATTTCATATATTTCTATGGCTACTGGACAAAGGCTACATTTTCACTTTGTAATAATTTATTTTGAATAAATAAAATTTCCTTTTTTAACGGTTGTATTTTTCTGTACATTCTATTCGTCATTCTTGGTACTGAACGTAGTTTCTGTCATTTAAAATAAACACAATATGACCCTGACCTCCTCACTTACGCGTTGTCGTCCCCCCCCCCCCCCCCAATCATTAGATGTAAAATAATTATATTAAATAGTCTTACAAAATCTATTTGTACCCATACCCCCAGCCACCTTTTCTCAATTAAAAATTAAAGATACATTTAGTCTTTTAGTCCAATATCGCGCTAAATAACAATAGACAGATATGTTATTGACGGAATGGAATAAACAGCTTGTTCGCGTGGGGCTCGGTGTCGAATCCCTATGGATACTATTGTTGGTTTCATACTTTAAAGCGGCCATCTATTTCTTTTCTACATAGTTTGAGAGGGGACTAATTCAACTTATGCCGCCAGATCAGTACAATTTCTTTCCCTTGTTCAACACCAAGCAAAATAATTAATTTCAATAGCTAATTAACTAATTGATTTTTTTTATTGATTCTTGTGTTGTCATGTAAAAGAAATAATTGTACTAAATTTCAGCTTGATCTGAAATTGGTTGTGAGAGAAGTAACGTGTACAAACTGTTTACCAGACAGACAAAATTATTATTATGATTTAAGTCCATAAAACCATTTTCTGTCACTTCTGGAACTTTTGAAAATTTCCTGTACAGCCTAACAGTTTAACCAAACCCTAAAGACTCACGTGTATATCTTATTGGTCCTCCTATCAGTTGATGTTCTTTCCAACATCTGATTGAATTTCATAACTGAATGTTTTGTTTATCAACAGACTATTGGTACCATTATTGAATGAGATCTAGGTAGAGACTGTGTTTCTTATTTGATCTCTCTGTTTCCAGATACAAACCTTGAGTTCGGTCATACCACAACTACAGATGCTACACTCGTTGGCAGAAGGATGTCCACCAGAGATGGTAAGCGAATAGCTTTTCAAAGTTATCTTATTAATTTATGTTTTGGCTATGCTGAATCCATTCTTTGTAAATAGTCGAAATTCTACTTTATAAAACTAAAAATTATGCCTTGTTCCGCGTGTATGGTCTTCGATTACTTTGACTCAAGAAAGCATTGAGAAACTGGAACAGACACACATTAGAGCATAGAGATTCATTACAAACGAATATTCAGATTTGAATAGAGTATCTCCTTCAGTAAAATCACTAAATTTAGAAACCCTTCAGGAGAGAAGACTTACCGTAATCTTCAAATATAAAAACAAAACCTAATAAAATACTCAGACATCAAGATAAAGACACATTCCGTGTTCCATATGCTAGGGCAGATTTGTACAAATACTCCTTCTTCCCTAGTGCTATTAGAGCATGGAATGGGTTGCCTTTGTCAGGCAGGAAAAGCAATGACTTTGTAGAGTTTAAATTGTTAACATCTAAAGGTGGATTGACCTTGGAACACGCGTAGGACGTAATCATCTTCTTTTTAGAAGTAACATCTGTAGTTTATAAGATAAGATGATAAGACTTGATTTTAGGGATATACCCCAAGTCCGCCTATTCTGATTCTCTGAGAAAGCCAATTAAAACTCGTTGGTGTCTTCTGGCCGGGAACACAACTTACGTGAATCGATAGGCCTTAAAAATGTTTTAAAATTGTGTCAAACTACTTACCTTGATATTAGTGTCTCAAAATAGAATTTTAATTTTAATTTTGAAAAGTAAGAACATACAATTAGAGGTCAAAATAAAAGTTGGAATGATCCATTTTAAATGTGACCTTACTTCATTGTTTCAGACGGACTTTTGGCAGTGCATCAATGGCTTACCTGGTGAGTACATCGGAGAACTGTATCCACTCACGTGTTTGTTTCCTTGCTGCTTTTGTTTTTGTGTCGTTCGTGCGTGCTGTGTATTTAGCTGTTGTTTGTATAGGGGCAACGCTGTGCCATGTTGTCAGGTTGTGCTCGGTAGAGTTTGTGTCCTTAGTCGGTGATTCTAACTGGGCGATGTCCTTGATAGACTTTAGGCACTTGAATAGTGGTTCTAACTGGGTGATGTTCTTGGTAGACTCAAGCACTTGGATGGTGGTTCTAACTGGGTGATGTTCTTGGTAGACTTTAGGCACTTGAATAGTGGTTCTAACTGGGCGTGTTCTTGGTAGACCTAAGGAATTTGGATAGTGGTTCAAACTGGGCGATGGGCAACTTAAGCACTTTGATGATTCTAACTGCTCAATGTGTTGGTAGTGCTTTCTACACTTTGGGCCTTTGGTGCTGGTTCTAACTGGGCGACGTTCTTGGTAGAGTTTGTCCCCTTTGTAGGTGGTTCTAACTGGGCGATGTTCTTGATAGAGTTTGTCTCCTTTGTAGGTGGTTCTAACTGGGCGACGTTCTTAGTAGAGTTTGTCTCCTTTGTTGGTGGTTCTAACTGGGCGACGTTCTTGGTAGAGTTTGTCTCCTTTGTAGGAGGTTCTAACTGGGCGATGTTCTTGGTAGAGTTTGTCTCCTTTGTAGGTGGTTCTAACTGGGCGACGTTCTTGGTAGAGTTTGTCTCCTTTGTAGGTGGTTCTAACTGGGCGACGTTCTTAGTAGAGTTTGTCCCCTTTGTAGGTGGATCTAACTGGGCGATGTTCTTGGTAGAGTTTGTCTCCTTTGTAGGTGGTTCTAACTGGGCGATGTTCTTGGTAGAGTTTGCTAAAATTCACGATTTGCATCTAAGGGGAAACGGAGACAGAGAAAACTAAAAGCAATATTTGAAGAAATTTAGAAGTTTAGCCAATGTTTTATCTGATTTATCAGCTTTTTGAGGGACATGGGGCTTTGGAGGTGTAATTCATTTGGATGATAAAATGGCCTATGAAGAATTTAATGCTATCTTAAAAGTTACGACTTCCTCATTTGAATATTTTAAGAAAAAAGAAACTCAGGATGACTATCATCTGATGTGGCTCAGTAAATGAAAAAATTGAAATCTTCTTCTTGGGACAGGGAGGAACTTAAATGAAAATGTACTTTTTTCTCGAGTTGGTTGTCCTAATGCTTTTAAATCTATCTATCCATATATAACTGTACCATAGCGCTTGACTAGACCGTCACTAAGCCTAACAGCCTAACAGCTACTGTAAGAATGAAGCGATACGATTGATCAAATCTCGTTTCCCTTTCAGTATTGTTGAGGAAAGTGACGTATGCCTAACCTAAAAACAAAATCTCAATGAACCCCATTTTTTTTTTGAGATGTCAAGAATTTACTAATTTATTAAATATAAATGTTTTTTAAGCATTTAAATTAAAAAAATGGTAAAATGTTTACTATTACAACTTTTTACGCAGAATTTAAATATGTCAATAACTCAAATTTGAAAAACCGTCGGAGTTTTTTCTTTAAAGATGTGTTAATATGAATTTAAAAATATCAACACATTAAATGAATTATTATAGAAAAAAATATCAACATTTTTTCGCTGTATTTTGAATTGTAAAAAAAAGCATTAAAATAAGAAGTCATTCTTAAAACGGTGCATCCCGAACACACGGAGTTACTTTTCTGCAGAAAAAAAAAATTCAAGGAAGGATGATAAACTAGGAATGCTTAAAACTAATTCTTATACGTAGACTAATAGCCTAAATGTAGGATGTGTTTTCTGGCGAAGCATATGTTAATGGCGCGTTATTTTTGAAGTGGTACTCACCAAACATTTGTTGCACCAGACAGACATATCGAATTGCTCACGTGTTTAATGGAGCATGACCTGTCTCGTTGACTTGAATTACACGCTCCAGTAACTCGCGTGTGTCCTTGCTCAGCTAGAAGCTTCGGTTGATTTTCGCTCACCTTTTAGGTAAGTTTTCGCTTGATTCTTGATCACATGGAATCATAGATTTGGTAGTATTGGTTACACAGAAGCAAGGCTTTGGTAGATTCCGTTTTAAAATAGAGATGCAGTTTATCCTGTAATTAATGTGTACCCAACTGTCCGCTTGTCTGGTGACAGTATTCTTTGACATGTCTTATAGAGGGCCAGTCTACACCTGAGATATACCAGAAAAAAGTTCCTCTCTTGTCTTCCAACCAATATACTTTACATTGTTAGTTACTGGAAGTTTGTTTTTTTCAACCTAAACATCGTTTTTGATTAAGTTTAATACTTTGTTCATATTTGAATCTTTTTGTTTCATAAAGATAAAAATCTTTTTTTGGGCACTGCAAATACGAATTACGTATAGCGAAAATGAACGAATAAAAAAATTTGGTGGTAAAAAAGGTTTACAGCAACATGCATATGGCTTACTCTGTGGAAACATCGCAATTTGAGAATCACTTGATTCAAATTGATTGAGAATCACTTGATTCAAATTGATTGAGAATCACTTGATTCAAATTGATTGAGAATCACTTGATTCAAATTGATTGAGAATCACTTGATTCAAATTGATTGAGAATCACTTGATTCAAATTGATTGAGAATCACTTGATTCAAATTGATTGAGAATCACTTGATTCAAATTGATTGAGAATCACTTGATTCAAATTGATTGAGAATCACTTGATTCAAATTGATTGAGAATCACTTGATTCAAATTGATTGAGAATCACTTGATTCAAATTGATTGAGAATCACTTGATTCAAATTGATTGAGAATCACTTGATTCAAATTGATTGAGAACCACTTGATTCAAATTGATTGAGAACCACTTGATTCAAATTGATTGAGAACCACTTGACTCAAATTGATTGAGAACCACTTGATTCAAATTGATTGAGAACCACTTGACTCAAATTGATTGAGAACCACTTGACTCAAATTGATTGAGAACCACTTGACTCTTGCTATTTTTGAAAGAAAAAAAAAACATAACGACATCAAAAAATAACATTTTGATTTTTGTTCGACCTTTTTGTGCTTGTATCATATATTAAGATGTGCAATGGTCTTCAAGGGGTCAGTGACTAAACCTTGTAAATAAAAAAAAAGTCATTACAAAATGTATTTATATTATTAATTATAAGCATTGGAGGTCAAGCCAAGAATAACTCCTCCCGTCTTTTTTATATATATATTTTTTTTTTTTATTTCACACACAATTTTTTTTTTCTGATTCCTACCCCCATCCTTTGCCCCAGTTTTTTTTTTTTTTTTTGTCATACCAAATTTACTTCTCCAACGCCGCATTGTCTGGACAGCTTGCAGTTCTCTGTGTCCTTAAACTCAGCCATTCTTCACTTGTCGCTTGCGTTGTGTCGCCTTCCTGAGATAGGGCTGGACATAAATCTCCATTTTAAATCAGCTCCAAGTTTCAGGTAAACTGGATCCTATAGGGGTTGGGGGGTTGGGTGGGGGGAAGTGGGCTAGAAAGGTGATCGAGATCTTGCTGGGGGAGACCTAGCACGGTGTCGCAGCTTCGAGAGTTCAATGGGAGAGGGGGGGGGGTGCCAGTGTACGTTCTTTATGAAGTGGAGGTTGGGTTGGGCTGGGTTGTCTTGTATCTCACCGCATTCCACTACTACCTAGATACTATTATAGATGCACAGTGCAGCATCTAGTTACTCTAATAGATTATCTATCCAGCACCTAACTACAGTAATGAATCCATGACTTAGCACCAACAATGGATGCACATTCCATTACTAGATGCAATAAGGAGTGCACATAAAAGAGTGTCGCTAAAACAAGTGAAATCATAAAATCTCGTCTCTGGGCTGAGACCTTGCGAGAAATACATGTCCCATTATTTTATTACGTGAGACCCTCTAAAACGCCACCCCACCCAACTCCACCCACCTTTTGTTTTCCTCCACGTAACGTGGCAATAAAATAAAGCGAAAGGGATTCGAACCTTTTATTTTCATGTGCCGGTCACCTGATGCGAAGACACATTTTCTTAACACAAGAAAAAGGGGGGTGGGTGGAGAGAAACTGGAGTTCAAGTTTAGATGTGGTGTCAGCTTCAGCAGCTGATCGTCCGACCCGGACATTATGCTAATGTTAGCAGCGATTAATGTCCTTCATTGACAAGGGAGTAGGGGACAAATAACGACCACGGGATGTAGATTTTTATGGCTTAACTAGTTTACCTTTTTTATTTTACTTGGTGATCGGTTAATTGCAGGATTTCGCGAAATCTCATACTCCGGAAACACTCATTCCCACTAAAACCGCATTCCCTCACCCCCTCAGCATCCTATGTCACTTTATATATCTTCCAATTGGCAGCGGCATCCTTATCCCCTCCCAAACACGCACTCACACAACTTTTCCCACATCATGACTTACATTGCGTACTTGACCATGACCCACAACGAAGGAGAGAGAGAGAGAAAAAAAAGATGTATTTAAAACTGCTCTATACCAGCTAGAACCTGTCTCGACTTGATCTACTCAACCTGACATTTAGCCGCCTGTGTCATTTGCACTGACATTGTGCAGGGATGTCATCTATGGTGGCGTTTAGACATTCAAGTCAGGCTTCTTATCTATGACAACATCCCATCAAACCTTGCTTGCTGCATTCCGATACACGCAAAGCGCGAACATATATTAGTGTACCTAACAGAAGATTACATGCAGAGAAGAAAAAAGGGACATCCTAAAGTTAGATATTTAAAGTTGGGCTTTAAATAAACAGATACCATTAGCTAAAAAAAATAATTAATTAAAGATTCTTCACATTACTAGACATCGTTTGGTGTCCTGAAGTCTTTTAATTTAACTGAATATAATGTGTACAAAAAAATTGTGTCGAATTAGATAAGATTCAATGACTGACCAAGTTGTTTAGTGCTCAGCAGATGCAATTCTCTCCCTTTATGAATTTAACTTTCTGTTTCTGTTTAAGACAACTGGAAAACTAGGTCGATCCAAAACTACCAGGTAAACACTTCATCATTATATCACCCCATGTCGTTAGAGCTTCAAAGTTTATTAGGTGTTTATATTGAGACAAAGAATGGAATTAATTATTTTATTGTCATAAGTGGACGCAGAAAAGAAATGATGTACTTTGTCACCTGACCCCATGACATGTGTAGGACGTAATTATCTTCTTTTTTTTGTTGAGAAGTAACGTCTGTAATGTATAAGATAGATAATGTACGAGAGCTTCCTACTTCGTGCCACCTTGACCTTCCTCTTATTATTAGTACGTCATATTGTCTGTCAGGAACAGCTATCAGAATGTTGTGAGTGTAATGTGATGGATATATTCATCGACACCCCCCCTCAAACCATGTCACTGACGTAAACAGCTACCAATGACTGTGGATCTTTTTAAAGTTTTAGGAGGGATGAGTCAGGTAGAAAATCTTACAGCCAAAGATTTAGTGCAATGTACATGACATCACAATATACCTGATAAAACATTATACCTGGAAATGTTTCATTGACCATTGCTTATTAAATATCGATTTCCAGACTTCCTTTGGAATGCATCAGACATCACAATGTACATGACATCACAATATACCTGATAACACATTATACCTGACATCACTATATAACTGACACCACAAGGTACCTGCTGACATCTTCATCGTTCTCAATGTACCTGACATCACAATGTCGTGACATCACAATGTACCTGACATCACAATATCATGACATCACAATGTACCTGACATTACAATGTACCTGACATTACAATGTACCTGACATCACAATGTACCTGACATCACAATGTCATGACATCACAATGCTACGTTGTCTAAAGCATTCAAGCAGTAACGTTTTTTTTTTGAAGCCCAAAGTTCTGTTCAGTTCGTGATATGGAGTTCGCCTGTCTTTTTGGTCAGCGGTTAACGTGAGTGTCATGTGACCAACACAATGACCAAACACCTGTATTTTCTCGTCATAAGAAGTTGATGCTCATTAGAGGTGAACGGACTTGCAGTGGACCACACTATCGCACGATTCGATACTTGAGGCAATCTTGACGGCTACCAAGCGCTTCACCGTTTCTGTTAATAATGTGTAATAGCTTTGTAGTCGATACCTAATAGCTTATCAGTCGATACCAAGTTAGTGATTTAACCCAGTAATTGCTGACCAACTTTGAACTAATAGCAAATGTGTAAAAAGAAAAAAAATTCTTTTCAAAGTGTTCTTTTGTTTGTGTTGAAACAGCCGATTGGGGGAGATAACCAGGCGTAACCAACTGCAAATATTTAGTTTACGAAATCTTCGTCACTTTCAGACCAAACACACACGCACACATGCACTTAAAGCAAAATGAGTGACCAGTCCACAAACTACCAAGTTTGATAGCAACTTCTGCTAGAGTTGAATTGTCAGGACGTGAGATTCTCGGTTACGACGTTGTCTGTGGAACCGCATAAATACTAGCAAAATAGTCAATGCACTGGTGATCTATATACTTAATACAATAGTCAATGCACTGGTGATCTAAGTACTTTGTAAAATAGTCCATGAATTTGTGATTTAAGTACTTCGTAAAATAGTCCATGAACTAGTGGTCCAAATGTTTAATTAAATAGTTAATAAACTGGTGATCTATATACTTGGTAAAATAGTCAATGAACTGGTGATCTAAATACTTTGTAAAAATCGTTTTGCTCTGGTGATCTAATGTGCCTTCTCTCCCCTTATGAATCACAGAACTCGATCGTTTTATAAGTTTCATATTCCTGCTGTGTGCCCAGAGGTATCATGTGATGTATCCTCACATCATGCTTGGGAGTTTATTTGACTAGAATGGTGTTAAAAACGAGGGCGAGAACCTGGCCTCGCGTCTAGTGCAAACACTCCTAACCTATTTGGATGTTATCGATTTCTGTCTCCGCTGATCGCTACCTTCTAGCATCACCTGATCTTCGATTACCTGCCCCTGGCTGTGAAACCCGTTCAAAAGAGGCGTCATTGTCCTTTTTATCCTAGTCTCTTTTTCATTCCTCCGCCCCCCCACCCCCCCAAGCGTTTACTCAGATCCCCCTCACCTTTCAACATTTTTCTTTCATTGAAAAGGGGGGGGGAGGAGGTCAGCTATAAACTGGGAGGAAGAAGTTGTCAATGCCAAAGTAAGACACGCATGCTGAACCACCCAGTGTTAGACCATCCAACGCTAGACCATCCAACGCTAGACCATCCAACGCTAGACCATCCAACGCTAGACCATCCAATGTTTGACCATCCAGTGTTTGACCATCCAACGCTAGACCATCCAACGCTAGACCATCCAACGCTAGACCATCCAACGCTAGACCATCCAACGCTAGACCATCCAATGTTAGACCATCCAATGTTAGACCATCCAATGTTAGACTACCCAATGTTAGACCATCCAATGTTAGACTACCCAATGTTAGACTACCCAATGCTAGACCATCCAATGTTAGACCATCCAATGTTAGACTACCCAATGCTAGACCATCCAATGCTAGACCATCCAATGTTAGACCATCCAATGTTAGACCATCCAATGCTAGACCATCCAATGTTAGACTACCCAATGCTAGACCATCCAATGTTAGACCATCCAATGTTAGACCATCCAATGTTAGACTACCCAATGCTAGACCATCCAATGTTAGACCATCCAATGCTAGACCATCCAATGTTAGACTACCCAATGCTAGACCATCCAATGCTAGACCATCCAATGTTAGACCATCCAATGTTAGACCATCCAATGTTAGACCATCCAATGTTAGACTACCCAATGCTAGACCATCCAATGCTAGACCATCCAATGTTAGACTACCCAATGCTAGACCATCCAATGCTAGACCATCCAATGTTAGACTACCCAATGCTAGACCATCCAATGCTAGACCATCCAATGTTAGACTACCCAATGCTAGACCATCCAATGCTAGACCATCCAATGTTAGACTACCCAATGCTAGACCATCCAATGCTAGACCATCCAATGTTAGACTACCCAATGCTAGACCATCCAATGCTAGACCATCCAATGTTAGACTACCCAATGCTAGACCATCCAATGTTAGACTACCCAATGCTAGACCATCCAATGTTAGACCATCCAATGCTAGACCATCCAATGTTAGACTACCCAATGCTAGACCATCCAATGCTAGACCATCCAATGTTAGACTACCCAATGCTAGACCATCCAATGTTAGACTACCCAATGCTAGACCATCCAATGTTAGACCATCCAATGTTAGACTACCCAATGCTAGACCATCCAATGCTAGACCATCCAATGTTAGACCATCGAATGTTAGACCATCCAATGTTAGACCATCCAATGCTAGACCATCCAATGCTAGACCATCCAATGCTAGACCATCCAATGCTAGACCATCCAAGACTTTCGTTTAAAGTCTAAACCGACATTTCAGATGGTATGGCCGGATAATAGATACTTCTAATAGGTTCCAAATGACCAATGATACGTGGTCATTTCTAGAAGATCTGCATTAGAAGTGTCATGTCTAGGAGGAGAGGATGGAAATCCGGCTGACATAAAAGAGGTGTGTGTGTGTATGAGAGAAAGAGAGAGAGAGAGATAATTATCATTTTTAGGGAGTCAGTGATGTGGATGTGGGAAATGAAAGGGGGTGGTGGTGCGGTTTGTTTGACATGAAATGACAATGACTTTGTCATCTCAAAACATTGAAAATGAATCAATCGTTTTGTTGGGGGGAAAAAGTGTAAAAACTGAATGAGACAAACCGATAAGGAATGTCGTAATAAAAGATTGATTGTTCACGACTCTCTCTCTCTCTCTCTCTCTCTCTCTCTGTCTCTTTCTTTTTATTTCTCTCCCTTTCTCTCTCACTTTCTTTCACTTTCTCTCTTTCTCTGTCTGTCTGTCTCTCTCTCTTTCTCTCAATGTTGAAAGTGGGTTTAATGGAGCGAGACAGATAAGATAGACCAAGAAATACAAACGTCTTGTCCACTCTATTCATACTCGTTACCCCCTTCCCCCACCCATCTCCCACGCTCATCTTTCATGTCTTCACGCCCAAACTCTTCAGTTGACCGGAACAAGTCATGGTCAGTTAGACACGGCCGACTCCTACCCAGGACAGAAACAGGGCGACCTAACCTTATTCTGCCTTGATCCCCCATCTCTGTTGACCAATTGTCACGGCGTTTCGTTTTTTTCCCTTCACAATCAAAAGTCTTGGAATTGTCTTTTGTGTCGTCCATTTTGTTGCTGTAGTTGAAGGTCAAGATGGACATTGCTTTCTCACCCTCCTCCCTTCTCAATGGTCATTCAATAGCCCTCACCTGTTTCCCTCTGTCAATGTTTCCAGTTCAACGTTGCCCCTTTGGGGTCACTATTTGTTCAGTGCACCTTAATCACCACCGACGCTCTGGCTAGAAACTAATTCAGTAACTCTTCCTTCGTTTCATAAGTTTTGATTTCTGTGTGTGTGTTTGTCTGTCTGGGTGTGTGAGAAAAGAACAATGAAAGCTGTGGGGACAGGAGCAGCATGGAGTGGGGGGGGGGGGTCGGTTGTACACACATGGTGCATCCTATGTTTCTTCCTACAAATATTTCGGTTTTTGAAAACGACTGGAGGGACTTTACTTAGTGGAAATAAACGAAATGTCGCGGACTGATGGAATCAATTCTAGAACTCATGGACCGCAAGTATGTGTGGGGGAGCTTTATAACTCAAGAAAATTCCGACCCAAACGTATATAACTTTTCAACTATTTCAACGCAGCGAAGCACGTGAATAAGTGTTACTAGAATTCAGGGGCTAAAGTATGTGTTGTTAACGCCACATCTCTCAGTCAGTAGCATTTATTTCCTTTTTTTGATACCAAACAATTAATTACCAATAATTAATTAAATAATTTGGAAATTTTTAAATTTGTATATTGTTTTGTTTGGTACAACAAATAATTGTGTAAAGTTTCAACTTGATCCGAGAGTGGATGTCGGAGAAATAACGTGTACAAGCTGTGTACCAGACAGAGTTGATATAAGCTTTGTAAAAACTAGGCTTTAATTAGGCCAACCTTTTTGTTTCATTGCATAGGAGAGAGATGGGCTAATGTTCAAATAATAAAAGAATCGGTTTTTAGACATCTTGGAATTAGCTATTAGTTTGTTTTTTACTGAGAAACTATTCAGACATGTAAAAGAAAACATTAAAATTGAGAAGTTTAATCCCTATGTGTAAAATGTTATGTGTAAAATGTTTTTCTTTATTTCATTAGCTCACCTTCCAGTCTGATTACCTTGTAGTATTTTATCGCACACGGAGACAATTAGATTCTCTTCCTGAAGCAACCCATGAATCTAGATCTTGTTCTTTCTCAAATTGCTTCTCGTAATATTTAGCATACCATTAATAAGATTAAGTAAAACAGAGGCAATGTGTTCAAGTCTCTCCCCTAAACTCTACGTCGGTCAGTTAACAGAGGCGGGAGATAAAGAAGCAGACTGAATGCTATGACGACAGCTTTATCTTCACATGACTGTTGCCAGGCTACACGCCCCTGCTATACAGATCCCATACATAGATATAGACAATGATAAAATGTTAGGACGGTAAACAGACTTGTAGACATGAGAGAAGAGAGAGAGAGAGAGTTGAAGAGAGAAAGAGAGAGAGAGAGGGGGAGTAATATAGGGTGATAAATAAAACCACCAAGTTCCTATTGGTAATTAAACAAGTCAAATTTGTTTTAAGGCTAAATACCTTATTACAAATGACCAATTGTGCCTTGGATGTATTATTATATTTCCGTTTTCATAAGTACATTATCTAATGATGTTGTAATACATGTTAGTCAGTGATTTTGTTACTGTCCCGACTTATAATAACAGTACTAAAGTACTTGAGAAGACTCTAAAGTTGGCTTCTAACAAGTCCACTTTTTGTATCGGTATAAAACAATTTTGCGTTGTTGCTACACATTGGTTCTTCTAATCGGGGCACAATTTGATACAATCTTGTCGGAAGATTTCTGAAGTATGCAGTATTTCTTGGCTAACTATATGGAGAGTCGAGACCAGTCAAATCCAACATCTATAAGTATGTCCTCAGATGTAGTTGCCATGTAACGGTATTTGACGTATGACGTTTGAAAATGGCATTAGTTTGTGGTTTTAATTACCCATCTGGCAATGATCTATTGCCTCTAGCATCACATATAGAAGTGGTAATTTGTCATTGTGGTCATAAAACTGCTCCAAATAATTTAAATTAGACGTTGGTTATCGCAATCAGTAGAAACTGTTCTGCATGTAAAGTGGCCACTATCGCGGTCACTAAATCGTTTGCCATGTAATACTGTAGACATTAGTTGCGGCAGTCAGTAGAACCTGCTCTACATATAAAGTGGTCACTATTGCGGTAAGTCGACACACTACCCCCAACCCCCCAGTGTTTACTCCTTCTGTTTGGCGCCATCTTCTCCTAGGCCCAGGGTAAATCAAAATATTTGAATGTGGAACGAACTCTGGAAGATTATCTCAGCGAGGGTCTATCTTAAATGACAAGTGTCCACATAGCGGGGTGATACTGTAAAATGGGCGTTGGTCGCCCGCGGTCATCAGTCAACTTGATCGGAAAGTGAAAGATTGAAGTTATCTGGCCAACCGATTTTCCTCCCCCCTCCCCTGCCATTTTCTTTCCCCAGTACTCAGAAACCATGGGGGGCCCTTCTCGAGTGTTAATTTTATGTGTGAACAAAAAAAAAAAAAAAAAAGGTCGGTCTGGTAACTGTTCCGTGATGAATTGGCCAAAAGTAGCTTTGAGCCTGGTCGGTAAACGTCTGGAATAGAGTGTGGGCTCACGTGAAGTGAAGCAGGAAATCCCTACAAATTGAAACGCCCCTGTGTGTATAATTATGCAGTGAAGTTTAAAACGAGGCTTGTCCCACGACTTGAAACTACGAGACAAGACAAATACCACTAGAATTGCAAAGAGCCTGTACCCTCATTGACATGACAATCTCAAGAAGCTAGGGGGAAAAAAAGTAACATGGGTTACTTTTCCTTTAAATTGTATTTTTAAAAAAAAGTGTTGGTGATATTTGAAGTTTTAATTTTCAAACTTCCGATGCCAATGCCAGAGCCCATTGTATTTCTAGATTAACAACAATCGGCTTTTTGTGCGTAACAGTTGTTTAGAGAGTGTCTGTAATTATGAAAAGAAGTAGAAGCCAACTCAACCAAAGTAGGCAGACATCTTCTTATCCCAATGGGCTTACTTGATCAAGACCTTGTAACGCACCAGAATCTCTGCTAACCGATTACATGGTATTATTATTTTGTCCCACGTGACTTGAACACAGAGTGACCTTTCATACTTCGCTCACCTCCTACCCCCACAATGGCTTATAAAAGCGAAACTTCACAGGGGCCTTTCCCCCCCCCCCCTCCTCCTGCATCAGCAACCTCTGGTCTGGTCTGGTCTGGTCTAGGCGAGACAGACGTAACAAGAGGGGCAGAGTACAAACAGGAGCCGGCCATTAGTGTCATAAACATTAGGTCTGTGTTCACGTGTGACACTGACGTAGATGTCAAAGGTCAAATGTAAACCTCGGTGTCACCATAAAGGTTAACGAGGCATTGTTTGTCACTTTAACTCAGCGCCTTCTCTCAACAAATTTCCAGAGTTTTATATTTATATATTTATGTATAATTTTTAGGAGAGAAGGCTTATATTATTCCGTAATATTTATTCACAATGTGCTAAAGTTATTTCGTTATTTTCGAGTTTCAAATGATAGAGCGGCAGAGATTCAAAATCTGAAATTAACACATCTAGATCTCAATAATTTTGAATATGATCTCATTTAATGTTATCTCATGGACCCTTCGTTGGTGTTGTCTGAATGCTCACCATTTGGTCAGAGGCCATTCGCTGTGGCGTATCAAGAAATTCCCTTACTTCCGGTTCGTTTATTTTCTGGTGACTTTCACTGTGTGCTTCTCCCTCCTCCTACCACAGTACCTTTCAAGGTGATCGTCTCCCCCCCCCCCCCCTAAATGTGTTCTCAGACCATCAGAGCTCTTCTTTATTGAAGGCATGGAATAGCTCTTCCTGTGTGACATCAAACTATAAACTATCTTGTTTTGGTTCTCCTGGTATAGTATATACAAACTTCCTTAAATGGTCTATTTATTATTAACAATTAATAATAATTTTTTTTTATAGCGGGCTGTTGAGAAACATAATAAAGATAACCTAGCATATATATAGATGAAGCAATTATATGTACGTTTTGGAAAAGGCAAATCCTAAAAGTTCTTCTTGAAAATGGTGATGCATGTGGCTGTGTCTGAGCTCAATAAGGAGAGAGTTCCAAACTTTTTTGGTTCGTACATTTAAACGTTTTTCTGGCAATAGTGTGAGAGAAAAGACTGGCATACTAGCAAAAATACCTCTGACTCAAGTTCCATCGATCCACTGATGTCAAAGAGGTACCGTCCAGTAATCGATTCTTGCACTTAACTATCCTAATTAAGTCTAGCGATTACCTACCCTAATTGTATCGATTGTTTAACACTGTTGTCACCCAGATAGATGGGATATGAAAACATAATTATGCACATTAACTTTGCCCGATTATGTTTATATAATGAGGGCCTGTTCGTGCAGTCCCTAAATACCATACTTAAAGAATCCCGCTCAAATGCCAACCCGTTTGTAGCGATCGTTAATCTTTAAGGTTTATTTAAAGAACAGCGTAAGAACTAAGAGTCGCAATAAATATTTTCTATAAGTATCACGAATGATACGCTAACATTTCTTTCTTCGGAGCCTCGATGTATTGACGGTGTTACTGTGAAGCATGCCCACCAGAACAAAATACCCTAGTGCATCTCTTGGGGAGCTATCGAATCCACCTGTAGGACTTAAAGGGCGCGAATACAAGACGGTGGAGTGGAAAGTGTATTTAAAAAAAGAAAAATGTATTGATTCACGATTTTGTATGGCGAATCGTCTCCCTTGGAAGGCCGTCTGCCACTAGAACGAAGGTATTTTGTTCGGCTCGAGTACTTCGTACTTTAAATATGTCCGTTGACGCTTTAACTAAATCTCGTCTGCGAGCTAAATTTTTTTTTTTTGTAGTTGTCGCCCCTTATGTATTCATGTAAAGGGGAAAAAAAGGTTAGAGAATAGAGATGAAAGCCTTGCTATTCTAAATGCGTGAAACAGAAAATAAAGACAGAAAGGGGGAAAAAAAAGATAGGGCCTTTACTGAATGGAGCTCTCCTGGAATATATTTAGTGTCACAAAGCTCAGGAATTTTTTTTCATTCTTATCCTAGCGTTATTCACTAACTTTGAAAGCCTTGTTGGCGAATTGAAGAGGTGGGAATTACAGAGGCTCACTTCATTGAAATCTACTCACATTCGTACGTGTGTGTGTAAATATCCCAACAGATGATGACATGCTGTATGTGTGTGTGTGTACGTGACGACGTTGAACGCTGATGCCACTTCACTCGGGCCGCTCGAGTTTCTAACCCTCGCCCAACCTCTACTTCTTTCCCTCCTTTCTTTGGGTTTGAGAGTAGCGGTGAACTTGAGGGACAAGCCAGGCATGGCTGTCGTCAGAACGTTGTGGAAGTCTTCAAGGTGTTCAGGAGAGCTCCATTCCATTTTGTACTCTTCCTTCTTTCCCACTCTCCCTCTCTCTCTTTCTGTCTTTCTCCTTCTACTCTTGTCCTCTTGAATGAAGAACGCATTGAATGATTTCAGTGACCAGTTTAAAAAACAAACAAACAACAACATAAACTGTGACGAAGAGAACAATAGAAAGAGAATGATGTACATTAAAAAAGATTGAGAAAGAAAGATAACAAGGAATAAAAAGAAAGAAAAAAAAACTTTTTGGCACCCATTTTTTTTAGGCATAACCAATCAACATTTTGGATATAACCAATCAACTTTTGGGCGTAGCTAATACACCTTTTTTTTTTTTGCCAATTGCAACAGTTGAATGTATACATTCTATACTCCTTTACACAACTCCTTAAAGCCTCCCTCCTTGCGCTTTACTCCTTCCCATCCCGTTTCTACTGGCGTCTTTGAAATGTAGAAGCGTGTGACACAGAGGCAGACCGAGACAGAAATCTTCTAATTCCACCCTCTTCTCCTTCCTCGAGGGTCACATGATCTCTCGTGCCACACTGACTTCTTGTCATGTCATAGGAGACATTGACAACTGACACACAAGTCATTCATGTAACCCGCCGTTCCGCAATGCCTCCCGCCTTTTGTCTGCCCTGCTACGCTAGGGATCTTCTCGTTCCAAGATTAACGCTGCTGCGCGCGTAGAGCTGCTAAGCTTCACATCAGGTGGGCGCTAATTTGTCCGTCAAGACGTCTGCTCAGATTATGACAAGACAAATAAAAAGTTATCGCCCTTGGCTTCTAAAAATAAACCATCTTAATACATGTTATCCCTTCTTTACTTAAACGTAATTCTTTTATATATTTTATATTAATTAGCTCAGTTTTGTTTATTGCTTCTCGCTTCGTTCAAACTGTACAGTTGAAGGGTTCAGATAACCAATCCTATTATTCTATATATCTGAGATTAACTGCGTAGTGATTTCCAGATGAGGTAGATCTTCAAGCAGTTTGTTTTCTTTCTAAAGGTGTGTTTTGGAGGCAATACTCTTGTTCGGACTTCTAGATGGAGTATGCAGCTTTGAAGGACACGGTCGGCATTTTCTGGTGGCATTCCTCAAATGCATGTTTCTCTGTTTCCAATGTTCAGCCTCTGGAAGTGTGTCGTCTGCTGCTTAGAGGACGAAAAATTAATCGTTGAAGCTTTGTTGCGATTGTTTTGTTTCATTTACATACTAAAGGTCAATACGTACTAAAGTTCAATACACACTAAGGGTCGATACATACTAAAAGTCAATACGTACTACAGGTCAATTCTCATCGTTAAGTCATAGGAGCTCTGGGCATCATTTATTGAGATCTTTTATAGACTAATTGTTTCTATTGTCGTCCATGTACCCCCCACCCCTTTTTTTTTGTGGCTGTACAGGTCATGCTTGTCATTGGTCTGCTCGAGAACAAACGTTTTAGAAGGCCTAAACACTCACATGCAACGTCACAACATGTGGGCAGTTAAGAACAATAGCTCGTTGCCACGTCACTGGTCTGTACGACGTGGCAGGCAGATATTGGTCTAAATTGCCCACAGGTTCTTTCGTTGCATGTCAGTGTTGAGGCCTTCTAAAACGAATGGTCTATGTCAGCTCCACCGCCTTCCATTCGGACTGTTATCTTCTTCCAAGTCTGGAATTGAAGCTGTGGAATTTCTGGTTTGTCTCTACATCGTCTGTCTGTCCATCGTAGTTTGGGTCAGTCATAAAACCGTGTTTCTTTCCGTCTTTTTTTTTTCTACTAACTTTGACTTGTTAGAAAGTAAAATGGATTTGAATTCCGAACAAGAAATGAATGCTGATTTTTTTTTTTTATTTCGGGTGTATCCGGTGGATAAAAGTAAGTGTGTATTAAAATGATAAATGAAGCAACAGGAAGTGAAAGAATTATTACATCTGAGATTTAATGTTTCTTTATTTTTTGGTACAGAAAAAAAAATTTGCAAAATATAATATATACCGTCTTTGTTATTCTTCATTTAGTTTGGAATATGACCATGTTTGATCACAAAAGATTTCATTTAATAACTAGTTTCTAAATCTATTAATTATAATTCCTGGACTTAAGCGTGTGTACATTTCCCAGAATGCCTTATCCTTTGTTTTGACATAGCTACTTCCTCCCTAGGACTGTAAACACATTCACACGCGCTCACAATGAGTCTTCACCTCATCTGCAACCAATCAGAAAGTTGCCATATCTAACACAGCTGTTGCTACTTGGAAGTTGGCAGTAATATCGTGTACTACAACTTCAATGTGGCGCTGCGAGCTTTAGGTGACTACAAATGTTGTGACCACTTTGTAGGGCTACAAAAAAAGTTATTACTACAGAGTTACAAAAGTTACAACTGCAATATGGAGCTGCAAACATAACAACTACATTTTAAGCAAAGAAAATCAATAATAAAACAATAAAAACATTGAAGAAGCAAAATATAAAAACAAAGCTTATCTAAGGGAAAGAACCGCAAAACCGTTGCCATATATCTCAATACTGCAAAATTAATTAATTGCTAATAATTGATTTACTAATTGTTTAATTTTTGGTTTGATTCAAGTTTTGTTTGGAACAATGAATAACTGAGCAATGTTTCAACTTGATCCGAGAATAGAAAGTGGGAGAACTAACGTGTTCAAAATGTGTTCCAGACAGACAGAGGAAGATGATAAGCTTTGTAAAAATGGGTCAATATTGGGAATGACTATTGTGTTAACAAAATATTCTGAGTTTATATTTGCTTTCGTGTATAAACAAAACTGTAAAACATTGTTTGCTTGGAAACCAACTCTTTATATTTGGACATAAAACTTCCCCCCCCCCCCCCTCCTTTCTCCCCACACCTCGTATATTTGCGAGCACCTCCCCCCTTACCTATAAAACTTATCTTCGTCTTAAAGCGGACGCAAATCTCCTGTCACAAACGAGCAGCTAATTAGCGAGTCTTGTCCGGACGTCAAGCTTTTTAGTTTACATAAGATCTTGTTAGATCCGACTTTTTTTTCTTTGCACGCCTTCCCCCCTCCCCTTTTCTTCTGTTGTATGTACGTGGTGTTTGTTTATTTTACAAGTTTTCGGACGACTTTGTAAGTTTTTATGAGTGTCAGACTGCCCGATGAGAATGTAGCAGAGATAAAAACACATTTTGATTTAGATATTTGGTTGAATTTCTATTTCTAGATTTTTTAATTGAAAATGTATGGTTTTTATGAATGTTTCGTGTCGTGTGTGTATGACTATGTGTCACGCTTATAGTTCTTTGTTTGTGGCCATGCGATTCAGATGTTATAGAAAAATGATTTTTTACTTTGTTTAGATATGTAAAGCTGTAATTTTTTAAAAATGTAGGACTCTCCGTAAATGTTTCTTTCATATGAAATACTGATCACTTTAATCCTCCTCCTCTCTCTTTCTGTCTCTCTCTCTTTCTCTCTCTCTCTCACTTTCTCTCTTTCTCTCCCTCTATCCGTCCATCTCTATCAATCACTGTTTTTCTCACTCTCTGTCTCTTCGTCTCTCTCTCTGTTTCTCTCTCTGTCTCTAGCTCTGTCTATCTGTCTCTCTCTTTCGGTAGTAATAGCGTCATACTGACTAACCTATACATTATCCTCTAACTCTTCCAAACAAAGCCAATATACAGTGTTTATATTGCACTAGACCCTATGAGGAAAACATTATTTAAATTGTTTGTTATACAATTTACAAATACTGTATTATAATTTATTGCGTGTGTGTAAAAAAGCAAGCTTATTATATGCACAATAACATTGTTATGCTTGCTCAGGACCATACGTCATATGGATTCGAACCTAAGAGCTCCCTCGAAGAGATAGCCCAATGTCTTCATTCTTGTCCGCCACACCCACCTGCTTGCTTGATCATAATTAACTCTAGTTTCATGACATCAGCGCTATCTCTCTCTTTCATAACGCCAGCGTGTAATGGATTAAAGTAACATAGTTTTAAAGGCCCCAACACCTGTGCAGTGTTACTGTAACGGCTTATGTCATTATATGCATTCAAATAAGTGAATTCACCCTATTGTGTTCGAGGCTCTTACAAAGGTAGTCTTAGGAATTAATAGTCTAATGTATGCAATATACCTCGCAGTCAGCCTTGTGCAATGGAGATTTAGACTGAAGAAAACAGTTCATTTAATTCTAAAATATTGCCAGACTGTATATGCTGCCTGGTCGAGCGTAGACGCTCTTTACTGTCTTTCGGACTTCTCGATGGTCCCGGGTTGCGGGTTCATACCATGCCCGCTGATATCCCCGTCGTCTCTCGTGAGGTTTGGACATGGAAGTAAATTATCTTCAACTTTGAAGGAACACTCGAAACATGTCAAACATTTTACAAACAAACCAATATCATGTCTTCATGGAAAAAAAACAAAATAACAGCACGACTTGGTATATTTCTTTGCTTCTTCTTAAAGATGAGATGGAAAATGCTTGTATATGTAACCGCCAAAGTGGAAGATTTCAGGTATATACTAGCTCATCTGTTTCGTTCTCGTCTTTAAAAGAGAAGGCATTCAGACATTAGGTCTGAGCATTGGGTACTTGCCACTAATTCCTATTTGTCAAACTTGAGACCGTAACACCGTTCGACTTTGTAATGTTGGTGTCGAGTGGGTTTGAAGTAAATTCTCGTTTTCTCTCGACTTGTAGGAATGGAATTGTAATGCTCCATTTTAATGTTTCACTCCTCCCGACACTTCTTTGAAGGACTTAGTGTACTGGGGATTGTATTCACGAGTAGGAAACTGACGGGAGTAGTCTTTGATTTCTTTTTTTTAGGAAGTATACTATTCTATCGCTATCTATATATCTATCTATCTATCTATCTATCTATCTATCTATCTATCTATCTATCTATCTGTCGGTATGTGCATGTCACCTAACAATAGTATTTCTTCGCTCTTTTTTCTCTTTCTGTCCTCTTTCTTTCTCTGTCCTTGTTCATTTCTCTGTCTCTTTCTTTCCCCTATTTATTACTCTTTCTATCCTTTCTCTTCTATTTTCTTTTGCTTTCTCTCCTTACGTCCCATCCCAGCTGAGACTCTCATTCACCAGCCCTGTTTGCCCCGCAACTTAATGCTATCATGCATCGCATATATACAAAAATGGACGCGGGTGTTGGGCGAATCAAAATGGAGGAAGGGAGGGGGGAATAACCGCTTGGTTGACTGAAGACTAAAAGCGAGGGGAGATAACAATGCCAGGATAAAAGTGACGAGCCGATTAACTGCGCACAGCTCATCTGCATCAAGCCAAATAGGTTTCATGTGCTTACGGATGGGCGCCGCTGAGTGGCGTACATAGGGGTCATGGATGGATAGGCTAAACAATAGGGCTGCATTAGTAGGCGACCTGCGCGCCCTCCTTACTCCGGTGCTTAACATGCGGGTGATAATGTAATATTCAAAAGTACTCAAGCAGAAATCTTGTGCAAAGGCTGGCGGTGTTTGTTTATGGACTGTATCTCGCGTAGTCCGCGAACAGCTAAGCTTATCTAATTAGGACTTTTAAAAACAAACGATAATAGAACAGCAGAAAATCAACTCAACCAAATTAATTCATTTGTGTATAAATATTTAAATGCTAACTCAAATAAGCATTAGCCGTCTTGCAGTCAAACTTAAGCACAAATTAAAGCGTTATTTCCTTTTAGAGTACCAGTCCAGAGGCGGCATTAGGGTATGGCGAACAGGGGCAACTGTCTTAGGCGCTGCACCTAGAGAAAGCCCAGCGATAGATTTTTTCAGACCCTTGTACTGAATTGCGAGTCTTATGTCATACCTTCTAGTATACCATAACAATCTGATACAGACTGAACTATTATGCATTACTCGTCTATACCAATTTTGTAGCATGTTATTCTTGAGTTACCTTGGGCCCCATATGTGACATTCGCTGAAGTCCGCGCATACTGATAAGGCCGCCACTGGTCGTCCGTTAGTCAATACTACGGTCGGTAATCTAACCTACATATTTATTATTAATAGCATATTAAAATGACAACAACAACAAAAAACATTTTAAAACTAAGGGACGCTTAAATGTTTTTACAGTGCCAAATAGTGCTCACAAATTATCATATGCACTTTAAAATGCATAGTTTATCAACACATCGGAGACTCCATTTTTTAAAATCCTATATGAGAAATGTATCAAATAACCTATGTCTTAATTGGAACCTACATTACTTTTGTTAACTGCGCCTTAAGCCTACATTGTGCTTGTTAACAGCACCTTGAGCCTACATTGTGCTTGTTAACAGCACCTTGAGCCTACATTGTGCTTGTTAACAGCACCTTGAGCCTACATTGTGCTTGTTAATAGCGCTTTATAAATTCGAACTAAACAATTATTGAGCTTAGTTGACCAAAAAAAACAACATAAAGATAAAATTGAAAGATGACGTAGCTTAACAAGTAATCTATTGTATCACGATATTCACGCGCCAAGTGAGGCATGCACACACACACACACATGTGCAGCACAAACATCAAACGAAATGTTAACAACGCCACCTGGTGACGGCGCCTCACTGAAGTGTTGACGTGACAGTACCTGGGTTTCGGCTCCGCCAAATTTCGGGGGCGCTATTAGGCCTCTGCGTAGGGAGACCCCCACGTTGTGGCCTCCCTCTTTCAACGCCCACTATCTTACTCCCTCCGCTCCTCTTCCCTCTGAATTCTCATCACCCCAATTTTACCTCCTCTTTGTATTGTCCTCTCTTTCCAGGCCAGTTCACGAATAAATCCTGACAAGGCTTTCCTTCTTTTTTTTTCCTAAGGGGTCACAAAGGAAATGTCAATCGGACCAGTAGCACAATGTATCCTAGCAACGGGTCTATTCTTCTGTATACCCTGCAGGACATGGTGTCCTGGAAAATTCCTTTTGATGTCCTTGTCCCCCATGTCGACTGTCTTTGTTTCACATTGGACATTTTACATTATTTGCATCCTCGACTGTCATTCCGTCTGTCTTATCAGGGGCTGTAACTCACTTTATGGGTTTCTTCCCTTCTTTAATCGACGTGCGAATACGAAAAGAAATAAATTAAACATGTTTATTTACAAAAGGTTGAATATATTAAGCAATTCTCTTTCATGACTAAAGTTTATGTGATATATTAACATTTTAATTTAGATCTAACCATCGTTGTTGTAAAGCATTATTAGCAAATTCTTAACTCTTTATTGTTAGTTTAAGATTCGCTAGAGGAATCAGTTCAATTAATAGGCTTTATCTACAATTATATGTTGTTGTGTTTTTTATTCCCTTGACTACAAGTGGTCTAGGAATACTTCTACCTTTTCCAAATCTTAAATTCAACAAAAACACAACATTAGGGTCAGCAGACATCGTAACCGGATGTTTCGTGTATCACATTACCTTTAGTTTTGCATTCAGCCAATACGATCGCATCGATTGAAAACTCTCAATAAAACAAATTCTGCAATGGTTGTGTTGTATCGTTGTAGACGATTTTTGGCTTGTAGCACTTACCACTATAAGCGTATTATAATTGAACTTATAAAACTTGAAATACCTTAAGTAACGTCTTTGCGAACAAAACTAAATTTAACTTGTATTAAAATTACAATATAGACTAATTCAACTTGAGATGAAATGAAATAAATATAGTAGAACTTTAGTAATGATATAAAATGGTATTTTTATCAAAATCTAACTCACTACAAAATCACGTACTTACACTCTGGCATCCTGTACGCGTCTCGTGTCCATAACAGAGTTTATAACAGCGCCGCTTATCATTCTACAAGTCTAATCTTAAATTAATGCTCCCTCAACTATTAACAATAAATACTCCCTTTTTATGCAACCTAGGAAACACACTCCACAATGGGGTATGCCCTTAGGACTGTTGTCCCTTGTTTGAAGGCGTCATGCTTCAATCCCATGCAGTCCTGCCGGAGGTTTGGGTGAAATGAAAAAAAGGTATCTCCGAAGGTTCTAAAAGAAAAGAAATTCTCTTTCCTTGTATGGGATTGAAACCTAACCCAATTCTTGTGCAGCCCTTAAAACATACTGTTGAGGCGGATAGTGAATTCGTGTAATAAAATTAGTTACTTATCTAATTATTATATGCTATTTTAATAATACTTTAACCAAGTCTTATGTTATATCCAGAGGCGTAGTTAGAGGGGGACAAAGGGACACGATGCCCAGGGCGCCATCCCCAGGGAGGCGCCAATAAAAAAAAGTAGTAATACATTTTAAGGTTATTTGTATTCTATTATTATGAAGTACTTTTGTTTTATAAACCTATATGTGATATTCATGGTAAACGAGGTGGGGGGGGCGCCAATAAAGTTTTTTGCCCCGGGTGCACGTTTTGCTCACTACGCCTCTGATTATATCATCCTCTTTCTAATCTAAATCACTACGCCTCTGATTACATCATCCTCTTTCTAATGTAAATGTCAATCAAAGTAAATAAAAATGGATGATCGGAAAGGGAGGGGCAGGGGTGGTTTAACTTTTTCATTCAACCGCTCTTCCTCTATATAGGACTACGTTTACTGGGGCTATGGTTATGGTCTAGAGACAAAACGCTCCTCCGCCTTTCAAAAATTCTCGATCCGCCCTTGGTTGTAGGAATGGGAGTTGTTTGTTGACTCGAACTGTTGAAAAAAAGATTAACGTAACACGTGTCAGGAGGTATTCCTGGGCCATCTCGTAACTTGTCGCTACGATTCGTGAAGTCCTCGGTCAATACACGTAGGCAAATACCCAGGCAAAATACAAGCGCTTTTTTTGTAAATAGTTGGTTCGAGTTGATTCTTCCAGAGTTTTGTTCCCCACACCGTGTCTCTTTATTTTGTAACTCAGAGAATCAAAGCATTGGAGAAACTTTGCAAGAATGCACGTATTAAAGCAGTCCTAGCGTGGTGATGAAGTTCTGTGGGCATCTGTACTTTAGAAATGATTTTCCCCGAGTCCTTCTCTGATAACTGTGTCAAAAGCTTTTGTCAAATCAACATCTATAGAGAACAGGCCAGAATTTTGTTCTCGGCATTTTTCCTGGAGATGCCTTGCCTCAAAGTCAATGGTTCCAAGCTCCTTTCTGAAGCCACATTGGCTTTTTGGTAGTGGTCCATCGAATTGATACATATTCGGATAAGTGCGAGGATTTTCCCAGCTTTAGAGAGAAAAGATATTCCTCTGTGGGTTCTCGGAAAAAAAAGACGTTTGTACCATCTAAAAATTTCTAATTTTATTCCATTCTTGTGTTTAATTTATTTAACATTGTATGCAAATTGTTTCAAAACGAAAATTGTTTTTGATAAGAATATAATATTATTAGTGAAATATGATAATGAATGTAACATATTGTAACTAATTCTGGAATTGAAAATATATCAAGTAATGCCTTTAATACCTCATTGTATAAAAACTAGAGTCCATCTGGCGAGTTTCACAAGTGTCAGGATAGCATGGATTAGGGAGGAAAAAAAAAGTAATGGGGTAGAGAGGTTAGAGAGGTATCAAATACATCTTCGCCTATTTCTCTCGTCCTGGACAGGGAGTGAGGATGTATGCTTGCCAAGTGTCAGGAGCGTTGGGGAAGGGTGAGTTTCGTAGTGTATATCCGCCCTTGAAGGTCTCGTTTCCAGGGGAGGGGAAGTGATTGCCATCAGCTGATTATGAGTGGATCTTGTAAGGGCGGACCACCCATGGCAGGCGGTGCGGGTAGTTCTTTTTTTTTTCTTTAGGGGTAGGGAGCTCTAGAAAACGAATACTCCGTTACACTATTTATGTCCTCCCCTTGGTAAAAATTTCCTTCCCCTCCCCCACTTTTTTGTTCAAGTCATTACATTGTCAATGCATGATCTACATCATGCAACATCCGCCCGGAAGCTGTTCATCCCATTGTGTAGGATGGAACGCCAGTCTATTATTTGCATGTCTGAAATAATCTGCTCCACCACAGTTTACCTTTTGTCTTAAGTCACAACATACAATTTTTCAATGACTCATAACTAAAAACATGTTACTAACGAAAGTTGTACTTTCTTCCCCCTCCCCCCCCCCCCCCCCCCAAAAAAAATAAATAACTATTTAAATATCAACATCTGTGTCCTTGGTAACCAAGATGGCAGACGCACATGAAATTGCACCGACCTGTGCACACCTGTTTGGAATGAACGCTCATTAGTTCGAGAGAATTTTCGACCCAATTTATTTTGTGCAGTCTTGCTTTGGGTTGAAGCTTGAAACTATTCTATGCATGTTAAAAAAAAAAAGAAATTAATAATCATTTCATCTTGCATTCACTTTTAGTTGGAGAGCCAGGAAATCGTCAGAAAATAACACTTGTTTCTTGTGTCTGTGTGTGTGTGTCTCTTTCTGTGTCTTCCCTGCTGTTCTTTTTTTCTTATTTTTAATAACTTTGACATTATATATGCATAGATCTAAAAACTGATATCCAGGACAGGTCCTTTTTCCTTGACCTCTATAAATCTATCATGTGCTTTCTTCTTTCAACTATTGGTATGGATTCTTGGAAGACTCTATGTCGCGCTTGCATACGTGCAAAGTGGACTTGTATATCAATACATACAAACTGAACTGGAGTTGTATATCAATACAAACAAACAGAAGTGGAATTGTATATCAATACATACAAACAGAAGTGGACTTGTATATCAATACATACAAACAGAAGTGGACTTGTATATCAATACATACAAACAGAAGTGGACTTTGTACATCAAACTCTCAATATTTGTTTCCCTACAAACTGGAACAGGAGGAAGTAACTTTCTAACTTTTGTTGAGATCACCGCGACGTAGGATGAAAAGTAGTTCTCATGTCTGGAAAAAAGGGAAGAAGAACATGGTCTCCCAAGAAGAACAGGGTCTCCCAAGAAGAACAGGGTCTCCCAAGAAGAGCAGGGTCTCCCAAGAAGAGCAGGGTGTCCTAAGAATTAAGAACTTTTTGACTAACTATTTATGACCAGTTCTTTCATACTGGTCACATTCCACGAACTTATTCTGATTGACTCCCCCCCCATTCCTTTTTTTCCTCGCCCCCCCCCCCCCCACCGAACTTTTTTTTTTTTTACTAGTATAGTCCTAAAGAAACTGCTACCAATGGTAGCCAACCTTTGAAATAACTCGTTAGTCTCCCGTCCCCTAACTCCTTCATGTAAACACAGGGGAAAGGGGGGTGGCGGGCAAGCGTGACCTGCTCCCGCCCTCTTCTCCCCTGCTAATAATGACACTAATTTCCTTGGCATGACGTCTCAATTTTTCCACCCGATTTCAAAGACGCGAGTCTCAAATTTCCAGACTGTAGGTTTTTTTTGTTTTTTTTTTGCCCTTTCCTCTTTTTTTTTTACATTTACTCCCTCCCGAACTTCTCTGTTGGAACATCCTCTTCTTAAAAGAGTATAGACTAGAGTTTAGAGTATAGACTAGAGCTTACTGCTGTTTTCAACACAGAGTTGAGAGTATAGACTAGGGCTTATAGCTATGTTCCTATATACATGTAGATTTAAGAAGATAAACTGTCGTTTATTGGTGTTTTCCTCATTTGAAAACATTGACTACGTTCTACTATCGTAAATGATAAAGTATGCATATTTTATGGACATACGTATAAACCATTTTTAAAACAATCTGGAACCGGCTCTTCTTGCTATTAATTATCTCCAAATGTATGTTACCGCCTGAATAATAATTATAATGTAACATTCCTTATTCTTATATAATAGGTATAACGGCTATTGTAACCATTATACCACATTTATTACTTTCCTAGTCCCTCATGCCGCGATAGCCCATAACCCCTACAGCTATGTCCAGTGCTGCCGACGATCAGGCCCACTGTGCCAAACTTTCATGGACCTGCTTATGTTTGTTGTCTATGGCGTAGCCTAACATCGCAAGCCCCATTGACTTGACTAGACCCAGATTACCTCGTGAGTTGTTTTGGGTAAACCAACACGCATGGGTTATTTTCTTTGCGACTTACCTTTCTATTTCTTTTTCCAAATCTCTCCCCCCACTCCATTCCCCTCTTTCCAAATCTCTCTCCTTCCCCCCCCCCCCCACTCCATTCCCCTCTTTCCAAATCTCTCTCCTCCCCCCCCCCACTCCATTCCCCTCTTTCCAAATCTCTCTCCTCCCCCCCCCCACTCCATTCCCCTCTTTCCAAATCTCCCCCCCCCCACTCCATTCCCCTCTTTCCAAATCTCCCCCCCCCCACTCCATTCCCCTCTTTCCAAATCTCTCTCCTCTCTCTCTCTTTCCGTCTGTCTCTCTCTGGCTGGTGGCTTCTGATGAATTAAAGGAGAAACTATCTCCGAACAAACTCAAAACTCAACAACAAAAGGTGCTCACCATAAACGATTTAGGATGTATACAATGGAATAATACATTTTACAGTACACAAAACAAGACAACTCTATATAATACATCAGATAGGCAAGATGTCAAATCTCTGGCTTAAAAAGCATTGTATCTATCCTTCCATTACTTTATAGGCACATATCTCACATTGTTATATCTACACACAAAAACAAACTTTCTTTTATATAATTTGAACGAAACTAATACAAAGATTGATGGTTGGGGGCAGGGGTCCTGCTTAGTTTAATGTGACAGTTATCGGTAGTTGTTATGTAACTGGTCTTATTCACGTAATTGGTGTCAGAAGCATTTTGGGAATGGGAGAATTATCTTTTCTCTATCGATGGTTGTCAAGGGAAGTCATTCATTGGATAGGATTGCCTTTCCCTGTCGAGATCTATTAGTTCTTACAGGCCAACATTTCTCAAATGAGAAACCACTTCAAGATAATTACATCCTATCCCAAACCTCCCAAAAGACGGCGGGGTTGGCGGCCGTAGGGGTTTAAACCCGGTACCATAGAGACGACAGTCCAAAGCGCATACCATAAGAGTCTGGAATCTAAATATTGAGGAAGATGAGAGGGAGACAGAATTGATAAGGATATGTAGTTATTGGTGATGGTATGTAATTGATGAGGGTATGTAGTCATTGATGAGGGTATGTAGTCATTGATGAGGGTATAATATCGGTAGAAGCTACACTCTGAAAGGATTTAGCTTTGAGTGTTGAGTTGAAGATACGAGAGAAACAAAAAAATAAAATGACATAAAATGTAGATCTGAGCAGAAGACACGTTCCATCCCAACAGCGCTAAAAGAAAGCATGTTTTGTGACAGGGCGTGTCTAATTGGATACAAAGAGTTCAAAGTTTTGGAACCATCGAAGTATCTTTGTATCTATAGCACTAAAGACCTTCAACTTTGTTGATGATCTGAGTCCTCTTTCCCCCCCCCCCCCCCCCCATCCTTCCCATTGACCATTTGTTGTTTTTTTAAGTCTCGGTCTGCTATATACGACACTAGCATATGCAACACAGAGGTCTACCTCGCCTTCTAGATTGGCATTTATTGATATGGTATTTCCCAAAGAGACAAACTTGTTCACAATCGCTAGTTTCTGGCCATCTGTATTTCCGGCGTGACTAAAATACTTGTTCTTTCTTCCACTTCCCTCACACGCAAACGCTGTTTTGTTCTCTCTCTTTCTCTCTCTCTCTCTCACACACACAGTCACACGTTCTCTCTATCACTCTACTACACACACACACACACTCATACTTCATTATTTCATATTAAGCCTGTTTTCCCCCTGTCTTCTTGTTTACATAATCGCCCTCTCTCTCTCTCTCTCTCTCTCACTCTTTCTCTTCCTCTCCCACTCTCGCTGCACATAAACCTCGAATGTACCTCCTATGAACACGAGAATGTCAAACTAATATTGCTCTTCGGGAACACCAGCCACTAACGTCTGCTAGAACCTGTCAAGAACCTGCTACGTTCGTCAATCTGTTTTATTATTTATTATTACTTGTTCTCCCCCCTCCTCTCCTTTTTTTCTGAGCCGTGCTCTCTGTCGCCGCCAAAGTTACGTGGGGTAACTCTAGTCCGACTTGCAGAAATAAAAGAGTTATCTTTCCATGACTTTTTCATCGCGCCATTTGCCGTGACATTTTTCTCTCTTCGCGGAGTTCTCCCCCCTTCAACTGTGTTGATTCATAAAAAAAGAGAAAAAATATATATAGTCAGAAATAGTTGGCAACTCCCTCTTAGAAACTTCTCCACCGTATCCCCACTCCCAACCGATTCTTTTTAGTCTTCGTGCACCATCCTGTTCGTTAAGGTGAGAGCGTCGGGCTTAACATTGTTGAAGAACTTTGGTCTCTCAGGAGTCCAGGGATTGTGTGTACGCGCGCGCCTTTAGCTTTAATCCGGCTTCAACCGTCTCGTACTTCTCCGCCCCTAATTTTTTTGTGTCCCCAGAAGTCCCAAGCGCACTGGAGAGACAGAGTGTAACGATGGCAGAGAAAACAAATAATAAATCAAATAGACTCGCTCAAACTTAGGGATTAGTTTTGTACAGTTGGGAGAAATCATGCGCACAGTTTACTTGGCGGGCTGAACCATTCAGACGATGTCGTTCTGTCCATCCACCCCCCCCCCCCCCCGAACCTTTCATTCAACACTCCTCTTTTTTTTTTTTTTAAATTTTCACGTAACTAATATATCTGTGTTTCACTATGTGTATCATGCATTTGTATCATTTGTCCAGTGTGTATGTGTATCATGCATTTGTATCATGTGTCCAGTGTGTATGTGTATCATGCATTTGTATCATTTGTCCAGTGTGTATGTGTATCGTGCATTAGTATCATGTGTCCAGTGTGTATGTATATCGTGCATTTGTATCATGTGTCCAGTGTGTATGTGTATCGTGCATTTGTATCATGTGTCCAGTGTGTATGTGTATCGTGCATTAGTATCATGTGTCCAGTGTGTATGTGTATCGTGCATTTGTATCATGTGTCCAGTGTGTATGTGTTTCATGCATTTGTATCATGTGTCCAGTGTGTATGTGTATCGTGCATTTTGTATCATTTGTCCAGTGTGTATGTGTTTCATGCATTTGTATCATGTGTCCAGTGTGTATGTGTATCGTGCATTTGTATCATGTGTCCAGTGTGTATGTGTATCGTGCATTTGTATCATGTGTCCAGTGTGTATGTGTATCGTGCATTTGTATCATGTGTCCAGTGTGTATGTGTATCGTGCATCTTCTTTCTATGAATATCATGTATGTATATTAAGACCTAATCATGTATCTGTATCCAGGGTGTGAGTGCAAAATATTCCCATGGGAGGCTCTCAAAACATTCCCTACGCATTTTGGTGGTCTTTTGTACTGAAAAATTTCTAATTCTTAACAAATTCGAAACTCTCCTAGTTTAACTCTGTGTGGGGAGGAAGTACGAGAGAGAGAGAGAGAGAGAGATAGAGGGAGAGAGAGAGAGAGCAGTTAACAGGAAGTTTGCAGAAAATGGCATGTCCATTAATTGTGCGCAGAAAGAGAAATAGATTAGAATAGTCTTGGCTTGACGCTTGCTCTTCTTTTTCAATCTAGTCATTCAGATTTCTTTTAATTAAGCAGGTTTCGAACCCAATAATTCAGAATTTTGTATTAAATGCTTGAGACCAAGGAAATCTTTACGGCACTATTGGGTTCATGGGTGGAAAAAATTAAAGGATTATGACCCCCCCCCTTTTTTTTTTTTACAATTTTTTGTTTCAAAAGTTCTGGATTCGACCAAGCTTTACAAAAGTAGGTCAGATCCCTGCCTCGTTCTGCTATCAAGAATTCAAAGAATTTTTAAAACTCTGGTCTATTGTCTTGCATGTAACCCTGTCACTGAAATGAAATGACTTTCTGTCGATAGTACATTTTTGTATTGGATTGATTACGTTTCCATATAGATCTAGACCATGTAAGACTAATTTCCATACGGACAATTAAGATTATTATTATTATTATTAAAAATTATTTTTCATTTCTTTGTAGATGTACCTCTATTTTAATATTCCTATTTCCGCAGCTGTCAAACAAATGATGTCGTGGCCAGGGAAAGCTTGTTGCGAAATGGCCAAACATCGTGAATGTCGTAAAAAGTGTTCTATGGTAAGTAGGTTAACTCAGTAAGTAGGTCAACTCAGTAAGTAGGTTAACTCAGACACGGTAACTATTAAAAAAAGTATTATGAATTTTGTGATCATTTTTTTAAATCAGACGAGACTGAGATTTTTTATTTCTTGTACAGATTGGCTATAAAGCTTTTTCTATTTTAGTTTATTATACATATACAGTTCATTTTATTTTGTGTACACATTTTTTTTTTCAATTTTTGGTCCCTGATACTATTAACAAATACGACATATAGTGTCACTGATATCTATATAGCTCTCGACCTACACCGAGTTCTCTACATTTTCAATCATTCTCTCGTGGTCGTTCAACAAGAGAAACAGAGGAACCCGGAAGTGGAACTCGTTAGTTTAAAAAAAAAAAAAAAAGGATAAACACTCCTTCCTCCATTAACTATGACATCATAATGTTCCTCCCCCCCCCCCCCCCCGCTCCAAAAAAAAAAATCTTTTCCTCGCAATAATATCTGGCGCTCACTAATAAATCTAGAGCGGAAACAGGGGACTTAAGAAAGTTGTGAAGGTAGCGACGTCTTTAAAAACAACAACACACACACGCGCAGACAGGATGCCAGAAGTGTTACGTCTTTACGGCAGTCAGAAACAAATCAAGTTACTCGTCCCAAGAGAATCTCTTTGTTTTTTTAATGTTTCTCTTTGCACGAGTGACTGACTAGAAATGTTAGCCGTCACTCAAGATTGGTCGCCCTTTTTTTTTCTCTGTGCATTCCGACAATTAGGTTTAAACAGGATCTCGCCATTTTGACTTAAGAAATGCAGCCAACAGTTTTATAAAGTATAATTCTGAAAACTCAATGCATTAGTTTCATTGCGCATTTCGTCCTCATTTTTTCCTCATATCGATCTAAATGTCAGCACATTTTTGCTGATATAAACTTTTTTTTTTACATTTCTTTGAAGCTTCTTCCGTATGTTAAAGATGCAATATTGTTTTAATGTTATCATTCTGTCCGTTCAACTTTCTGTCAAGTCTAAAAAAAAAAGCGCTTTTAAAATCTGATTTAATTTTTATTACATTAAATGTACTCGGTATAGACGTCAAAGATATTTTTAATCAGAGATTTTCATCTATAGTAGAAAAATACAAATTGATGTTGAAGTTTTGTGGCTGCAGAATCAACAGTTTTCACCGTAGGAGGATATTTTTTTTATTCACTTGGCAACATTTGAAGTTCCATTTCATGTGTCCTTGACATTGTTTAGAATGGTGAAAATCTCCAAGTAATAGCACTCGTTGGTTTTTAAAAGAAATTATTCCTATTTTATGAACTTATTTTATGTCACGATCCAGAACATTCTTAATATGCATAAATTAATCGAAACAAAAGTGCACAATACTGTACAAGAGGACACACGTAATAAGGTCAAACGTCTCTGACTGACCAGAACATCGTGTTTTGGTGTAAAATAAGGTGACAGCAAAATGCAGAAAGTTCTGGAATCTAATTTAGACTAGATGTGTAAGTAGGGGTACAAGAAAATTCTGTCTGGCTCCTTCGATTACTTAGGATTCATTGTTTCAGTCGTGTACAATGTACATAAGTACAGCCTACCAACCATTGTTTCTGTCGTGTACGATGTACATAAGTACAGCCTACCAACCATTGTTTCTGTCGTGTACGATGTACATAAGTACAGCCTACCAACCATTGTTTCTGTCGTGTACGATGTACATAAGTACAGCCTACCAACCATTGTTTCTGTCGTGTACGATGTACATAAGTACAGCCTACCAACCATTGTTTCTGTCGTGTACGATGTACATAAGTACAGCCTACCAACCATTGTTTCTGTCGTGTACGATGTACATAAGTACAGCCTACCAACCATTGTTTCTGTCGTGTACGATGTACATTAGTACAGCCTACCAACCATTGTTTCTGTCGTGTACAATGTACATAAGTACAGCCTACCAACCTTTGTATTAGCCGTGTACGATGCACACAAGTAGAGCCTACAAACCATTGTATTAGTTGTGTACGATGCACACAAGTAGAACCTACAAACCTTTGTTTCAAACACACATCCATCACTTTTAAACCTGTGGTCAGTAATTTATATATCTCCCTGTCTCTTGTCATTAACACATATTTGGTATTTTTGCTGTGATTGACCTTAACTTCTTCCAGTCTTTATGCTTTTAACAAAACTATTAAACTATTCAATATTTATTTTCTTGTATGGAATCAGAATTTCTCTCAAACATAAAGATTACAGCACAGACATAGTCTCACCATTATCCTACAGAGTACTAATGTTCTCATTGGTTAATTTGAGGTGTAAATTTTGTGAATATGATGCAGGTGTGAGGTTCTCTGTGACCTCCTGTATGAATGTGACAGGAGACGTTTGCATGGTTGGCTGGCCGGTCGTGTTGCATGGGCTCCAGACTTGTCTCTATTAAAATTCCATCTCTGCCCACCCCTGCTGTCCTGCAGAAAATTTTGGGATATAAAAGTATTATCTTCATTTCTTAAGGAAAATCCGAGACTTATAAAATAAATAAAACTTGTTCTGAAATGCAAGTACATCTTTTTGTAGCTAATTCAAAGTCACGTGCTATAAACTTTCTCTTCTTATCTTATCTTATAAAATAAAGACGTTATTTCAAAAAAGAAGATACGTACGTCCTATCAAGTCATGCATGTTAATGACTTAAATTCTGCTATGTCACTGGTTTTCCTGGCTGGCTCAGGCAACCCATTCCATAATCCATCCTCTAATAGCAACAGGGAAGCACTAGCTCTCGATCGCTTCTCATGGCGTGAAGCTGTAAGTCTCGGAGTCTCAAGATTTGAAGCAAGAAGAGTAGCCAGGATGAAAGAGCGCCGAACCAACAAAAAGCTGAGAGAAGAAGCAGGCACATCTGCAACTGACCAAACCCACCCATGCCATGTATGCGGCCGGCTTTTTATAGCGAGGATTGGACTTTACAGTCACCTTTGAGTCAATAGGAAATGAGAAATGTGCTCATCTTCGATCAGGAAGGGAAGAAGGAGCATCCATACACAATTGTCCCAGCATATGGAATAAAAAATTGGCCTTTATCTTTGTGTCTTTCTGAGTATTTTATTAGGTTTTGTTTTTGTAGTTGAAGATTATGGTTCAGTGTTGTGTGTATAATTTCTACTTCTATCCTTAGGCTCTACTCCAACAGAAAATTCGTTGTTTCTTTTGGCTAATCCCTCCATTCTCTCAAAACTTTATTATTCCTCATTATATCCTTAAAGAAATAAGAGTCAATAATTCGTCACTCCCCATTCTTGATTCCCACCTCCTTAAACAGACTCTCTTCAAACCCGACATTCTTCTGTAGTAAAACTGTTGGCTGGCTAGTTACATTTGGAAAAAAAAACAAAGAATGTTTTTTCAACAAAAAGAAAAAAAAAAGACGTTTGTGTTTTGAGTAAACCAATCTGGCACATGCCACCATCATCCTCGGTGTCATTCTGGGACAGATAAGTTTATTCCGAAAATATACAAACATTCGTTGCCGCCATTTATTTTTTTTTTACTTCTTATCGGGCTCATCTGAGAGCAGGCTGCTACGTCTGCCCGATGACCTGATTGTCTAGTGCACTACAACACCGCCTGGTGCTTGATACGTTTGCGATAAACATTTTAATGAAAATCTTCTCCTATATCGTCTGCTAATTTTTAATTGCGGCAATTTTTTTTTTATTTAGTCCAAATATGGATGTAACAATTTTTAATGTAGCAATTTTATTGTTGCCATATCATAAAAGTAACTATTTTAATGTTGCCCCAAACATGAATGTAACAATTTTAATGTTGCCCCAGAATGAATGTAACAATTTTAATGTTGCCTAGAATGAATGTAAGAATTTCAATGATCGAAATAAGGCGTTTAATGTCTCTGGCCTTGAGTGTCTGTGGTTGATCCGCTCTAAGTGATGTGCTACATCTGGCGTTTTCTAAATCATTTTAATAGAAGCGTATTTTTTAAAGTTTATTTAGAAGTAAGATTCATGGTCCTGACTAGACGTTTGGTAGCGTAGGTGCTGTTGCCGGTCGTTGACTTGTAGCACCAAACTGCTGGTTGACAACCGTTGTAGGCGTAATATATCTTAACTAATAAACTTGAAATGACTTGAGTAACTTTCTTGTGAGCTGCACTAAATATAACAAAATTTATAGTATACACAAAATCAAGTTAAAAATGAAATAAATGTACCAGACTTTAGTAATAATATTCTTTTAACAAATGTAACTCGCTACATTAACAAAACCTTTCCGTCTCACGTTCTGGAGTTGTTTCCTCTATCTAAGACCGCTGACGATAATGCCATTTATCTTGCGTCATTCACAACCAATCGCTAATCTCTTCCCACCGTCACCATAGAAACACCCACACATACACTCCATAACAGTAGGTCATTACGTTATTTTGGCATTGCCCATTCCAAACATTAAACATTAGAAATGTGCCGGTCTGATCAGTTTTGTCTCCTACAGATAGGCCCGCCGCACTGCTGCACGATCAACAGCGTAGCAACCATGGCGCGAAGGACTCCGAGCCACGAAGTAATCGAGGCCACAAGGGCCATTAAATGAAAATGGAATTAATATAAGTATAGACATATACATCCAAAATCTTCTATATACATTGGAAAGTTCTTTTGTAATTGTATTGATACTTTAAGTATGGGTCAATCTCTCAACCTTATAGCTTCTGGGGATTAGGCACTCGGCCCTCATGTACATTGCTACACCACTGTGCACGATTATGTTTACCCCTCTTTCTCTTTTTTTTTCTCTCTCTCTCTCTCTCCCTCTCTCCGTGAGTGTAAGCCTGTTTATGAGTATTGAATGCATACATCTGTAGATGTCTAGGTAGATAGTCAGGCAGGTAGATAATTAGACAAACAACGGGAAAGATAGACAGGCGGTTGCTTGATGGACAGGAGAACAGACGCCTATGTGATGGGCTGGAAGAGATCCTGTTCCGAAAGTCACGGGTGGGTCTGCGCAAGACGGCCTTGTTCTGTGCGAAACAGCAGTAATAGAAATACATTTATTTGGAAAATTAACGAGCCCAAGGCTGGGGTAGTAGGGTAGAGGAGGGGGGGGGCAAATGTTTTGAGAATTTTTGTGTTGGTTTTCTTTCCCACTGGCAGAAGTTTAAGGATTACCTCGTTGTTTAAAGAGGCTCCAATACCAACTTTATTAGCTCTGGCACTGACGCCAGACAAGGCTATCAATTATCAGGCAACTAATGCCACTTTTTCTCACACTCTTTCAAACACACACACACACACTTAAACACTCTCCCTCTATTTCCTTATCTTTCTCTCCCTCTACAATTGGAATGAATTTTTTTTTTTTTTTTTCTTTTTTCTCAACACCATAGTCTAGAGCAGTGGTTCCCAAACTTTTTTTTTCTCGTAGACCCCTTGCTATGCTTTCTGGTTTTCGGTAGACCCCCTGCTTTACTTTCAAATTTTTGCAAATTCAGCATTGTTTAAAAATAATTTCTATTTGTACAAAAAGTAAAGTAACATTCCCCTCAGACTTTGTGGTCTATAGTGCAGATGATGTAAAGATCATCTGTTTCTGTGGACTACGATTATCGAGGGTGTGATGTGGCCAGCACAACGACAAGCCGCCTTTACTTTTCCCCAACTAATGTCAGGTACCGATTAGAGCTGGGTGGCCACAGAGGCGCCCAAAAGATTCCGAAATTGAAAATCCAAGTATTCAACAGGATTCAAACTTGGGACCCCTGGTTCAGAAGCCAAGCACTTTACTGCTCAGCCAAAACGCCTCCTAATTTTCTATCTGTAGTGAATTGAAAAGTGAAAAAAAGTAATTTAAAGCTACATATTAGAGATTTTAGAGATCTCTTTTTTATTGATTAAATTAAAAAATTCAAAGCCAATTAAAATAGCAACATGTATTGTTGGAATCTCCAAACACACTGGCCTTAAGTATCATACAAATTCTCGCAAAGAGTTTCTCGTGTATTTCTTGTGTTTCACGTGCTGCTCAAATATTGAGTCCGCGAAGATGTTATCACTATCGAGAGAAAGCGCGAAAGCGAGTAACTGTCGCCTCAACCAGTAAGCGTCGAGCAGGAAGGGCTCATTAGTCTTGGCTGGCTATCCACCTAGCAAAAGTAAAACTGAATTAAAAACTCTCCAACCTTGCAACTCAAACATGGTCAATCCTAAGGAAAAGTAAGGAGCTGCAACTCTTGTGTAGTTTGTAGCACACATCGCTACATCCTGTCAGAACCTGTGACGCTGCTGAGCCCAAACTTATATATGGCGTTTGCAAAGAATTACATATGAAGCTTTTAATTTTATAACTCATGCCACCGAAGCAACCTTGAACTGTATTGTTGCTTAATGAAATTCTTTTAATAATATCAGATGTAGGTTTGTGTAAAACAGGTTTTAAAACTACAACGGCTGGTAAAAAACAATGTTTTACCTAATGGTGTTTTCCGCAATTTGCTATAAATAAGTAAATTTCCCCTTTCAGACATTGTGATGATGTTAAGGTCATCTATTTCTTTGGCCAACGGTAAACGAGCAGGGTGTCATGTGGGCAGAACAACGACCAACCGCCTTTACTTTTACTAACATAATTCAGGTACCCATTAGAGATGGGTGGACTCAGGGGAGCCCTAAAAATCCTGAAATTCAAAATTCGCCGAGATTCAAACCCAGGACCCCAATTACGGAAGCCAAGCGCTTAACCACTACCACCACACCCCTAAAAATCCTGAAATTCAAAATTCGCCGAGATTCAAACCCAGGACCCCAATTACGGAAGCCAAGCGCTTAACCACTACCACTATAAGTGAACAGATAATGTAAGACTCACAAACCACCATCTTCTCTACATGATGTCGAATAGAGATTTTGTGGGTTATCTTTGAATGTTCAAAAGTTTTTCAAATCTCTATATTTTTATCTGGGTGATATTGTCGCAGATGACCCTCAAGCGTAATAAGTTTCATATCGTCATAGAAAAGGTGTTCGGCAACCGCTTGGTTGACAAGGAAAGAATGAACAATTTTAAATTATCAACGCTGTACAATCTACATTTCTTTTTGTTAAACATTATTTACATGAAGACAAAATTAAGTTATTTTAATAAATATTGAAATTAAATACAACAATTTTTCGTTTGAATAGCAGGATAAATATTCAAATGATTAACTAAGTTACAAATTATATCTAGTGTGAAGAATTACATTAATGGGATGTAAAAATTAAAGTCACGACCTGCTTATATGAAATCTATTATCATAGACCCGCTCGGACATTTCATAGTACCCAAATTTGTTTTTTCACTTTCGTAGACCCCTTGGAAGTCTTCATAGACCCCTGGGGGTCTATATAGACCACTTTGGGAATCACTGGTCTAGAGACTCTAGATCTTTCTAATTGCATCGTATGGGGTGTGTTTCATGCAAGACAGAGGGTTTCTGGAAATTGTGGCCGCGGCAGCTGCTAGTGTTTAATGTCACCTATGTGGTTTAGGGAAATATGTCAAGAGAACGTCCTAGCGAAGTTGTTCGTAGCTGATGGCGATAGGCTCATTGGTGCGCGCTCTTCCGCTCTGTACTCTCCAACTCTGCGTTTTACTCTGTGCTGCGCATGCGTGCACTCGCAGAATTCACAATTTTTCTACATCGTATTATCCCGTTTTTAGGAAAGGGGCGTGGCTCTTCAATTTTGTTTTATACCCTCTCTTTTTCTAATCTGCCTTTTTTTTTTCTAGTGCCCATGCCTCTATTCTTAACCCTCTCTCTCTCTCTCTCTCTCTAGCTCTGCTGTTATCTCTGCTATTATCTAATACTCTCTGTGTTTCTATCGCTTTCCCTCATTTCGCTATCTGTCCTTCCGTCGGTCTGTCTGTCTCTCTCAATCATTCCCCACGCCTGGCTACGTCAAGGTGTAAACAATCGTGCCCATGTCTAGATGCCCCGTATGTTCCGACGTCCGTTGCTGAACGGAAGTGAAGTTCAAACATTAACTTCCTGCCAATAAACATTGACCCCCATACCGTCTGCAAACACTGACCCCCATACCGTCTGCTGTTAATAGATTTTGATAAGTTACTGCATAGTTCAAATCGCATTCTTTGAGTGCAGAAGTACTTCATTCAGGAAAGACACAGCATTTCTTCATTCAGCGAAGACACAGCAGTAGTCATTCAGTAAAGACACAGCAGTACTTCATTCAGTAAAGACACAGCAGTACTTCATTCAGTAAAAACAGCAGTACTTCATTCAGTAAAGACACAGCAGTACTTCATTCAGTCAAGACACAGCAGTACTTCATTCAGTCAAGACAATTTTTCAGCCCTGAACTTGTTTAAGTCATACGTCCACCCTTTTATTGTAACACCTTAGCGAAACAAAATATATGAAACAGCGTGCAGGCAATGAACAACGGAGCCATCAGTCAGACGCTTCTTTCACAAATTATGTATTCGGCAATGTATGTCCTAACTAGGGCTCTATAGTCCCAAGAAGAAAGACGCTACAAGATGAGCCGTAATTGTTTTTAAGACTGAAGGGGACCCAACAAAACAAAACTATTGCGCAGATCAGAATAAATTTCAGTTGAATACTAGCAATAGAAATGAAGTAACCTGAAAGTATTATATAAAATGTCAATGTTATTATTGCTTGGATACCGAACGAAGGATATCCAGTAAAAACTTATAATGCATTTCGAAAGTTTTTAGATGTCTCTAATCATCGCAACTTTTTTTTTCCTTCTAACTGTCTTTGTTCTTTTTTCTCTCTCTCTCATTCATTCTCTCTCTCTCTCTCTTGTCTCTATCTCTTTCAGTGTCTCTCTCTCTTGTCTCTATCTCTTTCAGTGTCTCTCTCTCTTGTCTCTATCTCTTTGGTTCTCTCTCTTGTCTCTATCTCTTTTGTTCTCTCTCTTGTCTCTATCTCTTTGGTTCTCTCTCTTGTCTCTATCTCTTTCAATGTCTCTCTCTCTCTCTTGTCTCTATCTCTTTTGTTCTCTCTCTTGTCTCTATCTCTTTCAATGTCTCTCTCTCTCTCTTGTCTCTATCTCTTTTGTTCTCTCTCTTGTCTCTATCTCTTTGGTTCTCTCTCTTGTCTCTATCTCTTTGGTTCTCTCTCTTGTCTCTATCTCTTTGGTTCTCTCTCTTGTCTCTATCTCTTTGGTTCTCTCTCTTTGGTTCTCTCTCTTGTCTCTATCTCTTTGGTTCTCTCTCTTGTCTCTATCTCTTTCAATGTCTCTCTCTCTCTCTTGTCTCTATCTCTTTCTTTCTTTCTCTCTCTCTCTCTCTCTTGTCTCTATCTCTTTCAATGTCTCTCTCTCTCTCTTGTCTCTATATCTTTCTTTCTTTCTCTCTCTCTCTCTCTCTTGTCTTTATCTCTTTCATCCTCTATTTCTTGTCTCTGTATTTTTCTATCGCTTTCATTTTCTCTCTTTTGTTAATTTCTTTTTTTTTTCCGCTTTTTCTCCCTCTCTCACTTATTTTCTCTCTGCCCCCCCCCCTCTCTCCTGCTCACCTCTTTCTTTCCATCACTTTTAATCAGACTAAAATTAAAATTGAAGCGGACCACTTTCTACGACAGCGCGTCAATCTGCAGGCGCCAGGCCCAGGCGCCCTCTGTACCAGCAACATCTTGATTTCACTCTCCTCATTCAGGCTCCTCTCCCCCCCCCCCCCACCACCTCTTTCCACTCTTCTTTTGTCTCAACACTAAGTTGGAAGTTGGTCTTCGCAAGACAACTCGTGATCTCCATCCACTGACGTGTTACTCTCTTGCACCCAGGCGGTGATGACAGCGTCCCTGATTGCGCCACAGAAGAGCGCAGCCATGTAGCTCACAGGGCTCTGAATCTACCTCGTAGGGCGTGTGGCGGTACAGAAGCCCAACCCTGACATGCTTTACTTTTCTCGAATTGCAGCTTGGGGTTGGGGGCTGGGGGGATCTTTGACTTGACATCCACCTTTCTCCTGCAGAATGTCACCAGTTGAAAACATTAAGACAATTTGCTGGCCCCATACTCTCCCCCTGAACTGATCGTCTGAGAAACAGTTGTGCTCTCCTTCATCTGATGACATTGCCAAGTACACAGTGCCATGTAATAAGACATGTAACGTGTTACTCATAACTACGGACGTACAATATAGACAACTTATTTTTGTTTACATTTCTCAAAGATTTTTTAATTTATGTGTTGTTGTTTTCTTGGGTCTGTTAAATATCCTAAACATTTCTTTTTAATTTGAAAACATTTCTTTTTAATTTGAAAACATTTCTTTTTAATTTGAAAACATTTCTTTTTAATTTGAAAACATTTCTTTTTAATTTGAAAACATTTCTTTTTAATTTGAAAACATTTCTTTTTGACACGTTTAATCACCATCGAACGCTACTTCAAGATGAATATAATACTGGGTTCTATACAACCATTGTTTCTGGTGCGGAATCATTCCATTCTATTTCAAAGTGAAAACACATCTAGCATCTTCTAACGTGAGACAGTTATACAGCTTCCAAGACGTGATACAATTTTTTATGTGAGCAAATCAAGTTTTGGAAAAAAAAAAGGGTCGCCTTCATCCGGTGTCGCCTCCACAAAAATAACGCCAATGTTAATAACAAAAGCTTAGAGCGAAAGTGAAATGTATTAAATAGCAGATGTTTTTTTGTTTTTTTTGTAAGCATTTCTGTGAACATTTGATACCGGTACGGGTATTTTTGTTTACTTAGATCAGTTTCTAGCAGCAAAAACTGGTTATTTTTTGTAATCGTAAAGCTTACAATTAGTCGTGGGTACAAAACCCAAAACCTCAGGTGACATTGTTTTATATTATCTGCTAGCTCCGGGGTCAAAGTGGCCATATCTCAGCGGTTCTTAAGGTTTAAACAAACAAAAGCTCTTCTAAGTGCCAGTGATAAGCCTTAGTTCTCCCAGAAGTCACCAGCGTGTGTCAAAACGTGACAAAGTATGATGACATGATAAGCTTAATCTTTAGCTTACTAAGCAGACGACTGTATCCCAGGTTCCTTTGCTGGCTATTCCAACAGAGACATCCGGTTTTCTCGAAGGCGCCTTGAAGAACAGGAGCTCAAGGTACCGAGCTTATCTGGAGGTATTGCAGTTCAGCAGTTCTCGTGTCGGGGCTTTCTGGTACCATGTCTTATTACTATTTTGAATGACAATGTGTGTTTTTTTTTCCTAATGCTAATGTCAAATTAAAAATATTATGAGATTCCGTAAGAAATCCTTGGAGTAGAACACTTTAATCAATAAATCCAATAAGAATAACTTCCAATCCAAAGGGATAAAAATTACAATGCATATATTTGTTAAGCGAAACAAATATTATTAAACGAACATCCTCTTTTTACTAAAGCTTATAGCCAACGCAAAACTTCTTGGGTTAGTCACGCCTCAGTGAATAGATCTACTTATTAGGCAGTGCTATAGACTTGCAAAGGGCCTAAGTAAGCTATTTTATCTTTATAAGTTATAGACGTTACCGGTACTTCAAAAGAGAAGACAATTACGTCCTACACATTTCATGAGTCAATTTAGTCATGCATGCTAATCAGTGTGCAAAGTCGTTGGTTTTCCTGGTTGATTCAGGCAACCCATTCCATGGAAGGAAGGAGCACTTGTACGAATTAGTCCTAGCATATGGAATAAGAAATGTGCCTTTGTGTCTTTCTGAGTATTTGATATATGGGATCCTTTTGGGGAATAAACAGAAAGCTCGGACTAGACAAGGTTCTTCAGTTGAATTACAACCTAGAAAAAAGGAAAGCAGCCATTTCATTAACCAAAAGTCTTCCTTTCTCGACAATTGCTGTGTCTCAAATGTCCATTAATGAACCAGTTCAGATGAACGCTAATTTGTCGTATTTTAACGAGAACATTTCTCGCCGCGATGTCTGCCTTTAAAGTCTGCGACTCTGCAGCTGCCGTTGGAAGTTATTTCCTAAAGGGCTGATGCTGCGACATTACAGAGCACATTTCAAAGGTCTATTCATATCTATTGGTTCCAGTTTATGTGGTAACGTAGAAGAAGTGAAGTGATCAGAACTACATAAGATTCGAGGTGACAAATAGTAGAAATCAGTGGCGTAGCGAGGAGAGGAGGGGCATTCAAATTTCCCGCAATATTAACCTTTTAAACTTACCGGTATATTCCGATTTATCGGTCTGAATGTAAAAATATTGATTACTAGTACCCGGTGTTTTTGTGTATTCGCGAGTGCGATCTTGTGTGTGTGTGTGTGTGTTTTAAACTGCTTTCTAGCACCTTAAAATGTTATTTTGACACACACATACAAGTTATACAACATACACTTAAACACACATTGATCTATGTAATGTAGTTGTTTGTTTTTTTTGGTTGTTTTTTGGAGGGTATCAAACTTACAAGGTACGCCACTGGTATAGGCCTAAATCATAAAACAAAACAACAACAAAAAGAGAAATATTCTAGAGTAATCTAGAGGAATTTTCTGATTAATGCTTTCCTTGGTTCATCTACAACATTTTTAAAAAAAAAGAGCCAAACAAGGAGGAAAAAGAAAATGCAGGATTATCTGTTTCATTTTTGGTTTCTCGGTGCAGAAAAGTTTCTCACTATCTGGCTGGTTTCATTTCATCGTGCACCTTGCCAGAGAGGCCTAGTAAACTGATGCAGAAGTGAACCTTAAGATTTGAATATAACTTCGGGACTGCGTCAATGTAATAAGAGATTTCTGCCGCCTAGACTTCTGCTATCTCCTTAAATTTGAGACTAAGTATCATGATCTTATTTCACATTTAACGCCAGCTTCACACATGCCATAACGAATATTCACATTTGACTAAAGTAGTACCACTAAATTTAGAGACACTTCAGGAAAGTAGTCTTAAAAAAAGTAAATTAGCAATAATACCTAAAACATTGAACCATAACTTACAAATAGAAAATTAAAACGAATAAAATTCTCAGAAAGACACAAAGGTAAGGCACATTTCTTATTCCATATGATATGACCAATTCATACAAGTGCTCCTTCTTTCCATTATAGCACGGAATGGGTTGCCTAATCAGCCCGGAAACCAACGAGGTAGCAGAGTAAAAGTTTATAATTGCTATCAATAATTAGCTGAACACATGGGTACGCGTCGGACCTAATTATCTTCTCTTTTTGTTTTAAGGAACGTCTGTAATTTATAAGAAAAGATAGACCGATAATCGTCAATAAATAACTATTATGGCCATGGACAGTCTTGAACCCCCTCCCCCCCCCCCCGAAATGGGGGATCGGAGTTTATTGACTGATTATTTTTGCTACGATTTTGTTTATTTTAGTTGAGATTTTAATACTAAGCCATCACTTGCCCCAGCGCAGCCAAGGGGGTTTTGAGTTTAAAACCCCCTACCATGGGGTTTTGTAATTAAATCCCCCTCTTATATGATCAATAAAAAAAATAATGCAAACGATAATCCCCTAATTCCAAGAGCACAGCTAATGAGGACTTTGATTTTAAAACCCCCTCCGAAATTAACGCTAAACCCCCATTTAAATATATGACTATCCATTCATGTCAAAATGCTATGAGCGTAGCCAAATAGGTTTTGAGTCTAAACCCCCCCCTTCAGCGCGGTTTGAAGCTAGAAAATACCTCTTCAATATAAAAAAAGCAAATTACGCACTCAAAATGCTATGAGCGTAGCCAAAGGGGTTTTGAGTTTAAACCCCCTTTCAGAGGGGTTTGAAGCTAACAAATACCTCTTCAATATAATAAAAAGAAAATTACATGCTCAAAATTCAATGAGCGTAGCGAAAGGGGGGGGGGTGAGTTTAAGCTCCATTTCAGCGGGGTTAAAAGTTTAAAAATTATCTCTTCAATATAAAAAAGCGAAAAACTCAAAATTCTATCAGCGTAGCCAATGGGGTTTAGAGTTTAAAACCCCTTCAGTGGGGTTTAAAGCTAAAAAATATCTCTTCAATAATATAAAAAAAAAAGCAAATTACGCACTCAAAATGCTATGAGCGTAGCCAAAGAGGTTTAGAGTTTAACCCCTCCCCTTCAGCGGGGTTTGATGCTAAAAAAATGCACACTAAAAATTCTATGAGCGTAGCTAAGCCAATGGGGGGTTAAGTGTAAACATCTTCCTCCAAATGGCTTTTAAAAATGTTTTAAACCCCTCCATATGGTTTTGAGTTTAAAATCAACCTACAGAGAGTTTTGAGGCTGAAAACCTCTCTCTTCAATATTATTTTAAAGCAAAATACAGTCACTTAATCCTATGAGCGTGTTTAGGCTAAGGGGTTTTTGAATTCTTTTAAAAAAAAAAACTCCAGAGATTTTTTAGTTTAAAACCCCCCAGCAGATGATTTCGACGATAAAACTTCCCTTTTCGATATAAAATCTAAAGCAAACTATAGTTACCTAATTCCAAGAGCGTGGCCAAGAGAGGTTACACATTTCTACCAGTGGTTGGGCTCAATTGATAAAGTGCAGTGAATTTGCCGAAATTGAAAAAGATTAAATGTGGCTCAACAAAGATGGCTAAGACGGAGTCAGTTATAGAGATCATGTCTCAATCAAGGAAATCCTATGCCGATATGGGAGTCGACCGCTTAGTAAGGTTGTGACAGAGCGTCGCGTGAGGTTTGCGGGACATGTTCTCCGACAAAATGAATTACGCATAATAAGAGTTGCGATGACATGGAGGACATTACGAGGAAAGCGCAAACAGTGACATCCTGTTACAACTTGGCGCCACACTTTCATGGAGGTCCTCAGAGCTGGTAGGAAGTGACTCAGACATTGCCAGTGACAGATTTTTGCGGAAGCAGCTTGCCGAACGACACGGAGGATCTAAGTTAGTAAGAATAACACATCAGGTTTAAAAAAAAAACACTTTTTAATATCAGGATAATGGAATGTAGATACCTCAGATTATGCATTTTGTTGGCTTTTAATACCGGAAATAGTGCTTAGCGTCGGGGCTCCGCCAGACCTCCTTGCTAGAAATTGCGAGGAGTCTACGATTTTTCCATTAACTCCGGGAAGAACCTATTCTATGGTACAATAAACGTCTTCCGAAAGAATGAAAGGTCAGAATGTAATAAAGATTAATATTGTACACACACACACACACATATCCCCCCCCCCGAAAAAAATCCTGGCTACGCCCACGATCTTATCATATTGTTTTTGGTTAGTGACTCTTTTGACCTAATCATATTGTTTTAGACTGGGAATCTTTTGACCATATCAAACGTAAAACTTAATGATTTCTTCAATGGTTTCAATGATCAAATGTTTTCCATGGACTTATTTCAATATTTCTCCCTTCCCATGCCAAAAGTTTATCGATTAGCAACGACTAACGTTCCCTGGCCAGTTTAGCATATCTTTTGATTTCTCACTGATTACGGAAAAATGTCCTGGCAAGTGCGGGGCTGACTTCTTGATGGCATGGAACGTACTAGATCTGTAGTCAAGCTTGTACTATTTCAGTGGCGGAGCTCACTCAGACAAGACGTTCGACTCGGCCTTTGATTTTTTTTTCTTTAATCAGTTGATTTTGATGGCACGCACGTTTTCCACCCATTTCCTCTTGCTTTGTAGCAGACGTCCAACTTGTCGTTAGGGGTCAAAGGTTAATTTTAAACTAATTGTTTATGCTGTTCGTCTGAAGAAGAACTTGATAGAATTAACTCAGAATTAAAGCAATGATGAAAATTGAATGAGGATATGTTGTTTGGGCGGGAGGTGGGTGGGTGGAGTCAGAACGTCTACCAATTTGTTTCTTTTTTTTTCCAGCGTTTTTTATTTAGTTTTGTCCCCACCCCCTTTTTTTCCCCAACTCCTCCCCCCTCCTTATGCAACGCTCTAACAATCACGATCTTAAAACACATACGCCTTACACTGTCCATCAATTTTTTAAAAAAAATTGGTTTTGAATCTTTTTATGCCCACGATCTGACACCAATGTTATAAGAGAGACTTCAACAAAGAACGTAGGTAGTTTACCTTTCCGTATTGCTAATGTAGAAGTCTTGTTTTATTGAGTGCATTGACTTTTTCCTAAGTTTTGATGTCTACACAGTCAGATTGTCGAAACAAACATCCAGTCAACATTCTCTGATAGATTCTCAAAAGATCAAAGTAAGATTTCAAGTTCTTATTCCTTTTCCGACGCCAATGTGTACATTTAGCGCCTGTATAACAGAAATGAGAAAAGTCGTATCTGTGAAATGTATTGAATGGACCTCAAGTCAGCAAAAGAGTGAATGTATTCAATACCTAAGACTTGAAGTTCCTGTAATACCTGCATGGGATGCTTTCAACTAAATTGTTACTTAACAGTTTTTGGTTAATTATCATGTTATGTAAATCTCGAGTTACAACGTTTAGCCCACAAAAACACACACACACAAATGGACACATGCCGCCACTGAAACTCACAGACCCACACACACACACTCACGCGCAATTTGAAGTCGTTTAGAAAGGTAAACAGCGTTTAATTCTGGATGCATCGATTCAAGAAATAAACTTAGAAAAATGAAAATTGTCCACCCAGTCTGCATGCCCAGGCAGCAAGAAGGGGAAAAGGTAGACAACCGCCAAGATTGTTATTGTTGCAGTGATTGTAGCAGCCTGGCCTGGGCACTTAGCTTAATGTGGGAGGAAGTAATCCTAAACCTTCCAGAAACATGAGAAGGTGTAAACACTGGGAATTAGCCTCAACCATTAGCATTTCTTTCTGTTAGTTTTAATCTCTTCACACTTGACGTCCTGGAGGTAATAAAAAAAAAAAAGTAGAACGGTAAGAAGGACATGAAGATTTGTTTCGTTGGTCAAAGTTTTCAAACATTTTAGGAGCTTTCTTAGGTTGGGGATTTCTGGCAACTTGGAGAATCAGGTTAAAGTTTGGCTTAAGTTAGTTACAATAGTGTTTTTAAAACTAATAATCTCTAAGTGTGCATGTATACAAAAGTGACTTACAAGAGTAAGCTTTTAGGCATTAGTTGTTGAAGAATGCACCAATCGCACTCCGGAGACAGTTTTGAAAAATGTTAGCGTAATGGAAACAAAAACAGTTCTTTTTTTTTTTTTTTAAATACGAGGATTAATTTTTGTTCAATTAGCAGTTGACATCGAGAATTTTCACTTATCATTGACTGAGTTTATAATATCCATCTATATATCTATCCAATTATTAATTTATATATGTATCTTTCTATCTATGCGGTTTTGTTTTTATATAAATACTTGACATATGTTACCTTTAAACTCCAATGGTTGCTGAGTTTTGAAGTCGCCATGCACTGGAAAATTCCGCGTTATGTCAGAAAAAAATTATTCAATGGCTGCTCTCCTCTTTTTCTTCTCTCGACATTTTTTTTTTTTACTTTAGTTAAAACAATCGATAACCAATTTGAGATGACAAGTGTGTGTCTGTGTGCTTAACTTTCCACGAACTGATTTCAGTTTTTAAACAAGCAAACAAACAAAAATATAAAAATCCTTTATTTTAAAATAGCTTATGTAAAGGGGAAGAACTCCGTCTTTAAACCTATATCTACCAATAACGTACAAGCTATTTACCTTATTCGATATCACACAAAAATAATTAATTACCAATAATTAATTGACTAATTGAGTATTGATTCATGTTTGTTAGGTGCAATAAATAATTGTTTAAAGTATCAACTTGATCGGAGAATGCACGAGAGAAAGAGAGAGAGATTTAGCGTTAAGGAGACTTAACCCAACAAATTTAGCCGTGTGTGTGTGTATATATGTGAATACTGAAGTATTACTTGTCTAATTGGTTACTTGTTTTTATTGATTATGTCTTGTCTATGTCAATGAATAATTGTGCGAAGTTTCAGCTTGATCCGAGAATGGGTGTGGGAGACATAACGTATACACACTTTTAACAGGCAGACAGAGAGGGTTGATAGAAGCTTTCTAAAATAAAATCAAACCATATTGTCAACTTTAGATACAAAAGAACGCATTTAGAAAACAGATTGCTAAGTATCAAGTCCCACTAAGGTTGTTTTACAATCTGCCCATTTCGTGTTAAGTTATACATAACATTTCTATTTCTTGACGCACTCTCACCATTTCACACACACTCACACTTGCATTAATACATTCACACATTATACAAAGTCTAGCACACATTCTTACACAACTCTGGAAAACATTTTCATTTAACCCCTGACGCTCATATGTACACACACACACACACACTCTCGCGCGCGCGAGTAGGTTCTATCAGTACAAGTACGAACGTATTTGTTTCCCGAAGCTTTTCTAACCAAAAATAAATAAATAAACCTACCTTATGATCGATTAGTTTTTGTTAACTCAAGAGCCGAATTACGTTATGAGCTTACATCAGAGCTTAACAATTGACTTCTCAAAAACTCTGACATCTTGCTCCTAGACCTAGGAAGCTCTTCCAATAGCCACTTGGGCTTTTTTGTTCTTATATTTCTTCCTGTCTAGCTTCTTGCTTTCAAAGAAACAAAACTCGAAGAGGAAAAAAAAAGGGAAGGGGAGAGAATTTCATTTTCCTTATCTCCTAAGCAACAACTCTCTCCCCTGCCGAGCCTGGCCTTTGATCTCCTAATGACTAGCTGGTCCAAGAGCATCTTGTTCTATTAGTTTAGTGTCATTTCATGGGACAATCATTTCATAATTCACAAGTCTAGGACGGAACTCATCCCTGAGCTCATCCCTTTGATGTCATATTTTTCTTTTACAGAACATCGCCGGACCTCTTTCTTTCCTATTAAATTATGATTATCGATTAATTTTGTCTGTATATTTTCTTTAGCCGCAAGGGTCTTTCACTCCTATCCTACCATTTGCGTTTTCCCAAGTTACGTCCCTTTAACCGTCTCATCTCTTTGATAATTAGTGCGAGAACAAAAGACGGGTCTATACCTCCAGGGGACTTGACATTGCTGTCAATCTGATCCCTAGACGCCGACCCTTCAGTCCAAATGGATGACTGGCACAACGCGCTGGACAAACCAAGTGGAAGACTCGGAGAACCAACTAAGGAAGTTCCAGAGCCTAGCTTTTCATCTACCTGGTCGACTAGCCAAGGGCTATAACCCATCAGATTACAGAAATCTTAGACAAATAACGCGTGGAAGAAAAAGAAAAATTGTGTGTTTTTTTTTTAATTTATTTTTATATGTATTTATTCTAAATATTTATTTTAAAAACATTCATTTAAACTGCTTGAATATTAATACATCTAATTAGGAAGGTATTTTACCGAAATAGTCTAAACGAAACGGAGTGGGCCTAAGGGTAAATCATATTGACCTACTTAGGACACGATTGGGGGAGGGGGAAAAACTGTTACAATACATACGCCAGACATACCCCAGGTACTCGTATTAAAGACGCAAGTGCCAAAATGTATTTAGATTTGCATCTTCCGCACCGATTGTAGTTCTTTAAATGTTCTCAAATATCCACTTTGCTTTAAATGTAGCGGTCGACATCACATTTGGTGGATTTATTACAAGTGTAAAAGAATTAGTCTATGCCCTTTGTCACGTGATTTGTTTTAAAGAAGAAGAAACTATCGGCATTTTTTTCTTTCAAGTAGACTTTCCTCTATAGAGTCTTACTCGGTCTAGCTCAAATTGTCACCTTAGTTTGTAGTATTATTAAATATTCTCCATCCTCTCTCTGTCTCTACTTTCTACTAATGAACTAGACCTACCTGTACCATCCTCTCGCCGAGCCCGCCTTATCCCCTACTCTTCTTATTCTGTTTTCAGTCCAAACACGCACACCTTTCTCCTATTCAAATATTTCATCCCGTCAAAGAGAGGAACTACCATGCCCGTTAAAGACCCGTAATCACATGCTTGGTTTATCATCCCTTGCTTATCTCCCTGTCTTCCCAAATAATAAGCCACTCCAGTGAACGGCTTGCTTCCCTTTCTCCTTGTCTGGTTTAATCCAACCAGACTTCATTCACCAATTTGGGGTGTTGTTGTTGTTTTAATGCACTAGTTTACTTGAGTGAAGTCTTCGTTTCAACGCTAACCTTGTTCTGGAAACAAAAGAATATATCTTCTGTTGTCTACACACATCAAATCAGAGTGTGCTCTACACATATGTTCCGGGGAATAGTTTCCTCTGTTATTACGTGCATGATAATACTTAGATCTATATAATTATTGTACTGAGTCTATATCATGTTTGCAGTTAGGCCTATATAAGCTACACACAAACACGCGCACAGTTAACAAATATTCAATTAGCCAGGTGCAAAAAAAAAAAGGTGTGCCACGTCAGTTTAAGCCAAATACGTTGGGAATCTGGTCAGCAATTATAGAACAGCAAGGCCTTGATAAATATTGTTTTCTGCACAACAAAAATATAATCATCGAATTATGGTCTGCTGAATATTGGGTTCTTCCTTCTCCATTTGCCAATTCCAAAAAACCTTGTAGGGCTACTCTCAGTAACTTGGCTACTGTTAATAACTTGGCTCGCATGAATCACCGTGGACATCGTAGTCTACATTCTTTCAGTTTTAAATTTTGTTGTAAAAAGGAAAGAAATATGAAAGCTGATCAACTTTGTGAATAAATTTTAAAAAAAACCAGAGAAGCAGGCGAAAGTGGGCGAAAATTTTGCTTAACTTTCATTGGTTACTTTTGCATCTTGTAACTTGAAACTTTTGTTTCATCCCCCCCCCCCCCCTTTTTTTTTCCCAGTGTCAGTTGTTTGTTTTTTTCAAACTTTTTAAATTCCAAATAAAATTCAACTAATCAATTTTTTTTTCAATAACCCTTTCAGGCTGATAGCAAGGAGGCAATGATGAAAGGATGCCGTGAAAACTCGGAGTCCTCCTTGTTTACATGTGTCCACAGCCAAGAAGGTTAGTGACATACTCTTTATATATATAAATATAAGGTAAATGAAATGAATCATATTGTTACAATGACTCCATTTAAGAACCATCATTTGAGATTGGGTTCTGCAAGTGTTGTTTAATAAGTCTCAATAACATATCTTCAATCCTTGTCTCACAATTATCGATGTTCTAAAAGGAAGCTGTCTACTGTGAAGACATCTGTTGGATCAAATGTATGCTTTTTTTTTCCAGATGGAGAGCAATGCTGTAGTAAAGCTGTGGGCACTTCCTGTGGCATTGTCTGCCATGGCGTCTATTTGTACGGAGTAAGCAACCTTCGACAAATCAAGAACATTCTCAGTCAGCATTGTACTGACCATGATAAAAAAGTGGAAACTTGTGTACTACGTCAGTGGCAGCCCCAGAACAACAACACACAGCGATGTAAGTAACCAATCAGATCTCTCGGGTTTATGTACACTTCTGCCATGTGGGATAGATGTCATAGATGACCTGATAATATTGGCATGTGATCCATTAGCCCCATCCTGATTACTGACCATTCCTTGATGTTGTCTTTGCAGTGCTTCTTTTGGCTCTCTCTTTCTTTTTCCTGGTACTGTTCCCTTCAGAAAGGTTTTTGTTGCCCCTGAGAATCTTGTGATTGGGTCATTCAAATTTAGTTTGCATTTCTTGGCAATGGTAAGATGATCATTATTGGGCCCAATGGGGTAGTTCCGGATGTCTTCTCAGTCACGTGGGTGTGTTGTTTACATTAATGACCTCATTGATTTCATTGTAATTTAAACATGAAAATAGTCTAGATCTATACATCTTTAAGTAATAAAACGTATGTTACAATAATTCACTAATTTTTATGATTATTTATTAGGTCTACTAGATCTAGGCTAGCACTAAATCTACATCTTATCATAGGAAGAAATTGCCATTAAAAAAACACATGACTTTTTATAAAGTAGGTCAGAGATTTGGAACTACCTCATTGCATTTGTGATCCTGTTTCAGATTGCCCACTTGTGACTTCTACACCTGAGAATAAAAGAGAATAATTGTCTCAGCATTTTTACTGCACAAAAAACTATGTTTATATTTACCATAAAATGGATTTCTGTTATCATGTAGGCTAATCTAAATGTGCACAGCTGTGATTATTTCATTGTATGTATGTGGGTATATTTATCCCAAACTTTAAAACTTTCTCCAAGATTTAAGATAATTTGGGTTATGACTAAAATGTGTAAATATTGACAACAATGTTCAATATAAATATTTTATTTACATGTATTTATTATAAGCTTAAATTGAAAGATCTAATAATTTGCTAATATCAGTAACTGCAAGAGAGTTAAGTAGCAATTACCATTGTTGCAGTGGCAATGATGTTTTAACTATTCATTATCCTGTTTTATGAGGCAGAGTAACAAATATTTACAAGGGACACAACCACCAGAAAAACACAAACTGAAATGACAATAAACCAATTTTTTTTGTCTCTATTTCAATACAATAATTTTTGTTGTCATACCCCAGCCCTTCTCTGCTGTGATAAAACTCAGATACCTGGATGTCAGTCCAACTGTCGTCAAATCTTAAATACCATCATGTCTGAAGACGACAGGATTGAGGAGCTGATTAAAGTTTGTTCACAGCCTCTGCCAACTGTAAGTTCTATGTTTTAGCCAGACATTATTTGTCTGATATAATTAGCCAGAAATTATTAGTCTGATAGAATCTATATTGTTATGAGTTATATGACAAAGTGAGAATTTAGAAAGGAGATAAAGGCTACACTTAACAAGATTTTGAGACAAACTTTAGTTTTTATTAGTTTAATTAAAATCCAAAAACCACATACTTTATGTTACATAAAATTTAGTCATTACTTTACTGGTACATATAAAAACATAAATAAATGAATATATGGTTTGTAGACTTTAAAAAAAATTATAGGTCAGTGCTACCCATAAATTTATTTATACAGCTCAATCACACAAACATTTTACAACTCTCTCCTGATAAAAAAAAAATATTGTTCAGTGCTACCCATAAATCTTGTACTTGTATACAGCTCAATGACACAAATGTTTTACATCATTCTCTCCTGATACTAAAAGTTTAGTAGAATATTGTTAAAACTATCAACAAATATTGATTTTAAAATATGGAACAAGATAACTCAATTATAGATGTCAATTTTTGTATCTCAGATCAAAAGACTAGCATTGTTCTTTAACATATTCAAAGCAATGATTTTTTTTTAAAAAGTCCATTACTTATAAATTTTCAGGAAATTAGCCTTCATAATGGTATTGACAATAACTAACTAAAATACAATGTGTCATCTTTCCACTGTAGGATCCTATGTGGCAATGTTTTCTGACAATCAACACTGGTCCAAAGAGGAATGACACTTTACCGATGAACCGCATTGATAATGCCAAGCTGCAGTGTTGTTCTAAAGCATTCGCCAGTCGATGCAGAGAATTATGCACACAGGTAGACTTTGATCTGCACTTCAGTGTTGTTAGAGCAACACTTTAAGATCCCCATGGTGACTTGTAAAAACTATCAATCATGAGTTACCTACAATTTGTAGTCAAAGATGAGATAGTGTCAAGGGAAATAAACATTTACAATGAATACATCCTGGTAAATTAAAAACCAATACAATTAGAGAACGATGTGCACATTTTAATTTGCTACTCTACAATAATTTTTTTTTTAAATTGCAAAATATATCAATACAATTTCTAGTTTTTAATTTTAAGTAGGAATATGTTGATGTGCTTTGTTATGGAGCTTCTTTTTTGTTTGTTTCTTAATGAATCGTAACTGAGAGTAAAAAGCAGTATAGGTCTATTTTATTTTGTTTTTAACATGACACTTTCACACCCATGAAATCACTCAAAAAAAACAACACTTCCAACTTGATAACACATTGTTATAAGGGCCATCATAATATCAGGAAATTTCATGTTACTTTTAATAGAAGGAAAAGTGTAATATTCTGTAAATAATTATTGTTATAGCAGGGTTTAAAAATATCCCTCTTTAACTTATATTGTAAAACTATATGCTTATCAAATATTTTTTAATGCTAAGTTTTTATCATTGATTGATCCACTACAAATATAATTTTACTAATGTTGCTTTTTTTTTAATTAACTATTTTATTACATATAAAACTGTTTGAAATATTTTTTCTTTGCTTGTTAAAAAAACAGCATAAAGAAATTCTACTTCTACATTTGAATGACAATTTATTAACATTATGTGCTATTTATGTATTAGACATACAAGAAAGGATGGTCTTATCATTCAGACTTTGAGAGTGCCTGCTCCTACCAACAGCCAATGTCAATAGCTGAAGCAAACATGCACAACTGTCTTACAGATGGTAAGATAGTACAAATTGTTTTTCTGAGTCAATAAAAACCCAAACTTGTGCAGATTCTTTATTAAACAAAGCTACACTTTGGAAGTCTTCCTTTCATTATTATGAGTACAAAATTTGTAGAAGGCTGTGATTGTTCTATTCAGGATATCTAAACAATTCTAGGTAGGGTACCTAACTTTTGCCAGGGAAAGTAAAGATGATTGCTTGCTATGCTGGTCACACAAGCAGGTCAACTTAATATCATCTACTTATGGATTATTAATTCATAGAACACTAACAGCTTAGCCATTTTGCACTGCAGTCTCTTCATGTATTGTGAAACTGGAATGTTTGGCTGAACACTTGGCAAACTATTCCAGAGTTAGCTTGTGTTGGTTTCCTTCATTTTTTTGCTCAGTAATTTTTTTCTTTTTCTAAGTCTGTTTTCTTGTCCTCTGTTATGTTTTGTCTCCCAAGGGGAAGGATGCATATTAAAATCTCTTAGGGACACTTCGACTGAGTTTTTGAAATGCTTTCTTTGTCCACCTGGACTATATGTATTCAAGAGAAACCAAACCTTTTTTTTTTTCAATCATATACACAAACTATGTTAAAGCCAGAGCTATCAGCAAACTATGTTATATTTACAGTAGCTATGATTAGATTTATAAAGATTCTTCTTATTGTAACTCTGCTTTTCATCTGTATTATTACAGTGGATCAGCCTTGTAAACTGGGATGTAATAATTTGTCCTTCTGTACAAATTTTAACCGTCGGCCTACCGAACTGTTTCGAAGTTGCACAGCAGAAGCAGACGAGGATGCTCAGAAAACATACAACACATGGAAGAAAGGAGTCATTCAACTTTCTCAGATGACCATCCCCGTAAAAGGTAGCATAGATAATAATTCTTTTTTAATTTTTGCTCTGTTGAAATTTGATACATAGTTATTTTTTTCTACTATATCTAAATCAATTTTGTTTAAAATCAAAATGATATAAAAGAAACAAACAATTGTCTTTAAATTAATATTTTTTAAAACAAATTCGCTTGTATATTATAATATATTAATACATTTTCATCTGAATTTCTCTCTCTGTTTAGATATTGGTCAGTGTAAGCCTGCTATGTGGAAAGCTATAGCGTGCACCTTGGAAATTAAACCATGTGCTTCCCATCAGAGTATTATAAATCTTTGCAAGTAAGTCTCATTTAAAGTGAAACCACTAAAGGGAAGCTTAAAGATGCTATGATGAAATAGGGGGGGGGGGGGGGTGGGGGTTGGGTTAAAGATATCCACTTCAGACCTTGGATTCTATGGGGGGCAGATAATGTAAAGCTTATCTGCTTCTCTGGCTAATGGTTAAAAAGAATGTCATGTGAACAGCACAACAACCAACAGCCTCTGCTTCACCAATGTATCTCAGGTACCCTCTAGAGCTGGGTGGATTCAAGGGGCATAATTAAAGATCAAGATCCTGAAGTTATAAATCTCACTGTTCATCAGTATACAAACTTGAGACCCCCTCAGTTTGGAAGCTTAGCTTTTTACCACTTGGCCATCATGTCCCTTGCAAAAAATTTACTAAAGCATATTATTCCCTGCCACAAAAGTTAGTTGCATTTAAAAATGCAGCGCTTGCATTTTCACGTGTAATTTTACTTTTGTTTTCTATTTCTTATCAACTAATTTTTTTTGTAGATAACTTTATTTGTAATGCCTTTTTTTTCTTTTCATTTGACCCACTAGGGAGGACTGCCTCAATATTCTCAACATGTGTATAGATGAGAGTAGGTTGTCAGGGGAGCAAACTGTGCCAGCTCTTTGTAATGCTCTCCCATCTAAGACTGTCCCAGGGGCGTGTGTTTCAATGGACCAGTACATGAGTAAGCAATAGCTCTAAGAGTGTCATTTTATTTTGTGACAAAATCTGAAAACAGAATATATTTATTTTCTTAACTTTTTCTGTTATATATAGTCCTCTGTTGTGTTTGTATATGGATACAATCAGTATGTCTTACTAATTAATAAATGTTTTTATTTTCGTTTGTTTATTCTGAATTCATTTTTTTTTTATTTTTATTATAAATCTAAAAAAGTTGTGAATCTGATTTTGGAACTTCTATTAAATGTGAAAAAATTTTTACATGCAATGTAAAATAAAATTTATTTTTTTAACATTTTCTATTCTTTAGCTGAGAGTCCATTTTTGAACAGAGAGGAAGTCACTCACCCTTGTCACCCTAACCCTTGTGCAGCAGATGAAGTATGCCTAGTCAGGCGAAGAAAGTGCAAAGAGTCCCACAGCTGTGAACCTTACATTTGCCATAAAGGTTAGTCAGGTTACCCCGAGTTTATGTAAGTAATGTCTGTAGTTTACCTCGCAATAAGGAGCATCTACTGTTATAGTTCAATGAGATTTCTTGTTTTTTTAAGAGCTATTTTTAGTTGCTTTTTTTAGAGCTAATTAAGAATTGAAATGTATTCTTTTGTATTGCCAGCCTGTCCACTTGGTCAAGTCTCTAAGGTCCTAGTGCCCAAAGGGTCAGACATCAGACTGGCTAATCATGACACAGACAGCAACAAACAAGAAGATTGCTACCTGGCATGCCACTGCAGTAGTAAAGGCATCATAGAGAACTGCAAACAGCTGACCTGCATGAAAAGAAATGCCTGTCTTATGGGTCATGATAACAGCAAAGGTATGGCCATACAAAGATAGGACAATACAAGGATAGGGCAACACAAAGATGATAGGGCCATACAAAGATAGATTCAAACATTCATGTTTCTTTCCTACTTTGAGATTCACTCATATTTATTAAAGTCAGTTGGAAGGGGGGCAGCATATTGCTTGCCCATCATCAGGATCAAAGCTGTTTGGTTTGTCTAGTTCATATATTTTAGAAGTGGGGGAACTTTGAGGAGATAGCTATACAATATGCAATATTGATAAATATAATTATTGTAATTGATCCATGTACTCCTGTTATGGATAATGTAACCTAAAAATTGTTAATGTTTCTCGGAATTTACTTTATTATAATAAAAGTAATGTAATGAAGAATTACAAGATTTGATGGAGAATAATTACAAAGGTTAAACCAGCAGTTCTCAACCTGTGGGTAGCGACCGCTTGACAGTTGAATGACTGTTTTGCCATTGAAAATATGGATTTTTTTTATGTCTATTCTTACAAAGTATTTCCATTGACAGTTCCTATTTTATTTATATTTATTTAAGATAGATGTTGCAACAGCTGAATCTGAATGATTTCAAACATTTTAATTTTTGCAGCATACATATTTTATGTTTTTAATAGTTTAAGATAATTAATTTAAATTAATGCAGAATGTGGCATTACGCCATTGCATTGGTGTAAACTAAGAGAAAGTAAAATGTGTATTTGTCTTCAGAACATGGTGTTCAGTTCTCAGTGGATGACAACAAATGTATTTGTAATTCTGGCAAATTGCTTTGCTTCAGAAAGACATGTCAACCTGATAACCAGTCCCCATTATATCAAGGTAACAATAAATGCTTACTTCTGCAATTAATTACTTTAGTACAGAACTAAAGTAGCTAGAGTCTGTATTTTTGTTTCTATATTCTTGTGTATTCTATTTAACATTCAAGGTTAGTGGATATATTTTTTTACTTTTTTATGTTTTAAATCGTAATTCTTATGTGACAGTAAAATTTTAAATTATCTTTCTCTAAAGTTGTAAAGTTATATAAAGCAGTTTATTAATCATTGTCGAACAACATACAGAGGGCATTAATAGATTTTAAATAATCATCAAATTACTTTTTTTTTTAACAATAAGGGAAGCAAATATTGTTCTCAATAATATAATCTTATTTACTTATTTATTATAATATCCTTAAAATACAAATACAATTTAAGGGTTGGAAAATATCTTACATAACATATTGCTTCTAATGAACTTTAAAGACATAGCTACTATATTATATCTGAACAGGAATGCCCAGTAATTGTCCAACAAATTATGAGCCAGTGTGTGGAAGCAATGGTAAAACCTATCCCAACTCCTGCATGGCCAAATGCACTGGTGTCTTCAGAGGCATTGCCAATAGAGCCTGCAGTGATGAAGATGTGTGCATCCAGAAACCCTGCCCCACTGGCACTAGATGTGTGCCCAGGCCACAGATTTGTCTGAATGAATTACCTGGAGGTTTCTGTCCTCAGTATGAATGTGGTAAGTCACTCAATCCTCAAACAAATAATGTTACTGAGAAAATGTTATTCCTTACAAATTTTGTTTCAGATTAATTAAATGTATTAAAGATGTAGTGGTTTGGTTGTTTTAATGAAAATTTTGAGATTTTTAACATTTTGCTAAGTATGTTCTGCCTCACTAATGTTAGTCTGAACTATCAAAGATAATAACTGATAAGCCTACCATTCAGTAAACTATATTTTCTCTTCCTTCCCTTTTTGCTGACAAAAAAAAAAATTATGTTTTCTTAACTACTTCTGACATCCTATTTTTTGCAACAAGTACTCCTTTCAGACCTTGTGATCTATAGGGCAGTTGATGTAAAGCTCATTTGTTTCTTTGGCTTATGATCAACCACCTTTAATTTTCCCCAACTAATGTCAGTTACCCACTAGAGTTGGATGGGTCTCAGGAGCACACTTAAAATCCCAAAATACAAAATCCCAGTCTTCACCAAGATTTGAATCCAAGACCCTTCAGTCGACTTTACCATTCAACCATCTTGCCCATATTTTTAACCATAATAAAAATGTTATATAAAAAGTAACTAATGTTCTGATTCTTTTATATTTTGTAGTGAATGAAAGTGGAGTATGTAATAGCCATCATCATGATCCTGCATGTAGCGCAAATGAGGAAGAATTCACAAATGTTTGCCTTTTATATGCTCATAAAGCCACTCTTGGTTACAGAGGCCATTGCCAGGTACTATACATAATTTATACAAACCATTTTAAGAAAAAAATTGATTATGAAATTTGTTGAGACTATTAAATTTGGATTGGAATATGCTGAATTAAAATAATTTGTATCAAGTCAGAAAGTTAATTGTACAAAATTGTGACCTTGAATTCCCTTGCAGACTGGTTGCTCTAACACTGGTGTTGTCTGTGGCCATGATGGAGAGACATATAGCAGTGAATGTGCCGCCTTGGCTGCCAGAGTGACTGTAGACTACTTTGGGAAATGTAAAGCTTTTGGCAATGTTGCAGGTTGGTAGTGAGGCAGTCACAAATGTTAAAAAGCTCTTAGAGGGCCACAACTCATTAAATATTTCATAGTCTTCAGGGAAGTCATAGAATAAGCCTAAAGGTGCATTGTCCTGGCATCTATCATTTGCATTAGTGAACTGTGTCATGGCATCAGTGAACTGTTTATTGTGTAAACATTTATGGGGAAACACACACTGGTGCATCTTAGAAAAACATATGCAGATGGGAATAGAGTGTTGAGAGTCATTGTCTTTCAGGTGTGGAAAAAGTATTGTGGACAACAATTTTTAGATTTTTTTCTCAAGTCTATTTCAAGTCTGAATAATCACTAAATTAAACAGCTATTGTCGCCCAAAAAAATGTAGCTGTGTATTGTAACTTGAATGGTTATTCCACATAAAATTTTGTTTTAGCTACAGATGGTGGGTAATGAACAAAGGAGAATAAAAGTGTCCTTTTTGTCAGAATGTTTTAACCCTTTACCTGGGTATCAAATTTTAGTATGTGGGTAGCCATCCACAAACCTAAACATTATATTTTTCAGTTATACAAATTACATAGCAATTAAAAACATTCAAAACTAGAAATTTGTATGCATGCAAAATACATGAAGTCAAACAATACAAGGTGCAGTATTCCAGCCAACATACAAACTATTTGGCTTCAATTTAATGATGACATATATTGGCATTGCATTCAAGTCTGGCAACGGTTCTGTCTGCGTGAGGCATATAATGAAGTCAAAATGGCATTTGTAGTGCCTGTTTGTGAAAATAATACTACTGATACAACTTTATCATTAGTTTTGATAATTGTTTCATTCTTAGGCTATACAGGCAGCTCTACAACATGTATTGGGGTGGAATGTCCAGCTCTACATCCACCCGGCTGTGATGGCATTACTCCACCAGGAGGTTGCTGTCCTATTTGTGGTAAGAACTTTTATTACACATTAAAATAAGTTCATCAAGAAAAGTCGAGTAACTGTGTACTAGAAAACAACATTTTAGCAAAAACTTAAATTACCTGCTTAATAAATAGTTGTCTCCCCTATTCAAAGGGTGTCATGGCCAGCACAATGACAAAACACCTTTACTTTTCCCCTACTAATGTCAGGTACTCTTAAGGGTTAGGTGGACTCAGAAGCATCCTGAAGATCTCGAAATTTATAAAAATCCCAAGATTTGAACCCGGGACCCTCCAGTTTTTTCAAAAGCCAAGGGCTTTAGCACTCAACCACAATACATCCTGAATAATAAGTGTGCACATAACTATTTGAAAGTAGTGTCATTACAAACTAAATATACACATGTATTAATGTATACTTTTATTGCCATTAATATTAAATTTACATCATATAAATCTCTACTCATTTAATATTGCTTTTTGTTTACCAATTAAAGTTTAATTGGGGAAAGTATCAAGGCTGACACTTTGCCTGTTTACCATTGGTCAAAGAAACAAATCTGAAAGGGAAACTTAACTTTCTTGTTTATTTACCAGTACTAAGTTATAAATTGTACATTGAAAATTTTAACACTTTCTGTTCATCCATTTCATACATTGTTTTTTTTTTTTTTTTATCTAATTAGATTTTTAAAATCCCAGTTCAATGTGTTCATCTTAATCTTGTTTTTTAACACAGCTGCCCAGTTAAGGATTTTGTGGGACCCAAGGCTAATGTCAGCAGCTGCCTTGCACAGTAAATCAAGAATTATCTCTGCTATGGATGTCTTGAACAGTTTGTCAGATCACATTACAGTCAAGGAGTGTGATGTGTTTGGCTACATTAGCATACACTGGGAGCTAGTTGTTATTATAGCCCCAACAGTACAACAGGCCACAGCCTTACAGGTAAGCTCTTCCTGCTTCTAGCTTCTTTCACAGAAGTGTTAAAACACTATGAAATAGTTCACATTTTCATAGATTTGTGCAGAATTACAGTTTGATCATTTTTGAGAATTGTTCTGTTACTAAAGATAAATAAATTATTGTAGTCAATTAAACAAAGGAATTAATTAACAGAGACTTGAGATCTTGAGAAAACCAGATTGAAAGCAAGACAGTGTGTGTTTTGGCCAGGTTGTCCAAAGATATTTTTTTGACAATAATGAAAGGCTCAACTTGTACAACGTTCAAAAGAAATAATGTGAAAGAAAAATTTCTACCTTATGCTGTACCAGATAGACCATGGAAAAAGGTTGCAACTGATTCGTGTGAATGAATGAACAATGACTACTTTCTAGTAGTTGATTATTTCTCTGAAATAAAGTGACTCTAACAAAAAAGTGGAATATGTTATCAGGACACTGAAAGTTGTATTTTTGCTAGACATGGCACACTAGAAGAAACAGTGAGTGACAATATGCCATTCACAGTAACAAATACAGACAGTTTGCTACTGAATGAGGTATCAAGAGAATCACATCAATCCCAGGTACCCTCAACCAAATGGTCAAAGTGAGGTTATGTTGGTATCATTAAGCATACAAAAGTGGAAAAGATTCACATCTCGCTATGCTCGAGTATAGAAATACTCCGATAAGGGGACTGACTTATTCACCATTACAGGGACATTATTCCTACTGATCCTAAACTGGTTTTCAAGGAATGACAGATGACAAGTAAAGTGAAATATAATGCTCATTCAAGATTACCTAAAGAGAGAAAGTGAGAGTTGGTATTGGGCAAACTTGACAGAAATCAGTTAGCATGAAAAAAAATAAATAAATAAATGGTACATGATAAGGACAAAAAATGGAAAAACCTACAGTCAAAATCAATGATTTTTAAATAAGAGTTTTGAAGAAGATATCTCTGGGTACTATAATGCAGATGAAGACAATGAACAACTGTTAAAGCTAATGAAACAAGCAGTTGTAGACATACATACATTGAGAACAAGTGTGCCAGTCAATACAACCAAAAGTGGTAGAGAACTTTAAAAGGAAGGATGTGCTAATATGTTTATATTACATCTTTATTTGTTGTGGGTGTTTTTGTGAAAATTACTTGAAAGGATGTGATGGCTTTTAATGTCTGCTTCTATCAACATGAAGTCTCTGTTAATTAATTCTTGTTTAATTTTCAACAATAATTATTTCTATGTAGTAACAGAACAATGATGTTGGAATGACCCAATGACACACCTCATAAACCAATCAATAGCTATAAAAGCTAATGCCTATACTGACTCACTAAAAGGTTAGATGGGCTAATGAGTGGTTCACAGAGGTTAGATGGGCTAATGCGTGGTTGACAGAGGTTAGATAGGCTATTGAGTGGTTGACAGAGGTTAGATGGGCTAATGAGTGGTTGATAGAGGTTGGATGGGCTAATGAGTGGTTGACAGAGGTTAGATAGGCTAATGAGTGGTTGACAGAGGTTAGATAGGCTAATGAGTGGTTGACAGAGGTTAGATAGGTTAATGAGTGGTTGACAGAGGTTATGGTTGCAAACTAATGGAGGAGGCTAAGCATAAAGATTTAAAATCACCATTCAATCATAAGTGTCTTAGAGAGGTGAAAGGAGCTGAATGAAGGGAAGGGTCAAAGGTTTAAAACTAAAGTATCAATAAATATGTTTTTAATGGTGTCCCTGGCCAGTCATTGCAAGCAACTCCTAGTACATTTAAGTTCATAAATGTATATATATATATATATATATTATTTATTTCATTATATATTTCATATTAGAGCACTCACTCACTCAAAAACAATTTTTAACATGCAAAAACCATGGGTCTTGGGTTTGAATCCTGGTGAAGACTTCTGGGATTTTTTATTTCAGGATCTTTGGGCGCTTCAGGTCCACCCAGCTCTAATGGGTACTTGTTGGGAAAACGTAAAGGCAGTTGGTCTTTATGCTGGCCACCCTTGTTAACCATGGACCACAGAGACAGATAACCTTTACATCATCTGCCTTATAGTCTGCAAGGAATTAACATACTTAACAATCATAAGCTATATTGTGGTCATGTTTATTGCTGCCTAACATTTTCATATATCCTTCTTTAGGTGGAAGCATGCCAAGGTGAAGCTGAGCGTATCTACAATCTGATCCATATGGGCAGTCCAAACATTGTTTCGTACTTGAATCTCTCACCTTTAATCCTGGTGACTATGGAGCGCTCCAGGGTCAACTTGCCCTACACATCAAATTATGGAAGTTCCTGGGATAATAGCAATTTGCTAGACCCCAACAAGAACTCAGCATTTGTACCTCAAAGTTGTTTAACTCACATACATTGTCTAGCAGTACTTTACATTCTTTGGAAAGTAGCTTTACATTTAGGACAATCTTAGTGGCAAGGAATAATGAGAACAAAACAAAAAACTGCAGACATTGTGAATCTAACACATGGGGAAAACATTCTGAGATAATTGGAGAAAATTTGTGATTGCAATGTTCATATCATTCACTAAACTGGCATTCTTGAGAAGTGTGTACACCAGCAAGTTGGTGTACCCAGTTGAAGTATGAAGTTTAAGTGTACAAAGTTAAAGTGTACCAAGTTTAAGTACCAAGTTTAAGTGTACCAAGTTAAAGTGTACCAAGTTAAAGTACCAAGCAAGAATGTTGATGAAAAGAAAGTTCCAGTATGTAATTATATTCCAGACTTGGTTATTCTCATTCTTATCAATATTTAAGATAAAAGAAGTGGAAAAAAGGATAGTATTATTATTTAATAACAATTCATTCATAGATCCTTTAGAGTTTTACATTAATTTTAACAAAAGATTAGCTTACAACTGTTTTAACTTTCTTGTGAAATTTCTCCAAGCAAAACTTTAAAAAAAACTGTTTTACAGTTTCCATTTGAGATGAGTTGTAAAAAAAAAGTTAAATGATAGAATGATGTTCAGTTTTTTTTTTGTTTTTTTTTTTTTCTAGTTAACCGGATCGGTAACATAGTAAACAGTGATATTTATATAGAGACTTCAATGAAGTATGTGTGTGATAGAAAGAGTTACAGTCTACTGTTTTATAGTCAATATTTTGTTTCCAAATAACTTCTACATGCTATTTATAGACATACATCTATCTCTAGGGTCTATGTGTTGGAGTCTGTTTGGTTGACTTTATTAGGATAGGAAGTATTTTGTATTTGTGTTATTGCTTTTTTTTTTTGTTTGTTTATTGTTGGTTTTTTTTTTTTGCACAATTGTTTTAGTCAACTATGTATAGTTTGGACTACAAAGTCTCAGATCCTGGGCTAAAACCAAACGAACTAATCCGATGAAAACTTATCAGTTAATACTATTTATATTTAGGCTAGGCAATGTTAAGTTCAGGAGTTGATTACGGGTAGACCACTGTGTCTTTCTTCAAGTCTAGAAAGATTGTCCTTGTCTCCTTTTTTTTTTAAGCTGTCATTCTGAATTTCTTTTGGTGTCATTCGCAGTCCAAATGATTTGTTGAATCTAGCAAAGAAATATAAAACTAGTACTAAACATAGAGTTTCAAAGTTTATGAGATTCACATATTTGAATTTAACATTTTAATGTATACATAATTGAGGTTATTGAAAAAGGATTTTTTAATTTTCTTTCTGCTATTTGTTGTTTTATATATATATATATTTTTGTATATTTTTTTAAAATCTTGACTGATTTTTTTATGTTGAGCAAAGATAGAAACAATATTTTTAATAATATTTTGAATTTCTTGATGTCTTAACAAATATTAGAATTTTATGTGTTCAAATCTTATGGAAATTTATTTTTTTTTAGCGCTGTCTATCAGGAAAAAAATGATAATGATGCTTCTAATTTCTATTGCTCCATTGTCAGATGATCAGCTTTAATTGATAATGTCTTCTACATGCTTGTACTTTGTTTTTCTTTTGTGGCAGAGCATCTACCTTTACCTTACCTTAAATGGTATTCAAAACATTTGTACTTAAAGCTTTAAACATATTGAGGTGTCTAGATCCTAGGACATTTAGAGCATAATGGAAATGACAATTTATATATGTATAATTATATATACATATATCTTTTGAGCATAATACAATCTTTGAAATATGTGCCATCTTTTTTATTTTTTGTTGTCTGATAAGAATGTACAAAATATGAAGAGATAATAATGTGATGTTTAATGCTGTGTACATAATTCATTCTTTACATTTGTCCTTTAGATAATCTCAGGAGTTGTACATTTATTTTTATTTTCATTTGGTTTCTTAACCTGTTTTTTTTTAAATGAATATATTATATTTTTTTTAAATATGTTAGTGAATATATAAAGCTAGGAACATTTTCTCTACAATTAGACCCAAGTATTCTTTTAAAAAAATGTAGCTTGTTGAAGAAAATTCTGTATTGGGCTAGAATCTTTTTGATACAGGGAAAGAATATTCATTAGTCAATATTATTATATCTGAATTAAAGTAGCCTCCTATTAAGGCAATTAATTAATGACTAAATCAAATGATTGGTATAGATTATTAATTATGTTTTTCTTTCTCTTTATTTACAAACTACTATGAACAAATGTGTATATAAATGATTGTATATTTATTATTTATTACCTTTTCCCATGTTTGTTGCAAACGTATTCTAATTTGGTTGTATTTACTTGTATGAATTTTGTTTGCCATTAATTCAGTGTGTTCTTTGAGTCCTGCAGATAATACTCAAGATTGTTCAATTCAAAGAACATTTGAAGTCATTCCTAAAGATTGTTTCAGATATGTATGATCGTCTTTGTACAACTAACAATACCAATTCCCTGTCAGTATTTTGTCTTATTCCATATATCTAGTCACCTAGAACACTGGTTTACAAATCTTCATGCGAATCTGGCACATCTTATCTTATATGATACAGATGTTACTTCAAAAAAAGAAGATTGCGTCATAAGCGTCATGCATTCAGTTTCCATGCCTGTGAGTAAATACACCAGATTGTTCTAAATACTACCGGTATTTAAATATGAATAGATCCACAGTGATCCACAAAGGATTGTTAAGCTAGAATATGATCTGGGAATTTAATTTAAAACTATAGACATGGGCTAATAATATTATTAATTTGGCTGTCTCAAACCATGTTGATCTGAAAATGAGGTTATATTTATCGACTATTTTAAGAGTTAGCACACTAGGTCTGAAATACTAATGGAAAATATTGAACTAATCTATAAGATAAACTGAAGCCACCAACTAAACTGCTTCTAACTTTTCTTTTGCTAACAAAATTGTAGGTCATGAAAGTAAAATTTGTCATTTATTGTCCTGCATTGGAAACAAGAGCCAGTCACCTTCACTTCAATTTCTTATCATTTGTGTATGGAAATGCTATGGGAAATGGGTACAAAAGTTTATTCTGCCCATCAGATCACAAGCCTCAAGTCATCCTAGTCCATTTCTTCTATATTTACCCTTTTCTCGTTTTCACTAGTGACCTCTGTTGCATCCAGCATGCTACAAACAAAGTCTTGCCAACTCACATTGCAAAAAAAAAAATATTTAGTTCTCATGGCACAGCTCTAAGAAGGTTTTTTTCTTATTGTTAAAATATTTACATAAGCATCACCCATACATAATCCTTGGTGTACCTTTATGTACATATTTCATTTACACATTTTGATACAAAGCAGGCCAATTTAAGACATTATTATTTTAATGTAATTATAGTTTTATACATGTTTTCATAAAGAAATATTTTTTTTAAAAGAAATGCAATCAATCAAGTTTATTATTTCATTTTGTATTTATGTGTGAGAGTGTAAAACAAAAGTATAAATTCTTATCTGACATATCAAAAAAATTTTTTTATTGTGCTAGGAATAACCAAGTGACCATTCTGTATGAGCACTTTGCTATTATAATATCAAGTTCTCATCAGTGACCATTCTGTATGAGCACTGCTATAATAATATCAAGTTCTCATCAGAGACCATTCTATGTGTGCATGTACAATAGGTTAATTTCTGTTAAATATACACTTATGTTGATTAATGGTAAAAAAAAAAAAATAATTTTTCCATTGTTTTGAAAAAAGCTACTTTAGCACCGCTTCTAACATTTCTCTTTAGAACTGTAAATACTTTTTGAAAATTTCAAATTTAGATTTAATGTTGACAATTTAAAGTCTCCATGGATTATATTTTATAAAGCTTTAAAAACAGTAGGCTTTGCCTAGATCCATTCTTATAAACTGAACTATTGGCCAGGCTCTAATTGGGCCTCCATAAAGCTGCACAGATTAGTTTGAATGAATCAACAATTGATGTTAGAATGAATCAAGTGGATGTCTGAATGATTGATGTTGGATGAATTCAAGATTGATATGTGAATGATGATGTATACAATGCTTGACAATCACCTTTCATAATTGTTTCTCAGTTTGTTTTGATGAATGTTTTGAAATATAAATATGAATATAAATGATCTATTGCGTCAAGATCTACATTATATAAATATTTTGATTTCTCTGTGAATTATTTTGGTCAATAAAATGTGTTAAAACCTAACACAAATAAGAGTCCAGATTTTGAGTTATTCCAATTATTGTTTGTCTGTTTTTACTACATCTTTCAGATGTTTCTTCAGAATAGAAGATGATTACATCCTACCCTAAACCTCCCATGGGACAGTGAGGGATGGCAGCAGGCAGGGTTCAAACCTGGGAATATCTAGACTACAGTCCAGAGTACTTACGACATGATCAGGCAGCTATATGCATATTCTATTTCATTCCTTCAGCCTACCATACTTAACTTAAAGAAACATCATGTAAATTTTTTTTTAATTTCTAAGACAAGTAGTCATAAGTCTACAAAAACCACCATAGAGTCGTCATGTTGAACTAGAAAAAAACAACAGTTTTTCTTCACCCAATTGAAAAGTCAGGTAGTTGTTTGAAAAGCATATTTAGTTTGACCTTTGAGATATCAAACTTTAAAAACACTTTTTTTTTTGTAACTCACTAGATATAAGAATCAGTATTCGTTCAGTTAATCTTAAAAATTAAAGATATTACTTCAAAGACTTTTCATTTGTCAATTTAGTCATGCATGTTAATCAGCAACTTAAACTCTGCTAAGTTGTTGGTTTTCCTGGCTGATTCAAGCAACCAACTCTATGCTCTAACAACACTAAAGAGGAAAGATCACTTTAGGACTTTGTCCTAGCAAATGGAATAAGAAATGTATCTTTTTGAGTATTTATTAGGTTTTGTATTTGTAAATTATGGTTTATTGTTTTGTGTATTATCACTACTGGTACTTTTTTATTCTTCTGTCCTGAAATGTCTCTAAATTTAGTGATTTTACTAATGATGTTACACTAATCAAATGTGAGTATTCATTTGTTATAAATCTCATGGCACTTTTTTTTTTCCCTTGACTGTTCACATTTCTGTTTTCTTGAGTTGTGGGGTCCCAAACAGGGGAGGCATATTCTAGTATTGGCCTAAGGTTAAATAGCCTTTTTAGTTTTATGTTCCTATCTTATCATATCTTATATAATACAGACGTTACTTCAAAAAAGAAGATGATTACGTCCTACGCGTCATGCATTTAGTCATGCATATTAACCAATGACTTAAATTCTGCCAAGTCACTGGGGAAGAAGGAGTATTTGTACAAATTTGTCCTAGCATATGGGAGGAGGAATGTGCCTTTATCTTCATGTCTTTCAGACTATTTTATTAAATTTTATTAAATTTTGTTTTTGTATTTGAAGATTATGGTTCAGTGTTTTATGTATAATTGCTACTTTACTTTTGAGCCTTCTGTCCTGAAGGCTTTCTAAATTTAGTGATTTTATTAAGGGTGTTACTCTAGTTAAGTGTGAGTATTTGTTTGTTATGAATCTCACTGCTCTATTTTGTGTCTGTTCCAGTTTCTTAATGTTATCTTGAGTTGAGGGGTCCCAAACGGAGGATGCATATTTTATTATTGGCCTAACCAAGGTTAAATAACATTTTAGTTTTATGTTCTTATTTGATTTATAGAAATTTCTTTTAATAAATCCTAATGCTTTGTTTGATTTTTTTTTGTGTTCCTCCCCCCCCCCCCCCCCCCCCCCCCCCCCGCAAAGAACAATCTACAATCTTCCAACTAAGAACAGGACACACGCCACTATTAAATTACCACCTGAACAAAATAAACTCCACACAACTACCCCTTTGCAGACACTGCGCCCACCCCTTTGAAACCATAAACCATATCCTCTTTGAATGCCCCTCCCTAATCCACCTTAGGCAGACCCTATTTCCACTACAGCCCAACATAACCAACACCCTGTGCGACAGTGCTGAACAAGTGAAGAGAACAGCACACTTTTTTTCCTTGGCACAGTCTGCAAAAGAGCTCACAGCTCAGCAGCAATAAGGCTGGCTAGAAGAAGAAGAAGAAGTTTGATTTTTTTTTAGTTTCATCAATATGTGGGTTCCATAACAGTTTTTCATTTATTAAAACACCTAGGTATTTTGCGTTTTTAGTCTGTGTTACAGGTTTGCCATGAATAAGATAAGTGGAATTAATTTGTTTTAGTTTTTTTGTTACTCTTAACTGACATTTTTCTGGGTGGAAAGACATGCTCCAATTTGATTCTCATTTCTATAATTTTTTAAATTCTGTTTGTAAAATTTCAGTATCTTATTTTTTTATTGTTCTATATATTATGCAATCATTTGCAAATAATCTGACTTTTGTTCCTGAACTTATCCAATTTTGTAAGTCATTTATGCAAATTAGAAACAGTAGTCAGCATAAGACTGTTTCATGATGTACACCTGAGTTTATTATTATTGATGTTGATTTAGAGCCATTTATTATTACAGTTTGTTCTCTCCCTATCATGAAATTCTGATTCCATTGATGTAATGCCAAAATATTTTTTTTTAGGCAAACCATATTGATGCACTTTGTTAAATGCCTTACAAAAGTCTATTCAAATGGCCTATTTGATGTTTATCTAAGAGGTTTATGATGCTGCTTCGTAAGAATTGTTCTAAAATTTTACAGTGATCGTTGTTAGTGATACAGGATCAGATATTTCTCCATTTTCAAATAGGAGAGTGTCATTAGCAGTATTACACGTGTCTACACAGACATTAATATGACCTACATATTTTTACACAAGCAACACAGACAAAACCAATGTCTGCTCATGGTTGATGTTAGTTGCCTTTTCAGCAGTTTTGAGCTGTAGCTTTCCTCAGTCTAAAATGCATATTCGGCAGACTTGTGTTCTCCAGTTGTCTCTTTCAGAAATGAGGTGTTCTCTATGACAATAAAAACTAATGGATCAAGTTGTTCTGCCATGTGTGTGTACAAATTAAGCTATTTTAGTGAAATAAGTTTTATAGGATTTATGTAATGATTGAAGCCATGCTTCAAGGAGAAGTAGTCACATTTACACTTTTAAAAAATGGTCTTTTAATCTAGTTGATTGAATTGTTTTATAGTAGACCCCTCTTTGAATAAATAAAGATAAAACAAGGGAAGTATGAAATTATGTAAATGATTCTGTAAGGCAAGAAAACATAAAAGCCATAGGTTTTCATGGTGATCAAGACTTCTTTAAATATTTGTCTAGAAACTAATATTTATGTATATTACTGACCTACTATAGTAGTTTTGAGTTGAGTATGTTGGCATGTGTGTTTGATGATCCACTCAGTTTCTTTTTTTTAATCACTTATTATAAATTAATATACACATGTATTTTTATTGTTTGAATCATTTTTATGAATGATCTACTGCCAGACAAGTACCCAGGGACATAATTTAAGCCAAGTGTAGATTAGTAAAACTTAAGAACTTAAACATAGTTAATTCAGAACTAACATTGAAACTGCTCAGCTGACAGTTTCTGATCAATGAACACTTTCTGCTTTAATTTCCTGGCAGCAACTAAATGCCAAGAAAACAAAACCAGGACTGAAAGAAAAAAAAAAAAGCATGCTGAAGGCCAAAGAATGCAATAAATCATTTATTGAATACCTTGAAGTAATGCATGTGTGTAGTCCTAATGTACAAATTTGAGAACTGCTGGTACATCTGTACATACAACAGGCAAAGACATAGATACAGGCGCCACATTTCCAGTACAGTAAGAGACTTATGCCTTCCACAAAGCCAGAATCATAGAAAATACTGTCACCATAGTAGTTGAAATAAACATTGCGTTAAACCCAAAAACGCTATTTGTCTGTGTGTGTGTGTATAATCATGAAGCACTAAACAAAAGACATGTTGAATGAATACAAGCTGAACAGCATAACCTGCACTTTGTAATATTGTTGATTGGACAGTAACATGGTGATGGTAATACAGCTTTCTATGGAAATCACAATATGGTTACTAAACAACTATAGAGCCAAGCATTCTAAAATACAAGAGCTACATTATAGTTTCAATCCACAGTTAATAGATACAAGTTTGAACGCATGGATGCTGAGTAGATATATTTATATAATGTGTATGTCAAACATTCTCTCTCTCTTTTTTCATCTTGTTCTTACATAGCCAGACACTTGGGATTAAATAGTATACACATTCACACAAAGACAAGCGCTCAATTGGTCAGTTACTTCTGTTCTCACAGAAACACATACATATTCTCCAATTGGTTTATGCAGACAACTGATATGGGGTCAATTCAAATTCAAGTTTGATTTCAGATTGACAGTTTACAGAAATTTATTTTTATTTAAGATTTTTTTGTAATAGCCAAAAACTGAAAGAAGATGAAAATCAATTTTAATTGAAATGACTTTATAAATTGAAAAGAAAAAAATATGAAAGATTATTTTGATTATTACTGTCAAAATTTTTTTTTCCCCAGTAACAAATTAAATTTCAAAGCTCTCTTATGGCAAATAATAATGTGTTTTTAAAAATATGCAGAAATCAATGACAACATTTAGACGCATAGATTGACATGTATAGGAGTAAAAATGTATAACATGATATGAAACAGCTCAAATCACCTTAGTCCAAATGATATAGTTGGCTGCAATACTAGCAAACACAAAGAAACAAAGAATTAATTTGTCATAAATAATGAACCATCCAAAAAAAAAACAAGACAATTACTAAATACTGTTGGACTGCAGGGATATGAATTACTAAGAATTCATTTCCACTGGCTAAGAGAAAGTCCAGAATTTTATTTTTTTTAGGTTTTTTTTTTTAAAGTATAATTAACAAATTAGGACTTTCAACAATGTTCAATTTAAAAGACAAATTTTGGATAAGCAAATTTTATTCCATTCTCTTTCTGTAATAAAAACAAATATGAACAGCATGTCCTGACCAAATGATAAGTTGATGGTCAAATCCAAACCGAAGATTGACTACAAGGACAACAGCAAACAAAGTTTTGGTTCCTACACTAACCTCAGGCTCTAATGCTAGGTTTCGATGTGGGACCATCTAGAGCCTGGGGTACTCCATTGATACTCTTGGACTTTAGCACCCCATCCTCCTCTATCATCACAGTCTCCTGACCATTCTCGACAACTCTGCAACAAGACAGCATCAATATTTGTCAAATAGTTTTAGTTGATTTCATAGGAGCACTACTATCTATAAAGCCAAGAAGGACGTACAATGTCTTTTTAAAAATAATGGTCACTTAGCATTGTGAGCAATGTCAGAAATTTGTATGGTGATCTAATAGAAGGCTGAAAAGCTGCAGGCCATCCACTTCTAAGATATACTGATGTATGCAAGTGTGACATGAAGCTCTTCAGAATGGATACAAACAGTTGGGAGAATGAGGCATTGGATAGGATGGCAGATAGTGTACCCATTAGAAGTAGAAAGAAGGGTGAAAACACTACAGTGTCTGGTGATAACAAATGCCCAACCTGTCACAGCAGACGTGTATCTAGGATTGGCCTCTTTAGTCACATGAGAAGTTGCAAAGGAAAAGCTACATGTCAAATGTCACAGAATGTAGGAAAGGAAATGTTCTTTGTCATAAATTTCCAAGAACTGAAAAGTTGTAACCAAAATAGAACTGACATGTTTGTCTAATCTCTTTGGAACAAAAAAAACATCCACTTCACAATACTAATCACAAATATTTGTAAATTCAGGTATCCAAGCCTAGAAAGCAATCTTACTTTTTAGTGACAATACGCTTCCCATTGACTATCTTTGTTGAAGTGGAAGTAGAGCGGAAGTTGCCACCTATTGTTGGACCTCCAAAACTTGTGCTTGAGAAATGTGATATCCTGAAACAAGAGAGACATAATCACTATGTGCAGGCAGCCAAAAACATTAGCTACACTGCAAGTTATTCAATATAAAGACTTTAACATATTTCATCATGATTTTTAATAGGAGATATTTTTTTTTTATAATACCAGACAAAAACAAACAGTAAAGATAGTGGCAAATATTATATACAAGTAACTAAATGACATGTTATATTAAAACTTTAGGTCATGCAAACAATTTTTTTTTTAAGTGAAAGTTATAAGTTAGAGATTGGCAAAGGGTTTAGCCAGCCAGATGTTCCATGTAACATGCACAAGATCAAAAGCATGTAGGTTTTCTCTGCCATCATTCATAACAAACTTCTATATCTCATTTCATTGGCTTTACATTCCTATAGCAACTATTGGAGATATGAAACAAATTTATAAATTAGTCTCAATTTTTTTAATAATTGAAGACAAAAAGGAAAAAAAAAAAAAGGGGGGGGGGGGGTAAAACACTGACATCTGACAAGGGATGAAGCACAAGAGGTTATGGAAAACTACAGGGTAGTTTAAAAGAATATCATGTCTTATATGATACATGATAAATTAATATTTTTAAAATTAGCAGTGTCAAATTGTTTGAAGATTGTTTTACAGGTAAGAAAATGATACAGGGGTGTTAGATCTAAGCCTACTGACTCTTATTAAAGACTTACTAAATAATAATAAAAAAAAATTTAAGTCCTGGACCGTGCCCCAACCCAAAAAAATAAATTGACAGTCATACAATATAAACCACTGCCACAGCACCCTGGTAACTTCTACCTAGGGTGACAAATCACATACTGCCAATACTGTTGCAGAAACATTGGCCTACCATCAAGCAGCCTGTGTCCTAAATGAAAAAAAGGTTTGATGGCTGGAAGTCCCACAAAAGCCTACTGAGTTTTGGAGCATATGAGACACCCACACTAGGCCACTCCCCTGTGGAGGTTATTATTGCATGAACAAGCAGTTACAGAGAATGCAGGACAGACCATCGACCCATCAAATCATATTTTACACAGTTCAGGCCTAGCTTCAACACACAATTCCTACTTTGTAGGAAACAAATAGAAACTACCAGAATGTTTCATATTTTCTACTGTCCCAGTCTAACTGAATTTCGTTTTGATAGATCTGGAAGCCAAATGCTCTTGACTTGAATGGTGACGTATGAGCATAATGCAAAAGCTCTGGGTATTTGACCAGCTCTTTTGAAAGAGAAGATTCGAGTCCCTCCATTACATGGAGTTTGATGATAAGGAAAAGAGCTTTGATTAACTTGATGATGATTAAAGCCTTGAAAAACTCATTTCCTTTTAGACTAAAGGGAACCTCCAACTTTCCCTCTTGTTTCTTAGATTTATTCTCAACTTAAAGTGAAGCTGAAGTTCTTATCTATCACCCACATTCTGATTTTACTTTTTAACACTGTTGGTGAATGTGTGATGTTAACTTGATCTTAAGTCAGATCAACCTACTCCTCTTATATTAGAAATGGATAACAAGTTTTTATGTTCAAGTCATTCAATATCATTTCCAAACATTTTTCAAAAGAATTATAGAACTAGATCAAGTTGTAATTTCATTTTTGAGAATAATTTATAAAGTATTATATAAGTATTATATTGCAGACCTAATTAAGAACTTGTAAGCACCCATGTTCACACACTTCAATAACTAGACTTTTTTTATTGACCTGAGCAATGTTAGATGAAATTACAAAGCTTATCAGGCAGGGCTAATGTCTTGATCTAATAAAATTATGATAATTAAAAAAAAAACATTATGTTTTATGTTATGCCTCAAAATAAAATAACATTAGGTTTTATGTCATCATGTTTCAGTTTTTTAATGATTGTGGTCAATGATTGTTGAACTTTTTTACTCCAACTATCTTACAAAATAAAATATATGAAACTAAGAACATGTATTTATTTTTTGAACTAAGAATAATAAATGTTGAGAATTAACAACAGACTCTAGAGAAAAGTGAAGGACGTCCTTTCCAAAGAATGGGCAGACATTAGAGCAGATAGAAACACTGAAGAAAGTTTTAGGACATCCATAGGAGTGCAGCAAAGATACATTCTATCCCTAGTACTTTTTAACATATTTCTGGAGCATTAATATTATGCTGGAAACTCTAAAGGATTTACTCCTAGCTTGACCATAAACGAGCAGCATATTTATATCTCAGGTTTGCAGATGATATAGACCTAGTTGGAGAAATGCAGACCTAACTTCTGCATCTGAAGTATGGAAATCAGAGCTGAAAAAAGCAAAATACTATTTACAGTTGAGATCATTCAACATGCTGCATAGAGTTGAATGGCTCAAAAAAACAAAGATATAATTCTGCAAGGGTGAACCACTGTACAGATAAATGTTTCTATACAGTTGAATGTACGAACATTAGAAGAAGTTGACTCATTTAAATACCTAAAGGGTCAAACATAGAGATGGAATATCAACAGAGATAAAAACCAGTTTCAGCTTGGCATGGAAGACCAACAGAGATAAAATCAGTTTCAGCTTGGCCTCTACTGTCCTGAGTATCAAGAACCTCAGCTTCCAAGTCAAATGAAAGCTGTGGTATCTCTACTCCTATATGGTTGTGAAAGTTAGACACTGAACACTAAGACTGAAAGAGAAATTCAAGCCCTTGAAAGTACATGCTATAGAAAAATGCTGGGTATTAGATACCAGGAAAAGAAGACAAATGAGTCTGTACTTTTACAACTCAACATTCTGGCTGGCAAAAAGGAGGAGCCTCTCAATGCTGTGAAGGCAGGAAAGCTGAGCTGGTTTGGTCATAATGTAAGACATAACTCACTTTCAAAAGTCATCCTTCAAGGTACAGTGAGGGAGCACAAAGAAAGGGTCATCCAATGAAAAGCTGGCTGGACAATGTAACAGAATGGACCAGCCTCTCAATATCATGCTAAGTACAGCAGCTGACTGGGAAAAGTGGAGAGATTTATCTAGGTGAAATGTCACAGGACCTACATGACGAAAGTCAAGGGACAGATGATTATAACAAGTAATATCAAAATGCTAGATTAGAGAAGAATCATTTGGCTGGAAATTTAATTTTTTCCCTTTCAAAATGTTGTCAAGCACCTGTTGGATTAAAAAGAACTTTTACTACACATATTTATCAGTTGGGCATTGAACCAAATAAATATTTATTTCATATAGATTAGCTAGTTTTCCTTGAACTGCTATCTCCGCAAAGTCTTTTTCAATGCTAAATTGCTTGATTTACAACAAAAAAAAAAAAAGAATAAAGTGATCTATTTGTTCATTCAAATACTGCTATTTAAAATTGAATATATTCACTTTGAAGATCAAAAAAAAAAAGTTAAAAAAAAACAGCAACTGATAACTTTTTTAATGTGCAGCATTAAACAATGTGTATAGCAGCCCAATGGCTGCAGGGAAATGGGTGGCTGTGACAATGAGCAGAAAGTGCAAGAAATTAAAATGAACAAGACACAAACGTGAAGACTTTCATTGCATTGTTTGCTTCCAATGTCTACACTGTGCCCCATCAGTCCTCTAGATATTACATAGTCTTTTTGTAAAGCCCATTAATTTTAAGAATTGAAACCATATACAAAAATAAACAAGATACCAAAAGGATTATCAGTTGCACGTTATTAATAAATTCAGACCTAAATCTAACACTCAGAACAAATAAACCAATATAATATCATTGTTATAACAGACTAGAATAAATATAGTAATATTGAATATATATCCACTCCTTTAGCTATCTTGTTGGATTTGCAGATAGTCTGAATCCCACACAATGATTGAATAACAAAAAAATAATGTTTTAATCGTGTTTAAGACCTGGTAAGATTGGTATGTTGAAACTACAATACGCAATCTTAATTATTTTTTTTTTATTTTAATTTTTAAACAAAAAAATTAGGCTGTTGAAAGACAATATTCTAAAAAATTTTAATAGTTGATAGTGGAATCTAATATATCACAGTGCACAATATAGTGACCAAGTGGCAAATCTTTTCCAACCCTCTCCAATGGGTACCTAGCATTAGTTGGTGATTGCAAGGCGGTTGATCCCCTGTGCTGATCACATAACACACTAATTAACCTTTCACCATAGAAAGAGATGACCTTTACATTATCTGACCCATGAATGACAAGGTCTGAGAGGGGAACTAAACTGTTCTTACTCTGCATAAAAGAAAAAACAAATTAAACATAACTATGATACAAACTAGGAGGGGTAGTGGCTGAGTGTTTAAAAGCTTGGCTTACAAACCAAGGGGCCTTGGGTTCAAATATTGGTGACGGCTACGCTTTAACTGCATTTTTAAGACACCCCTGAGTCCACCCAACACTAATGGGTACCTGACATTAGTTGGGGTTAGTCATTGTGCTGGCCTTGTTAACCCTTGGCCATAGAAACAGATGACCTTTACTCAGCTGCCAATTAGATTGCAAGGTATGAAAGGGGGACTTATCTTTACTCTTTTATGATAGAATAACTGAAAATGGGCATCATTTTTCATCCTTTTATTTATGAGACCACTGGAATTAGTGGTCATTTAAATGTGATCTATAAACCAAAAATAAAAGTTCTGTGTCATTTTAGTCATGTCTTTTAGTTTAAACATGAATTTTTGGAGGATTTAAACACGAAGCTTTGAGGCTTTAGGAATTATTTTTTTTAAAGTAAATGAAAGTATCATCTTGACCAAACTGAGTAGGCTACTATAAAAAGCACAGGTTTATGAGATGACTTTTATTATAAAGTGAACTTTCCAGTGGCTTCTCAGAACCATTCTGAGTCGAAGCAAGCGAAAAGGGTTCTTAATATAAAATCCCTAATGTAAAATTTGGATGGCTGTTTATTACTAAATACTAAGCATATGCAGTTAATTTTTGTTAGTAATTGTTAAATATCCTTTGAAGAGTATTGAAAAATTTAAATAGTTTTTTTTTCAGAGTCAAAAAAGCTTCCAAATGTGCTTAACAGATAATCCTCTGTTTAAAAGATAAAATTGAATAAAGCATTCTGCAATAAAGCACAGATGTATTAATAAATTAATTGCTACTCATTAGTTTGAAAGTGGCAGTTGGCAATATTTTTACAAGCTGAAATGAAATTTTTCTTTATAGTCACAAAAAGCTAATATGCAAAGTTTTGATGTTTCTATTTTAAAAAGCTTTTTTCTTTCAGGTCTTTTTGTTATTGATGCATTCTGTTTTCTTCAATTTTTTTTTTTACATTGCAATAAGTAAATTAGTAAATATTTACACAAAAAGAAATACTAATTTAAGTTCTATTTACCTGTTTCACAATGCATGGAAAAGTTAAATGAACATTAACCAAGAGTTAAATATACAACTATTGGAAACGTTTGAACAAAAATATTTGTTAGTTGTTTTGTTTTAATCCTGATCCTACTGCTAGAGACCACATGCACGCCAGCTTAGAATTGAACCAGCCAACAAAAAATCTACTTTCCAACTCTCTATGACTTAGCCAGCCAGACTTGATTGTTAATAGTAATAGACTTCTAGATATATATTCAGATATTTGTTTCACGAACAATCAAAATAAAACTATTCAGTTTAAAAAATAAATATAAGAAGGAGGGGGGGGGGGGGGGAGCAAAGAAAATTAAGTTGAGGTGGGGGGAATGGAAGGTTAATTGGAAGAGATACTTTTGAAACCTGAAGAAATGGATTTATAAAAAAAAAAAAAAATTCATCATGAAGGTTTTAGCCTACCCAGCAGTTGTGGCTCCAGAAAATCCAAAGAATGGATCAGACATCACGGACATCATGGGAAAGCCAAAGTGGACACGCGGGGAGAAGGCCAGGAAAGGGTGATGAGTGTGATGCATGTGAAGTCCGCTTAGTCTACCGCGGCTGTGCTCCCCTCTCCGTCGTCTCATTGGTCGGCCGAAACTGAAAAATGGAAGTACAGCCGTGGTGGAGGGAGTCCGTAGTCAGGCTGGATCGAGTGCCACCGAAGCCAGAGTTACATATTCCCAACATAAGCCAGTGAGTTGCATTGGAACACCGAGTTTACTGAGTACAATATAAATGCTAACAAAAACCATGCGTTACAGCTTGACCAAGCAGACGTTTATATACCAATCATGCCAGAGTAGTGTGTGCGATAAAAATAAAAAAAATACCTCCTCTAAACATTAAAAGCATTTCATATTTTTCTAAAAATGTAATCTTTCAAAAAAAAAAGAAATAAAGAGGCAGAGAAAGACGAGAAATTGAAAATCAACACATGCACTAGGCCCAAAGAAAACTATAATGATGTCTAGCAAGCACAAATAAAATACACTAGTTTCCCTCACTACTTCTAAGTGAGTGTAAGACATTGAAAATCAACACATGCACTAGGCCCAAAGAAAACTATGATGTCTAGCAAGCACAAATAAAATACACTTGTTTCCCTCACTACTTCTAAGTGAGTGTAAGACATTCAAGCATATTTGATTAAGGCAGTGTTTCCCAAAGTGGGGTACACGTACTCCCAGGGGTACAGTAAGATTTTGAATGGGGAATGCATTGCACATAGTTAACTATGCAGATTTTTTACAAATACCCATTTAATGTATAAATTATAATAAAATAACCATAAGTTTGAAAACCTTTTATTTTTATACAAGTTTTTACAAACTCAAATACAGCGCTATTTAACATTGTATGACTAAGTTCTACAAAGATCAGGAAATGGATAGTGATGTTACAACTTCTGTCGACACGCCCACTTTTTTAAAGTAAAAACTATGTTTTCGTTTTTCTAGAATGTATTTATTGTGTCTCTGAAGCAAATAAAAACTAAACTCACTAATTAAATATTTAATTGTAATAGAGTTATTAGTATTTTGTGTATGTAGGCCTATATAAAAAAAATTTTTGTTTGTTATTAAAATAAATCTTTTTCTTGGGGTTGGGCGGCAAAGGGTACTCGGCGTTACGAAAATTCTAGAAGGGGTACACATACGTCAAAACTTTGGGAAACACTGAAATAAGGCATGTGTAAATCTCAAACCATAACTAGATCTTGGGGTGGAGGGAGACTGCCACATGGAACAAAGGAAGAAAAATGCTAAACAAACAAAAAATGTGACAGTGAAGCAAACACAGTTCAGCGCGCACAGATCATTCAGTGGTTTCATACAAAGATAAAGTCATTTTCTACTTGAACAGAAGAGAATTAAAGTTGGAAACAAATTAGGACAAAATAAATTTTTTATTTTATGTGTTCAAGTGAGACAGAAGTTTTGTTCTTACTAGCCACATTCTTGTTTGTTTGTTAGTAAACATCTAATATTAGTTGTTTGTAAAAGAAATCAAAGGCGAAAGTGACTAAAAGAAATAAAATTATGACATGCTTTTGGTAAGTCATAGCCTAGAAACTAAATTCATCAGTAACAGAGCTTTAGAAAAATTAACTTTCAGTCATTTTTTTTTAAAGTTTTAAAACATAATGGTAATTAAAAAAGAAAAAAAACAAAAAAAACAAATAGTATATCATAAAAACATGTTAGTGTATCAATTCAACTTCTCATATCTTTACACATATTAATTAACACAGAAACTGAAAAACATTTTAAAATTAAATATGAGTGTAGGGTAAAAGTGATTTTCTATTCTACAGCAAAATTTGTGCTTCAATTGATAAAAACAAAAACATCTTTTTAGCACGCATCTGCTTTTTTTTTTTTTTTTTTTTTTCAAACCCACCACTATTTTCAATGCACATTATGAATCTATAATAACAATGGAGATATGTGAAACAAGACTAAACACAATTTTTTAACGTTTGAGAATAGGTTGGTTATCACTTATAATTAGCATAATAAATTGACAGTACAAGTATATCTTGTTGAGATTTGAAAAGAATGTTCTATTCATAAAATTTGAATTAGGTACGGAGTGAATAAGCACTGAATCTAATTAGCAAAACAAGCATCTAACGAGTCCTGCTGGATCAAATTAGACTAAAAGACCAAACAGATCTACTACTACTACCTCTTAGCCACAAAAACCACATGCAGTGTCAATGTGGGAATCATTGAAACCAACCAGTTAACCCATTGTGTCCTTAAATTTGAACATCTACAGAATACATTTTGCTACCTAAAAACAAATGGTCCATGAAAGTGGGCAAGAGTTACAAATTTGTTTCATATCCCAACCTTTCCCTCTTCCCACCACCATCCAAAAACTAAATACTATTGCTTTAGAAGTTATCTCAACAAGCAAGTGACCATACCCAGTAAGTTTATATTAAGCTGTGGTAACCATTTTCCCAGCTCTACAGGTAATGGTGGCATCCAATAAAGCTAAACTATTGTTCAGTAAAGACATAGTATTTAATACTTTTGTTTTATAACACAATAGCTACTATTTTGTTTTAAAAAAATATCTGTATAACTCCTAAGTAAAGAGAGGTAGCTCTTTAAATTTGTTAAAATTTATTTTTAGTAAAATAAAAATACTAGTCGACCGGAAATCTCCTGAAATTATAAAATATACGAGAAAGTCTTGGAAATCTCCAGAAATTATTAAAATCTTTTGAAAGCTCATACAAATCTCCTGAAATATATAGACAAAAATAGTCATTTTGAGGTGTCATTCGATAAGGAAAACGACAATCCTGCGCGAGATAAAAAAAAATGCTTTATCACGTAATTGTGGAATTTGGTGAAAGAAGCTTCTCATGCCTCAAACTAATGAAGAATTACTTGAGGTCAACAATTCTCAAAGATAGATTGAAACATTCCGGCCCTGCTATTTAGTGACGGGTGAATAATACTTGTTCACCCTCCCCTCTTTTTTTTTGGCCTCTAAAATTACGTGGGGTAATGCTAGTCCGTCGGACTTGAAGAAATAAAATAGTGATTTTTCCATTACTTGGTGTTCAACCTTTTGAGCCATGAAGAAAATTATATATATAGAAGATAAAAAATATTTTGTCTAAAATCAAATTATCTTTATACAAAAAAAATATTTAAAGTAGAACTATTTCTAATACATTAAATACCTTTGAAACTAAAAAAATAAACTTCATAATCATCCAATTTCCGAGGTAGGCTTTATACACTGAGCTTTGGCGCTTTATCTTATCTTCTTATCTTATATAATACAGGCGATACTTCAAAAAAGAAGATGATAACGTCCTACGCGTCAGGCATTTAGTCATGCATATTAACCAATGACTTAAATTCTGCCAAGTCACTGGTTTTCCTGGCTAGCTCAGGCAACCCATTCCATGCTCTAATAGCACTAGGGAAGAAGGAGTATTTGTACAAATTTGTCCTAGCATATGGGACGAGGAATGTGCCTTGATCTTTGTGTCTTCAGAGTATTTTATTAAATTTTGTTTTTGTATTTGAAGATTATGGTTCAGTGTTTTAAGTATAATTGCTACTTTACTCTTGAGTCTTCTGTCCTGAAGGCTTTCTAAATTTTGTGATTTTACTATAGGTGTTACTCAAATGTGAATATTCATTTGTTATGAATCTCACTGCTCTATTTTGTGTCTGTTCCAGTTTCTTAATGTTTTCTTGAGTTGAAGGGTCCCAAACGGAGGATGCATTTTATTGGCCTAACCAAGGTTAAATAACCTTTTAGTTTTATGTTCTTATTTGATTTATAGAAATTTCTTTTAATAAATCCTAATGCTTTGTTTGATTTTTTTATAGTTTCATCAATATGTGGATTCCATAAGTTTTTCATTTATTATAACACCTAGGTATTTTGCATTTTTAGTCTGTGTTACTGTTTTGCCATGAATAAGATAAGTGGAATTAATTTGCTTTAGTTTTTTGTTACTCTTAACAACTGACATTTTTCTGGGTGGAAAGACATGCTCCAATTTGATTCCCATTTCTGTAATTCATCTAATTCTCTTTGTAAAATATCTGTGTCTTGTGTTGTTTTTATTGTTCTATATATTATGCAATCGTCTGCAAATAATCTGACTTTTGTTCCTGAAGTAATGCAATTTGGTAAATCATTTATGTAAGTTAAAAATAGTAGTGGACCCAAGACTGTTCCTTGAGGTACACCTGAGTTTACTGTTATCGGTGTTGATTTAGAGCCATTTATTATTACAGTTTGTTCTCTCCCTATCAGAAAATCTTTAATCCACTGATGCAGTGGACCATTAATGCCAAAATATTTTAATTTTTTAAGCAAACTTTGGTGGTGAACTTTGTCAAAAGCCTTAGAAAAATCTAGTAAGATAGCATTTGTTCACTATTATCTAAACCTTTAGAAAAATCATCAATTAGTCCTATTAGTTGTTTTTCACATGATCTATATTTCCTAAAGCCATGTTGGTATGGTGTGAGGACATTTTGTTTGTCTAAGTAGTTTATGATGTTGCTACATATTATGTGTTCTAGGATTTTACATGTGATGCTGGTAAGTGATACTGGTCTGTAGTTTCCTGGGTCAGATTTTTCTCCTTTTTTAAATAGGGGGGTGACATTAGCTTCTTTCCAGTCCTTTGGTACTCTGCCCTGGTTAAGTGAAGCCTGAAAGAGTATTTTGAACACTGGGGCTAGCTGTAAAGGCTTTTAATATTAAAAACTGTTGGGAATAAAGAAATACACATCTGAAGTTCACTAGAAAAAAAGAAGTTCAGTTTATTTTATCAAATCTGAATAAGACACGAAGAGCTCTTCAAGGAATATTAAATAAAAAACTGCTGGTAACTTCCTATCGCATTGTTCAGCATTAGTAATCACTTCATTCTGTTACAATTGGAGTTATATGTTAAACCATGAGGATTAGAAGATGCCACCACTACAGTACTCTCTGCTTCAACAAGCTATATCCAAAGATAACAAAGGACTCCCATTTTAAAGGGGTACCACTGAGAAATTATAAAATAAAAAGACAAAACTTTCCAATTTTGAAAAATCATTGCTGGCAAGACTATATACATTTACTTTTTCCCTTTTGTGTTAAGATATATTTCTGTGATTGGATAGATTTTCTAGTATTTATAGTTTAGAGCAGTGGTCTTCAACGGGGCGATATCGCCCCATGGGGGGTGTTTTCATGATTTTGGGGGCGGTAAGGGGGCATTGGTCAAAAAGAGGGAAAAAAGAAAGTAAAGGTGCACTGAAACAAAACAAATTTAAAATTCTTCAAAATTAAAGCTGGCAAACTAAATATAGACAAATTAGAGTAAGCTTGCTTCTAATTTAAGAACAGAAACAACGTTAGAAATTGAGTTCGGGAATCCCATTTTTTACTTTTAAATTCTTACTCTTTTCCTGTAATCGGAGGATATCTAGTGTCCATCAGTGGTGGGACGCTACAATGGCTTCATAAGTAATATAGAAGAAAGACCAGATCTATTCACTATTCACCTTGTGAGTAATGATACATAGGCACATCCTAATAAAAGTATATCCCACAATTTCATTTCTATTTGAATTTAATTATAAAAAAATTGCAAATAAAATACAAACCCAAACAAAAAAAAGCGCAACAGTTTTGTGAAACAAATGATGAGAAAGACTCTTGTTGTAAACAAAAGCTCGCTGGATTTTGAAAGGGATTTTGTTATTGCTCGTTTCGTTAAGCTCTTAAATACAATTTTTGAATTATTTTTTTTTTTAAAAACAGGAAGAGTCAACGGTTGGCCATGACTTAAAGCAGGCTAAAAAATGTTTTATATGGTAGGCAACTAATGAAAATGAGTGAAACCAACCTCAGACTGGCTAGGAAAGAAATTAACTTTCATTTATTATTTATTATTTTCTTTTATCGAGATATTAAATCTATTTTAAAGAGTTTTACAATCTCACATAACTTGTTTGTTGAGAAATGAGAACACAGATAACTATGCAGTTGACATAATGCTGTATGAAGAAATTACGATTCGCTTCTAGGATGTAAATAAGTTTTTTTTAATTTATAAATGACAATTAGTAAACATCTGTTATTGATATTCAAATTGAGTTTTCAAGAAAGAAAAAAGATTTACAAAATTATGTCTTCAGTAAAAAGAATGTTAACATTGGAGGCACAACAGAGATATGCTGTACTTGAATGTTTAAGTAATTTCAAAACTGTGGTAGAAAATGGGATTATGTTTTAGCTTTTCCTTCAACATAGATGGTAAACTTAGATTTAGTGCATAACAAAATTAATGAATAAGTAAAGAAAAGACTGGATGTAGCGACTAGAGGAGACCTTCGCCTTGCTTTGGCTAATTTAAAGCTTGAAATTTCTAATATTTTCAGACTGCGGGAGGCTCAAGGTTCCCATTAGCTTAATTTCATTTTATAGTGAATTCAGCAATAATAATTTTTATATTAAAAATAAAATTAAATATATATACAATTAAACCTAAAAACACTAGGCAATAATTTAAAAGGGAGTATTAATGTATGCCAAAGGTTTTTAGTGTTAGGGTCTTTTTTGGTGAGCTAAAAGGTGGTCGGCGTAACAGAGGCGCCCCACGGAAATGCTTCAAAAACCAGCTTAGGCACCAACTTGCTTTAGCTGATATAGAAGAGAGCACATGGTTGCATGCGGCCTCATAGCGAGACAGCTTAGAAGTCACTCTCAAAGGCTGCGGGATACACGTTTAAGACCAAAACAAAATCCGCTGCCGATGACAGACGCAGACGGCGAAAAGATAATCTAAATCGACCACCTGCAGATGTGGCAAAATATGTAGGTCTCAGCTGGGACTTCGCAGACACAGGAAATAGTGCATTCCTCACTAATCTTCGGACTCAAAGACAAGCCTTATTATTATTATTATTTAGATATGAAAGAAAGTCATGACAGTGAGATTAATTTTTTGTGTAATCACTGCAAATTATTTGACATAATTTTAGTATAATGATAATAATGGCAATGTCTTCGATTCCGAAGATTAAGGCTGAGTGCAGTGTTTCACATAACTACGCATACCCATTTACGACATGCTTATTTTCCCTAATTTATTTGCAGACAAAGCCTATTTATTTTTTCTTTCTGTCTTTTGCACCTGTCTTCAATAATGGCCTTTCATTGAGTCTCAAATGTTCGTCCCGCAACTTTTGTGAGAGCTCTCCAATTGTCTCTCTCAGGGGTCATCTGCTGCCAGAGAATGCTACCAGGTACTTTCGTCTATGCCAGTGAGGGCAAAATGGCACATGAGTGGATCTTTATGGCGCTTAGGAGAGGCACCTTTGTAACGCCGTCCTCCTCTAAGCTCGCCAAAGAAAATCGCCTTCGGCATGCGCTAGTCTCCCATGCGGGATAAGTGTCATTGACAGCATAAAATTAATAAATAAATGACTTTTTGTTCAAATTTGCCTTCTCAAGCTTCTTTATAAACGTTTTTCTTAGAGGGGGCGCTGGCGAATTTTTTAAAAGAAAAATTACGAAAAGGGGGCGGTAGGCCAAAAAAGGTTGAAGACCACTGGTTTAGAGCTTGACACTTTATTCTTTAAAAAAAGTTGGAAAATTTGTTTAAAAAATTCATACCAAAAATGAATTTATTCTAATGTAGTTTATTTATTCAAAATATAAACACAACCAAAATTGAAAAAAAAAATACACTAACAAAGGGGGGGAAAACCAACAACTAAAAGCAATAAATTCATGCTGTAATTTAAAAAAATAAATTTCTAACTAAAAAAAAATAAAAAAAACACACTAAGATGAAATAGATAATACTGAGAAAAAACCCACAACTGAATGTTCCAGGCAACTCCTTAGGCTTATAATGAGAGTTACTTACCCAGAGCTGGCAAATGGATCTTGTGAGGAGAAGAAGGAGGATGCAAAACTGTTCCCATGAGGGAACCCTGGAAAAGATGATTCAAATGTGTTGCCATTTCGCCGCGCAACTGCAGATAAAGTGTTTGTGTAGTCATAAAAATAAATTTAAAAAAAAAGCAAATCAAGAAAAGGATCGTTGAAATGAAAATTTCAAACCATGCTAATTAAATCTGTGCTGGCACTTGCTCCTAGTTAAAATAGAACCAGAGTTTTAATTGAAATAAGAGAATAATAACGAGGTGAAAATATTGGCTATCTATTATCTTCATGAGGTGTCTCTACCACTGAGGAAGCAATTGCTGCATCTGGCAACAATTTGTGTCAAATAAAATGAAATGCAAGTGAATAAGAAAAGGAACATTAAGAGAATGCTCTAAATTGACAGCTTTTTGTGAAAGATTTGTTTATACATTAACACTGCTTCTTGAGAAAATAAATATTTCAACCTAAAGTAAATGTGTGTGTATGATACAATTTGTGAATTAGAGAATTCTATAGCCATTTTTTTTTATCGACAGTACAATGAAACACCGTCCTGTGTTCTCATGTGTCTTTGTGACAAGAAACCACATGAGGAGGCATAAAACCCCAGTGCAAAGCCCTCAGCCTTCTGGATGACAAAGTGGTCATCATCGAACCACAATGGACGAACTATACATATATATTGAGAAAGTAAATAGTATCATGGAAGAAAGATGGAATTAAAAAAGAATGAAACAAGCCTCTACTGAATTGCTGAAGAAAGAACACTCACATAGAAAAGAGCAACAAAAAAAAGTCTAGCTACACAACTTATCAATAAGAAAAAATAGTAAGAAAAATCTAAATAAAAATAAAAATGTGTTTGTGTGCAAGTGTTCATGTATATGTACATAGAAATATATATATATATTAACATATATATATATATTATCACACAGACATATACATGCAAAGTAACATGTGCAAAAAAAACAAAAAAAAATTTTGAACAATTTAGCCTTTTAAGAAAAACTTCCAGCTTTATTTGTTACAAAAAAATTTAATATTTTCCTCCTTTGTAAAATGTCATGATGGGTAAATTTAGTCATATGTTTTGTTCTAGTTCTTTGTTTCGCAGATGCATTAAAACACTTATTAGTATTTTATATTTCCTTAAAGCAATTGAATTCTAAGGCTTCAGGCTAAGTTGACAACAATAAGTCATAGTTCAAAACACATCCATCTTTGCTGATTATCTCATTTTTATTTCTTTTCACTTTCCATCCTCTTAACAGTTTGTACATTTGTTTATTTATACTGTTAGAGCTTAATTCTCAATATTTATTTGAGCCATTAGGTCTATCATTCTTTAATTAAACCATTTAAGTCTGCAAAGACATACCACCAAAGAAGCCAGCAAAAGGATCATCTGTGCCGAAGAATTCTCTGAAAATTTCCTCTGGACTTCTAAATTGGAAGTGGAAATTTCCGAATCCTGACGGGTCAAAGTTGAAATCTTCATCACCTCTATGACGTATGCCATCTTTGCCGTAGCGGTCATAAACATCTCTTTTTTGTTCTGAAACATACATTTGAGGTATTTAGTTATTTCATATATATATATATATACAAGTATAACAGTTTGTAACATGATAGGTACTGAAGTACTAAGGAGGGTATAATAAAGTCATACTATCTGAAAGGACATCATAAGCTTCAGAGATTTCTTGAAATTTCCTCTTTGCTTCATCTTTGTTTTCTGGGTTCTTGTCAGGATGCCATTTCAGAGCTAGCCGTCTATAACTGATGAAGAAAGAAAGACATTTGTAATCAAATGAAATACATTTTGTTTTAAAGTGTCAGGGGGCTTGGTGGCTGTGTGATAAAGTGCTTAGCTGGCAGTTGTCTTAAGCTCAAATCCCAATGAAGGCTGGGATTTTTATTTTCTGCATAGTCAGGATGCCCTGAACTCTAATGGGAACCTGACATACAATGGGGAAGTAAAGGTGCTGACCTCTGGCCATATAAACCGACTTAATGGGTCAGCTCTGACAATTGCATGAAAAACAAAGTTGTTGGTCTTGAACTGGAATCACATATTAATCCAACCCAGTCCATGTGACAGTTGACCTCGTGAAATGCTAACCCACAAATAATTTTATGATCATTTATAAAAACACTAGCCGGATATAACCTGCTGCCTGCTGGCCTTAATGTGTATATCACTCATGTAGAGCATTAGAAAAAAAACAACTTAAATAAAAGTAATGCGTTCATGTAAAAGGTAGATTTACAATTCTATGAAATAAAGTAACCATAATAAAGCTGTAGATGCAGATTTAAATTAGATTCATTTCTTTAAATTAGATTAAATATAGCCTAAAACTATTGATATATTGCTTTTAGCTTGTAAGGGAGCGTACCACTCGCAATATTTCTAATGGAGCTATTGAAATGTATGTCAACATGGCTACGTTACCTAGAATCTATTGCATTCATAGAGCCAGGCAACTTTTTTTTTAAGGGTCTTCAGTTTGCAGTAGTGCTACTTTACTGTAAGTATCCAGGGAACATTTATGCAAAGTTTTATCAATATTGGTCAAATGATTTTGATTTGTATTTGGCACATAAATACATACATACTCCTTACAATTAGCTTTATATTGCATTAGGCATTACATGAACAGTTAAAACAATATAATTTTTAAAGATAGAAAATAAATTAGACATATTTCTTCAAAAAGAGCAAGTCAGTGGGTATATTTACTATGAACTAATGAAAAACAAAAACAAAACAAACATTTTTATTGTTGTTATTGTCAAGCATTGAGTGGGTGGCCAAAACAATGCAGGTAAAACTTACGCTTTTTTAATCTCTTGCTCAGTGGCAGACACCTCTATGCCCAACACCTCATAGTAATCAAGATTTGCACTGCTGCTCTTTCTTGTGGCTGGCATTGCGCCACTCTAAACTCACAATAACACTGTAACACTCTTATTCTTCACTATTTGATTCTGTTTAGAAAGGAAGATAATAATGTCTAACAAATCAAGTTTCAAAAAACTTTTCAAAATGAGTTATACATGCACCAAGATATGTCTCCCAGTTAAATCAAATGAAATTAAACAAGGTTTTAAATTGACTGAGAATGAGGAGTGAAAGACTGGATACTATTCTTTTATTAAATACAACAGAGTAAGGTTAATTTTCTTTCAATCACTTTGTCATTTAAGGACCTTTTTTTCTATTTCTTACCAAAACAGATGTTAGTAGATCATAGTTAATATCCTTCATTTCTGAACATAGTTTTCACCTTTATTTTGTTCCAAAAAGTGTACACAACAAAATGTGCACATCTCAGTGTTGGATTTAATTACTTTAAAAAAAATAATAATTACACAAATTGTTTACAGAAGGGAATAACATTTTTAAAAAACCTACATGACAGTATGACTCCCATGTGGTCTGCATCTTCTACCAACAAGTGTTGAATGTTTTTAAAAAAAATGTACTGGAAAAATCTACATTGCCAAGGCATTCAAGTGTTACACTTTAAGTTTAGAATAGATGTACTTTATTTCACTCTGTGGGCCATAGCAGATTTCTTCAAACATCTAGTGTTTTCAATTCACTTCCTAAACAAATGACTAATAAATGATTTGAAAAAGTGTGTTCACCATAATATCCTCACTCAAGCACACATAATGTAGACACACACAAAATGCAAGAAAATGCTTAGCTTTTAATGAGCTGCTTAAATGTGAAGTGCTATTTCAAGATGTATAAAACTTTGTCCGATAAGAAAGAAACTACTCTAGGGCTTTTACTTGTCCTATTTTGTTTCCTCAACAAGTAGAATTATAGTTTACCAAACATTAAGTTTTGAACCAGCTGTGTTGCTGAAACAAAAGACTGCTGTCAGGTACATCTACAGAAAATAGGTTTAGACCCTACTTCTATGCTACCTCTAATGTGTATGGCATAAGGTTTGGCCAAGTGGTGGATCAATAGGATAGACACACATATTTCAATCAAATAGTCAGCCAGTCTAGTTTAAATACCTTCCCAATTGTACTGCTTCTTTAACCTCATTGGCCACTGTATAATAAGATTTCCACATTGCTCCCCCTCCCTCCTGAGCTTGTCCTCCATCCCATGGTTCATGTTATGATGGCTTCAAGATATTAAAACCTACACAAAATTAACTTTTTTTAAAAAGTTTCTGAGCAAACAAAATCCTTCCCCTCCTCCTCCACCACACACACACACAAACAGAAGATACCATTGGTGTCAACAGGTTTCAATATGTTCATGTTTCTTTGGCAGTTTGACTTACTAGAATGAGCTGACAAGAGATACCTGGCAACTGCGGTGTTCTGAGGTACTTTACATGCAGGTCAACAAAGTACTACGTTATCTAGACTAATAGATCTAACTGGTAGCCATTTGGCAACAAGGTGGAGAGAGAGGGAGAGAGAGAGACAGAAGGTGGAAGATTGAAAGCAAAGACCTGAAGAACTTTGAAGGGATGAAAACCCAAGAGGATGGTAATGCATTGTGGATATGGGTGAGTGTTTGTATGTGTGTATTGTGTGTTGTGACTGTCTGGTGTAAGTGTAAAAAGAGAGAGAAGAGGAGGTGGGATGTACATGGGGAAAGAGAAAAACAATCATATATAATTCATACATGTGTAAATGTGGGTAAGCATGTGTGTGTATAAATGCTAATTAGTCAGACTAATAGAAATTGACACTATTTATCTATTGGCTATGTTTGCTAAACATGAGACCAGGAAAAGCAGCGCTCTCAAGGACTTATAGGAAACCAGGTTAGCTCAACTAGTGCCATGAATACTTTTGTGTTACCGGATTGAATTAACGTTATTAAAACTAGATCGATAGATAAATCGTTCTCTACTTTCACATCAAAGTTACATGTCGTGGAAACCAATAAGATCAAAAGCGTTGTTCAATTAGGAGGAGTCTTTATCTTTCCGACATGAAAGGACGACCCTAGCTATGCCGTAAAACTATTTGGATGTGCTCCAAGCAGTGACGTCACCCTGCCAGTGCTCAACATATTGTGGGCCTAGGATCGGAGGGGAAAAGATAAACACAAGACGGGACACAATGTGTTACATTGTAGTAATAGGGGAATAAACGACATGGAGTGAAGCAATCCAGTTCTTTTCAACATTAACAATGTGAATGGCCTCAGTGTTAAAAGGTATCGATGTGCCAAAGCTCCTCTACAAAGAATCACTTACAGAAAGAAACACATAAAGGAGATGAGACATTGTAGGGTTGACATTTCAACCAATCCATTCACCAACGAGATGTTGTTTTGTAAAGCTAATGTTTTCATAGCTTCGATCAGGTCAAATAAAACAAAACGGTTCTGTATTTCTTTGTGTTGATATGTTTCCGTACCAGATCTCTCGGGTTATCAATTTTATTAGCGCATGAAATAGGGGAAAGTTTGTTTCCTCCTGTTCAAAGTGAATGCTAACTGATGGGTGATCTCATTTCACTGAGAGCAACGGTAACGAAACTAAAGCAAAACCAATGTAGGGTTTTGTGCAGTCGCTAGTTCCAATGGGAATGTTTGTTTCCTTCACCTTGCTTTCTCCACTTTGACCCCTAACCCTCAAGTACCAAAGCATACGCTTTTCTTTTAAAGTGGTAAACATACACTACTTACTAACATCTTACAGACTAAGACTGAAACAAATGAATGTGTATACCTATGTCAAGGCACGACATAAAAGGGGAAATGCACCAGCTGAGATCGCTGTGATAAACTCAGCCAGAGGAAACATTCTCGTAAATGAAACATAAATTAGGCCCCAATAAATTTACTTGTACGCTGTCTATCCTTTGCTGCTAATCTGTTTGTATGTGTGTGGTACAACTTGCACAAGATAAACAAAAACATGATTTTAAGGAGTTGAGTTCATGTAGCACTCAAATTTTCCACAGTACAAAATGTGGACATACAAAAGAACCCCAGTGCTATATTTCATGCCTAGCATACAACGTTAATGGTAGTCAAAGTTTGGCTGGCAGATTAGAAGTAATTAGTAGAGGGACGACAACACAATTGGAAGTAATTAGATCTTGATCCGATAGACAAATTTAGAACAGAACCAGTATTCTCGTTGCGGTCACCATTTCCTTTCCATCTTTGTATCAACCATCCATTGGTAAGTATATTTGGTTTATGAATAGGTTTTTGAATGCCAAGACTTGATCAAGATCTACAAGACATTTACTTAACTAATCATTCCCCTCTATTCTCGTGACCAAAAACTTGTAGGCGGTAGAACTACATAGGCCTACCATTTCAAACAATCTATTGTAACTTGATTTACTAACAATGTTTTTCCACTATTATTTTTTACATACATACTAGGGCAGGGCATGGCCTGGGTGCTGCATTAAAGTGCCATACAAATCCATAGCACATAGATTTATGGGATACACACTGGAAATGATGCTATTTTCAAATTTGTTAAAGTTGTTTGCACTAACAAATAGAACCTCGACATTGCGCTACTACTAACACCACGAGAAGTGAATAGAGCTTACTTCATACTAATACTAAATAAAATTGAAAAAAGAAAAAAGGTATGGTGTTTGGTAGAGAAGAGAAAAGTGAAGACTCGAATGTGGACACGCTTGGATAGTTCTTGGAATGGGATTAACACAAAAGTTGGTCAAAAACCACAAACATGGTCAGTACACACGCGCACGCACAGAAAATATTAAAAAAAAATATTTAAAAAAAAAATTATATTAAGCGTGCTTGTATCAATTAGTTTCGATCATTCATGTAATTCAATTTATAGTTGATCTAGACTAACAATAAAAAAGCATTTCTAAAAAAATAATAATAAAAAGAGCGAACGACCTGAGTTGAACTCATGGCTCAAGCCTTCTCAAGCCAATACAGTAACCACTCTGCTAGTGGAGAGCTTATGAATATGGAAGATTGTATAGTTATCTATTGTTTCTATAGTCTCGTCCTATTTTTCAGGTTTGTGTTTGGGAACAAACTCAGCTTATTTCAGTCATTTACAATTTCTTTCCAATGTTCGAGAGACCAAACAAAATAATTTATTACCATTAGTTAATTAATTAATTGGTTAATTTTTTTTAGTTGTTTTTTTTTTTTTTTGTGTGTGTTGTCAAGTAAAAGAAATAATTGTGCAAAATTTCAGGTTGATCCAAGATTGCGTGTGGGAGAAATCACGTGTACAAACTTTTGACCAGACAGAGTTGATATAAGCTTCGTAGGCGAATTAAACATATAAAGTTTGGCGACAAACTGCGTTGAAACATTTCGAACATGCACAAACCAGTGGACGACAATGTAACGTACTCCAAACTGGAATGGTTGCTCTTACAGAAATAACAACTGAGTCTATACGCTTTAAACCAGGAGTTCTCAACCTGTGGGTCGCGACCCCCTTGGGGGTCGATTGACGATTTGCCAGGGGTCGCCTAAGACGATCCAAAATATGGATTGTTATTGACTACTCTTCTATTGCTGTATGTGTGTGTACAGGGGGGGGGGGTCGCGAAAGAGTGGGTGATTGTAAAAAGGGGTCGTCGAGCATAAAAGGTTGAGAACCGCTGCTTTGAACAAAGAAAAGGGAAGTTTGAAGATTTAGCGATACAAGCATGACAATATAACATAATAGCGGCACTAGAGTCCAATGGTTATTGCGAGAAGTTGAAGAAAAATGGAGAAACAACATCAACGGAACCAAACTAATTGTTGAAACCATCCCAGATGTCATGTGGCTCCAAGAGCAGACGTGAAGGTTGTGAGTGATTGATTTACAAAACTGACAGAATTGTGTGATACATAGGTATAGGTATAGGTCATGGTATTTAGATGTCGCTAAATATAAAATAACTACTTGATTTAGCTCCACAAAAGAATGAACTAAACACTGTCCAAACCACTCGTGTTATGAGGAGTTGTCGCCCCCTCTCCGAGCACGTCAACAAAGTTTCAAAGACTTACTAAGACTTTGTATGCAGGCTGTACAATTCAGGTAGACTTTGATCAATGGTATTAACTGGCACACATCTAACTGGTTGCAACTAGCGCAGGACGATGTGCCATTCAAAACAAAACCTTTGAGTTGGCAATGTGTGGGGTCTACACGCTCAAAATAGGTCTCCATTGTATTTGTCCAGCTCATCCAACGGTTACATGTTTCACAACAGGATTAGGTTTATAAACTAACTGCTCTTATTGCTTTGATCTTATTAACAAACAAACTTGAAGAGAGAATTGTGTACAAGTCTTAAGCTAACACGTGTTTTATGGTTGCAGGTTGTTCTTAATATTAGACTAAAGCTAGCGCCTCCTCAAAATGAAACTAACCTTTAGATTTGTATCTAGATCTAGAATGACTTGGAACAGAAACAAGAATGAAAGAAGATCCCATATATTAGTGAAGATATGCTATACACTGCAGACATCCTACTCTACACTGCGGACATCCTGCAAAAAATCCCACTTCCAATCACGTACATCCAACAAGTTATCACAGAAAGGCTACTTTCATTTCTAATTACATACATCCTACTAAGCGTACCTGGTAACGAACGGGAACAAAACAATGAGTACAATCAAATAGCGTCCAACACAGAGGGGCACAGATTGTCAATGCAACAGATTGTCAATGCAACAGATTTAGATTGCCAGTTAGGTCAAGCCCGTTCTTTAAATGCCTTTTGACTGACGTAGATATATCTAGAACCTTAAGAAAGGGCATAAGAGCTAATCAATAAGACATGAGACATCAAGTAATTCGATAAGATCAATAGTTGACATAACATGGGCACACTGTAAGACTACAGTGTTTCCTACATATAAAAAAAAAATCTTTTAAGTTGAAACGAGAGAAGCACATTTTAAAAAAACTGGTACTTCTGTCAACCTCAAGGCTGTCGTTATAAGTTTGTTTTAATGAGTTGCTCTATACCTACAACCAAACGAATTCTATACGACTGCTTGGTTATACGTCCTCTACTAATTCAGTGCAGTCGAGCCCACTGTACAAGTCACCAACATACTATATAAACAAAGTGAAAATGGTTTTCATAAAGTCCAGTCCTCGTATTGAAATGTGTTTGTACCTAGGACTATTCAAAGCTGTACAACTTTTAAGGTGAACTGATGGCAAAGCTCTTACAAAAGGCATAGGATAGTTCCACGTTGAAAGCAAGCATAAAGGAATGGTCCTGGATTGCAGATGGCTTACACACCAGAAGCAGAAAGAAGGGTGAAAGTGCAACAGCAGCCTAGTGATTCCAGATGTCCAACCCGTGACCGCAGCTGTAGATCAAGGATTGACCCCCCCCCCCCCCTTTTAGTCACATGAGAAGTTGCAATGGGACAGAACAGCCCCCCGGAGACATAAAATGCCCCACATGTAAATATGTGACCAATCCAGCAGTGGTTAGTTGAATAAATGTTTTTATCACTATGATTGTCAGTCTGGGCAGTGAGATAGCGGTTACTGTAGACACCCCCCCCCCAAGGTATATAAGACATTGGATGTTCTTTGAACTTTTTCTTATCATGTTTTTTTTTCTACTCTCATTATCGTATTCATGTTTCTTCAGACATTTCGACAGTCTATTTTAAAGGAAGCTATCCATTACTAGTAACCAAATTAGATTTGAGAAGATGTGCATGTGTATATTCCAATGTAGACCATACTTATCACCAAATCAATGGACATATAAAGCCAAGTGGAAACGTAAGTTTACCCCAAAGTGACTACTTCAATGATTTTTTTCAGAAGGAGAGAGGGGGGGGGAGAGAATTATGCGAAATTATTCCCCCCCCCCCAATATTTCCCTCCTCCATTTTTTCCTAATCCGCTTTCCTGTCGTACACATTTCACAGAACGTTGGTAAAACTATCAAAAGATTCTCGAATCTAATTGTAGCATGAGGTGCATTATAAATAGTAGAGAATAAGGATTAGAGGAATGGCATGACATGTAGACATCGGACAGGAAGAAGATTGGTATCGAAACTTTTTAGATGTGACCAAATCTGAGAAATGTTCACAAGAGAAAAAAAAGGTAAGTACCATTTTCTCAGTATCGCACTCATGAACTGACCTGGCTCGACTTCAATAATATGTGAAGTAAATAGATCAATTTGTGTCAGGTCGTTTTCAATCAGTCTCTTGCTTCCTTGCAGAGTTAGACATAAACATTCACGGGATACCCTCCCACTCCCCAGCAATGCCCCGCCCCCCTCGTACGACACAAAGTGTATGTTCGGAGGTGTTATTAGAACCGTTTACTGTTTTTTCCATGAGTTTCACAGGCGGAATTGGCAAGTTCTACATTGATGAATAGCAGATAATTAAACACCTAAACGAAATCCAGAGGGGGGGGGGGGGGGAAGGGGGGGGGGTCAACGCCCACTATTTCAAAACAAAGCTGAATAAACAAAAAAAATAAGAGAGAGCTTCTTACTCTGTATTTCCAATGAAGTCGCAGTGCATGGAGCCAAGCTGTTCGTGACTAACTACCTGCACTACACGGTGGCGCTCATACCAAACAATTCAAACTCACTACCAATGCTCCTGTCTGCCAAGTGTAAGTCAATGCTGTGCCAGGCAAACCTGTCTTGACTCCCACGCACGGCAGCTGCGACGGATGCAGAAGTAAACGGTGTACATAGTTTAAACCCCATCAATGCAGAGTCCACGCGGGGAGTAACGCAGCTACAACAAAACTTGATACTCGAGAACTGAGGTCATTAACGTTAGGAACACGCACGGGCAGCTCTTGTAGAGGTTGGGCACCACGCGACAGACCTTGTGGTATTGAGAATGCAAGAGAAATATTTTTTAAAAAAAAACATACTTTAAATTTAAAAATAAAAAGCTGCCATATCTTTCAATACTGCAAGGTTTATCTCCCCCTTTTCTTCCAAAAAATAATTACCACTAATCGCTTAAGTTAATTTCTGTATTGATTCGTGTGTTGTATTCGACAATGAATAAATGAGCAAAATTTAAACTTTGATTTGAAAAATAGGAAGTAGGAGAAATAAGTGTAAAAAAATCCACCCAGACAGACAGACGGAGTGAGTTATCGTGAGTAAAAATAATAATAATAATAATAATGTAGATTTAAATTAAAAAAAGAAAGAAAGGGCGTGTGTATATGGGGAGTCTTGAATATGTAAAGTCAACTTAAGGAATAATTGTGATAAAAGACATTGAGTAACGCTGAAAGATGATCTACATATTTGTAGTATTACTGTAGAAAAACGTAAAATGTTTAGACGCTGAGCCTTACCGGTTCATAATTCTACCTATTAGTAAGAGCTATTACAGGGCTAGAGTAACCTTTTTTAAAACGTCTGTTAACATCTGCGCCATTTCAACATATGAGAGTCAAATTGACTCAGACTTTGAGTAAAGAGTTCGAGGGGAAGAAGACCCGCGGCGCGCCAGGTACGCTCAGTTTTATAACGCACTGACGACACAGGTCACCTTGCCATGCACAGCAACCTTCTAAACCAAAACTTAGGAGGAAAATGGATTAAAATCCAAGCAGTAACAGCCACGGTTAAAACAGTAAAACCTTTTAATTAAACGTGGAATCAATTTCTGATCTCTGCTGGTGTATCCAATATTTCTAGAGTAAAATAAAGATCGAAGAGTAATGAGAACATCATCCGTAGACCACAAGCTCTCTGAAGGAGTTTTACCAACAATAAGATGAAGTGAAGACATTACAGCTACAACGATGTCATAAATGTGACACATCACCAGAGACACAATTGTGTAGTTCTAATAAAACTATCCTGTAAAACAAAAAAGTCATGACATCGCATTTACTGAGATGGTTTCACTCTTAACAAAAGCAGCGTTTCGAAATGATTAAATACAAATGTATATTTTTTAAAAACGTAATACTTGTTATACGAGGTCTTCGTGTAATTGACTCATGAGCCAATTAAGTGTTCAAGAGAAAACTTAGGGGATTTTATTCTCTCACATTTTGAGTTAGTAAGGACTCAGTTCATCACTCACAACCAACGTACTGTTACAGCTGATCTTATCCTAGTAATGATCTACTTAGATCTGCATCGCTCCACACAATGAAACAGACTTGCGGGTTTGTTATGCTGGGAACAAGGCAGTGAAGAGCAAAGTATTTTCAGACATGTACACAAGCTTGACCTGCAGCGACGAGACTACTCTGCGTAATTAAGCGAACACGGTCAATTATTAGATGAAAGGTTGGAAATGTTCTAAACCACAAGAATTCATATGTTCACGTTTCTAATGCCCCTTCTTCGGACTAGCATAGCAAAGACTAAAAAAATTATTTTTTTTAAATTCTATAGTGAGTATCTAGCAATGTTCACCAGATTTCAATTACCCTACTCTAAAATACATGTCACTGAACTATGATGATGTGTTCATTCATTCCTAATGAGAAGAAGGAAGGGATTCAGTTGTCCAATTCATTAACACGACCCATCCTTTCTTTCCCTCCTGACGTCAGCCTAGCGTTAACGCACTGGCACTGATTTCATTCCTCGCAAATACAAACTGCACAAAATAACGATACCAAATAGCTATTTACGACAATCGACATAAAAAAGGTTTTAAACTGATTATGTAATACATTGAATGCCAGGCACAGTAAAAGCAAATACTAGGGTGAGTTTTTATAGATTACAGAACCCACACACAAACACGCAACACACACAAGTCTAATTAAAAGGGGAGACGATTGTAAAAATTCCAATTAAAGTTTTAAAAAAAAAGAACACGTGAGACAACTTAAACCAACAACTTGTTAGAACACGTTAGCTTTGCTCAGACTCTGGGAGGCACAAACTGACGTGCCATTAACCAACTCTATATTAATATATTCTAGTCGAACTTTATGGTGTCAGTACAAACTGTCCTTTGCCCATTGCCTGAGCACAAAGCACTCACTGATGTCCTGTGCTAAAAACACAAAGTAGACTCCATGAAGTGGCCATGTGATAGCGTAGGAACTCTCTGCAGCTTTGTCCCGGCGTTCTTTATCCACATTAGCTCCAGAAATGAATCACCACACACAGGAAATGAAACAACTGGTCCCAAACATCGGTCTGAAACTGCTAGAGGACCTGGTCTCGACACAACCACAGGGCGAGCAGCAGGGACTTCGAAAGAAGAAGAAGAATAAAAAAAAACATGGAAAGAAAGCGCTCTGCACTAGCGGCGCCCCTTTCTCGTCCCAGGCAGAGCAGCAGCGAAGAAACGAAATGGGGCAAGTCGCGAGGCAAAGCCAGAGAGAAAAAAACGAAAGAAACCTGCTGATCCAAATTTAGTACTTCGCCCCCATCCGAAGTCTCTGACTCATGGCTATCGGTATGGCACACGCGTCTATTTTTAGATTGTATTAGTGCACGCGCGTTTAAAAAAATAATAATAAAAGCGCACTTTTTGAGGCGGGAGACCAGTATCTCTGAACTACACAAGTAGCTGGGGATTGCTAAAAAACACGGATTACCCCAGACACCTGTTTACAGATCAAATCGATCACTTCAATATTAGCGCATGCTTAAAGGATACAGAGTGAAGTGGCAGCGAGCTGCTCCACAATGACACATTAAAATAGCTTTACCTGTTTATGTGAAACCCAACACGACTCAGGTGGAACGCCTGATACATCACTAGAAACAAAAAAAATTCAAACGATGAAAAACAGCGCACATAAACAAGTGTTTTTGGAAATATATCATCTTTTTTTCTTTTTACAAAGAGTTGCTGCAAAATATAAATACCCTAGATAAAAAACGGGGAGGGAAAGGTGTGTTGAAATAGGAGATGTGACGTCATGCTATTGGTACCAAGATGGCAAACAAGCTTATTATTTTGAGTACCAAGATCATTTTCTTCAACAACTTTTAGATTTCTGTTTGTGCAACTTTGCTTCACGTTTGAACTGAATTTAGTTCAGTGTCTGGCTAACCGAATTCTGTCACGTCAATGGCGTGTAATTTGGCAATTTAGGAGTTACTGTTTATCTTTTTAGTGCATTTGTAGTCTCCCTTCCAATAAATCTAAGCCAGCCAACACTATGACTAGATCTGCATCCTTCCAACATAAAGAAATTTGAAGTTAGACAACTATGACAGTGGCGGCAAGTCGATTAAATGTTAAGTAACCCTCACCAACGTTTTAAATTAAATTCTTTTAGTATAAAGCTCTGTCGAAGCCCCTTTCGCATCTGGGACTCCTGTGTCAGTAATGAGTGAACCATCCATCAGATACAGGGTCTAGTTTCCATTGAACTAATCTTCAATGTCAACACACCTGGCTGCAGTATGGTAGATTGCTGGAGTCTGGAGAAACCATTAGTATAAGTGTTGTAAGAAGAAAAAACACACACACACACACACATACAAAATGTCTTGGTTTCAGTGTGAAGGAAGTTGCAACAAATGCATGATATGTCCGACCGAGAAAACACACACACATCTGGACATTGTGAAATACATGTTCAATGACCGATCTGCCAAGGTATCTCTACAGGCTAACATTAAATACAGGCCTAACTAAAGATATAAAAGGAAGAGTGATGTAAGAATGGTGTCGCCTGTCATGACATTGCTAGAATGCTTTACTTCAGATGGTGATTAGAACAGATCGGTTCACAAAAAGTACACCCACTCCTATATAATCACGTCTTTGTAAATACCTCCAACAAGTTCTCTGTCGCATATCATGTTCTTAACAAATCTAAGTTGTATCTTTTTGTTTAAAGAAAGGATCGTGGTATTTTGTAAGTTAACACTATGGGGTTAGCCCTGTGGCTTCGTGCCCAATATGTTTATCTTGTAAGAAAAAAAAAAAACTCCTAAGGCTTCAAATCAACATAACCATACAACATAACCGTAAAATGCCGGGTTACTGGTTCGTCTTTTTCACACATGTTACGGGTGACTACACTTTAGATATTTCAAAAAAGTCAAACAGGTTTGCAAGATAGGTCTAGATCTAGAACATATCTCAAGGTCTTTTATGTGACAATAAAAAAAAATGTCAGTTCAGTTTTATAGTGATTTGTCTAGGGAGTCATTCAACGCTCTCAAGATTTACTAGTGGAACAATATACCAAAAACAAAAAACAAAAAAATTCTTCTAACCGAAAACAATATTTTGCTTGCTAATGAACACGCTTAGAGCCTTCTACCGTAAGTCTTCTCAAAGTAACGGGTCTCGACAAGACAATCGAAGTTCGAATCCATCAATGACGCATTTTTCCTATACATCTGCCATTACAAAAAGGTGTTTAAAAAAAAAAGGTGGATGAGGGGCAAGTTCTCTCGATAAAAGGAAGGAGTCCGTTTCAAAGCTGTTAAATCCATTTCACATTTTTTTAGAATATTTGATATCTCCCCCCCCCCCCCCCAAGTCATTTTTTGTTGTTATGATTATGAGTGAATTATTTAAAAAATGAGGTGGGGTGATCTCATTAAGTTACCATTGAAAGGTGCACATTAAAAGGTGTTTGCATTCTAAAGGTAATCAAACAAGGTAACATCACAAACTTGCTCACATCTCTCAAGCTTGTTCCCACATTGGCTGCAAGCTGAGCTTGGAGTAAATGTTTACAGAGAAGATGTCAAGCCTGCATGTGTGATGTTTACATTGGAGACTATTAAACCCGCAGGGTCCAGGCACGGCTGAAATCAATCCCTGACAGGCATGTATGAAACTCAATGATCAAAACTAAAAATACATTGGTCTATGAAAGCAATAAGAAAGTGACCATTATTCTAGTTCCAAGCATGGGACTATTTTGTTCAGACAAGAAAGAGGTTCAAACTCTTCCAGTGCCACGAAGACAATAATTGGGTTTGATGAACCAACAAAAATAAATGAATGAAACTTAAAAAGCCAAATTTGCCGCCTTTGTTTAAAAGTAAACAAATACATAGCTAGAAAATGTAGAAACTTAGAAAAGAAATGAAACCCTATTTAGAAAAAAACAAACTTTTTCCCCCCAAAAAAATAAATAAAAGGTCTTTGTCATTTTGCTTCTTTGCTCTTTAGAAATGTTAAGATCTAGAAAATATTTATTATATTTCACAGTATGACATTCCGAATATGGAACTTGCCTAAACATTGGGGGGGGGGGGGGGGGGGGGGAATAATAATAATAATAATAAAACACCACAAGTCTTCTCTAACAAAGTATATGGTTCCTATAAAACAGAAGCAAAATGAATTCAGCTAATTGTGGTTTAAAATACAAAGATCAATTTGGGCCAGAGTATTTTACTGCCTTTTAGTTTCTTAAACTATTGTTTACATAGAATGGAAATAACTCCTTCAGCAGTTATTTTTTTTATTGATAAATAAATTTAATGGCAACACACAAAGAAAAAGAATACTGAAGGATCACTTATCAACATAATAGGACAGAACTGCCTGCTAGATTTAGCTTTGGATATTATCAGGTCATGTTTATAACAGAATGTCTATTTTTTAAAGAAAGTTTCTTCACAGCAGCAGCAAACTTTATGTCTTATACCGGTAACTGATAGAAATACTGACATTGGATACAGATTTTGTAATGATGCTACACCAGAATGTGAAGATTAACATTTTATTTTTTTTAAAAAGGGACAATGGCAAAAGTTCATGAGTGAAGGAGTTAAAGCAGTGGTTCACTGTAATAGTATTAAACAAATATTGATTACATATTAATGAGACTCAGATTTGATAATATACCAGACAAAATGGTGTTCATTAATAATACTGTTTCTGGAAGAATGGATGATATTATTACTGTTATGAGGATTAAATAATGTCTTAATGACTAGTTCAAAATTAAAAACAAGAATGTATACTTTAAAATCATAAATTAATAATTGAAGCACACACTTTAAAAATGCTTATATCCTTTGGGATGTGTTGGAATCAATATTTTTTAGATTGATCACCTTTTCCTTCATTTCACATGGTCTAATGGACTTTTACAAGAAACGTATATATTTTGTAAAAAGCCCAATTAAACTTAAAATCACAAAGAATTAACCCACTGGTTTCGAAGCTCTAAGTGATCCAATTATTTATAACAATGAGAATGAAAATTATAAAAAAAAATAATTCCACTACTCAAAGTTACCAACCTCTATGAAGTACATGTTTTTTTCCACTAAGTATTTGTTATCTCCTTGAAAAGTGACACTGTATTTAACTATTTCTCAACATCAACTAGGAAGTGAATGAGGATTAACTTCCAATGAGACAACTCAAAAAGTTTATGGAAGAATTGTATTGTGAGCATTGCTTTCCACCACAAATGAATTAGTCTACATTCTCAACAAAATATTTCCTACACATACTGTTTATATCATCAGTCAGTGTTTCTCAAACTTTTGCCTTTGATGCCTTACTTACTTAGACTTAGGTCCTCCCGCGCCGTTCGGCGCATTGGGCGGCAAGCTGTCTCCATAAAGATCTGTCACTGGCAATGTCTGAAGCCTCCTCCCACCTGGTGTCCACTGTTCTGAGGTCCTCCATGAAGGTGTGTCGCCAAGTAATATGAGGATGTCCCTGTTTGCGCTTTCCTTGGTTTGGCTTCCATGTTATCGCAACTCTTGGTGTGCGTAATTCATTTTGACGTAGAACATGTCCCGCAAACCTCATGCGATGCTCAGTCACAACCTCACTAAGTGTTCGACTCCCAGTTTGGCATAGGATTTCCTTGTTTGAGACCCGATCTGTGTAACTGACTCCCAAAATCCGTCTCAGCCATCTCTGTTGAGCCACATTTAGTCTTTTCTCAATTTTGACAGATGACTTCCACGTCTCACATGCATATGTAGCAGTTGGAATGACAATTGTGTTGAGAAGGTGTATTTTTGTCTCAAGTCCAATGGCTTAGCTAGTCCAAATAGGCTGCAGCCTTTGGAAAATGCTCCCTGCCATTCCTATTCGGCATTCTACATCATGGTAAGCATCTCCATCATTTGTTATGATGCTGCCAAGGTACGTGAACTTGTCCAGCTCTTCAAGCTTTGACTCGCCAAGTCTGACGGGGACACCCTTTGCCTTATATCCCACTCGCATAATTTTAGTCTTATCCAAGTTTATGCGGAGGCCAATTTTGGGTGCCTCTCTGTCTAGGCTCTCGGTCATTTCTTGAATGCATTTATTTGTAGCCCCGAGTAGTGCAACATCATCAGCAAAGTCCAAGTCCGTCAATCGGAGCTGTTCATGCCATGGAATACCAAAGGCAGTCTGGTTCATTGCTCTCCTCATTATGTAGTCGATGGCTAGGAGGAAAAGGAAGGGAGATAAGATGCACCCCTGTCTCGATTGTAAAAAACTCTGTTGTTCCCTCTTCTGTTTTAATGCAGCAACTAGATTGATTGTTAAGGTGTCGTAGGATCTGGATGAATTTTTCTGGAATACTGTATTCTCTAACTATTTTCCATAGTGATTCTCTGTGGACACTATCAAACGCTTTTTTGAAGTCCACAAAACTGATCGTTAGCCGTTGTTGGTACTCCGCCATCTGCCGGTCCCAAGCCCGGGTGAAAAAGGAGGAGGGTTCGGCATGGGGCTAGCGACCCCACCCTGTAAAACCACTATTGCTACAGATACGGCAAACTCGACACATAATGAAAACTATACATGCGGTAAGGGCGGCCAAACCCTGATGACGGTGTTGGATCAAAGCCAACTGGAAGTCCAATACCCGATACATGGCAAGCCTTTCAACGCAATGAAACCGACTCTTATAGGCACGTGGAATGTAAGAACCCTGAATCAACTGGCCCAACTTTTAAGAGAGTTTGACTCTTACCAGCTGGACATCCTTGGGATCTGCGAGATGCGGTGGACATCAAGTGGACAAATAATCAATGATGGCAAGACAATAATATATTCAGGACATGATAAGGAGCACATTGGTGGTGTAGGAATCATCATGTCTAAAATAGCAGCTTCAGCACTAATTGCTTGGAAGCCGGTCAGTGACTGCATCATTACAGCTTGACTCCAAACAAAGCAAATCAAAGTCACTACCATCCAAGCATATGCTCCTACAGAGGACGCAGAAGATACCATCAAAGATAATTTCTATAACCAACTACAAACCACTCTTGATGAAACACCTACTCACGACCTAATTCTAATGATGGGAGACTTTAACGCCAAAATCAATCCCAACCGAACTGGCTTTGAATATGTAATGGGACCATATGGCTCTGCAGAAAACATCAGTGATAATGGCGAGCGCTTGATTTCTCTCTGTGCATACAACAGCCTTTCAATTGGAAACACATTTTAAGCACAAACAAATACTAAAAAAAACATAGCGATCACCAAATGAAGAAACCTTCAACGAGATAGATTACATTTGCATCTCCAAACGATGGCGGTCATCTCTGTTAGACGTGCGGACCCGCAGAGGAGCGGATATCGGCTCAGACCACTTCCTTGTCAGTGGCAAATGTAATCTCCGATTGAAACGCCAACCAAAACGAGCCACACGACCCCGCCCAATTAATGTAGAGAAGCTTAAAGACGGCAATACTGCAGCATAGTTTCAATTGAAACTAACTTTGATGCCTAGATGAAAAAAATATTCTTTGCGACCACCATAGCCAGCTTTTAGCTTCCTCAGTGAGATCCAGAATGGTTTCTAAATGTAATGTAAAGAGCCTATATCTACTTGGAAGATGAAACCATGACCATTTTTGAAACATAGGTAATAATGTCATTTACTACTTGATTTCAATCAATCAAGGATTTATAACTACAATAAAAATATTTTTTCCCTTGAACAATAAGATGAATCCCTTTGCTAGTTTGCACCTCCCTTGTAAGCTTGGGGGGGTCCCACAGTTTGAGAAATGCTGCCTCGAAATCCAACTTCAACTAGAAAAGGCATTGTCACAATAAACAGGTTCAGAACCAATCCATCAAGTTTACAACTCAACATGATATATAAACATGTTTGAAGGTATATTTTATCTACTTTGATATGGATAAGTACATATGCTTACAATTATTGGTGAATGGTTTGCAAAGAAAAGTTGATGTAGAATAGTGCATTCCACAGAATGATTAAAATATTACAAATACACAAATGCACAAGACATACATTTACATTAAAGTTCTAGTTATAATCGGATATATATATATATATATTATATCCATTACTGAGTCAAGTGAAGAGCAAAACTTTTTGAAACAATTTATAAAACTAACAGAACCAGGATACAAATGTTCAATTCCATTTATTATTTTTTTTGGTTATGAAAATCATGGTTTGACTTAAAATTAAAATTTTAGTAAGGAACTCACTTCAGCAGCCCCTGAAGAAGCACTGAACATGACATGTTTATTTACCCTAATATACACTGACTGAAGGATGAGTATGGCTTTACATAAACACCTCATCATTTCTTATACATATTTGTAGTCTTATATATTTTTTGTCTTTAAACTATTGTTCTTTTTTTTTTTAAAGCTTAAAATTTGGAAAACTATAAAGTAAATATATGTTTACAAGACTCTGATGATTCAGTTTCCAGAGGTAGAACAAAATAACATTAAAAATTATATTTCATGAGACATTCCAGCATTATCCACAGGCTGAGTTATAAGTGTACAAAAAACAAGAAAAATACAATTAAGCATAGATTGAGGACTTCTCTGCATTTAACATGTACAGCATTTATTATGACCAGATAGTTCTATTTCAGTTTTCTTTATAATCACCAACAACATGAATTAGATTTACAGTATTGGTTAATGAAAAATGGATTTTACAATTGGGTAAGTCTTTAATGGCAACTTATAAGTCAATATTTAATAATGTTAAGAATAACTGGGTTAAGATTTGTTAATTTTTGGAGCTTTAACCCATTAGCTCCTTCTGCAGTTGGAAACGTTTTCCCGCTAACAGTTCTAGTGTGTTTCTAAAATCCCCTTTTCAATATACTTGCTTTAAACTTTTTATAATGAAGATTTCTTCTAGTCTCGTTGCAAGCGTGATTACAAATCATTTGGAGATTACTGATCCTATTTTTTTATAAAATTGGGAAGATTTTTTATTGCTTAAATAATTTTTCAAACAAACAGGCCCATAGCCCCAGTGTATAAGCCCCCACGTGGGAAAATGAGTATTTTTGAAGCTTTTTTATATTCTAATGGTATTAAAATTATATATTTTTTTAAACTACACATATAGTTCTATTTTTTAAAGTTGTTTATTTATATGTATTAGATCTAAAATTTCATTATTTTTTTCAAAATAAATATTTTTTAGGATTTTTTTTTAATTCGGGATTATCCCTCCCTCTTTGCTTAGGGCCTGGGAGGGTTTTTCTTGACCGGAAATAGGAGCTACTGGGTTAATAGTCTGTGCTTCTATTACAAACACAATATAAGAAAATATACCAGATAAGATAGTTTAGACAGTGTGCTTCATTTTATGATCATAGTAGATCTAGTTCTATTTATCTACTAGTCATACTCTTACTCTTAGTTTAGTTAGTAACTCTTTCATACTGTGACTGATAGTAGGCTATAGTCTATAGATCTAGATTATTCTAGATATCTATATTATGTTGGTATGATAATAATAATGATTATTATGATAGATTTGGTTATTTAGTATTTTTAGATCTATGTTCTAGACTCTATAAACAGACCCTAGATACTTACTCTACAAGTAAAGTTAGACTGCCAGTGTCACTAGTCTAAGTCTAGTGTCTTACTTTAATAAGTCTAATGACTAGTAATGTCTAAATCATTATTGTCATTATTGACATTAGTAATTACTTAATGATTATTATTTATTATCAGTAGGTCTAGCTAGATCTAATCATATTTCTAATGACAGCAAATCATGGCAAATGTAAGTGAGTGAAGTTTTGAGGACTCGGACTGTCACTGACATGAAGGATGAGTATGGCTGAGAACGAGTTCAGTGAGTATTCTAGATTTAAGTAGATCTAGATCTAGAGTCTAGAGTATTCTAGAGTCTAGAGAGAGCTAGATCTAGAAATTCAGTAGATCATGATCTTTTGATCCTTTTAATCTTTTTTTATGATCCTGGTGTTTAGTGTAGGCTGGGTGTTTCCTCAGGCTTTTTTTTAAATATATAAATATATAGTCCCCGCATTTTAAGGGAGTTTTCGGTCTTGGCAATTTTCTCCAATACTGACATAAAAGGAAACATCTAGGTCTGAAGACTGTAACCAGAATATCCATGGGACAAGGTGTTGTTGGCCAATGGTCTATTCTCCGCCATCCATAGAGCTCTCCAAATGGAACTTTTCTGCAGTAGAAAGCTTAAAGTGCACTGTGCCCTGGGTATGTCCTGTGGAATCGTCACATCCTGGATCCAGGCCTCTTCACGATATCACTTTCACCAGATCCAGAAAAAAAAAAACACTTCATGATGGATTTATATCTAGTATTAGAATGTAGTGAGACAAGGACCTCTATCTGGTGTAGTGCAATCCAGACCTACGTCAAAAAGCACCTAGAGGGGGGGAAGGTCCACTATTATTCACTTAGTGAAATGCAAGTGGAAAGGCAGTGGGGTTATTTATTTCTCTTGGTCATTTCCAAGCCCTGATACCTACACGGGGGAGTATCGCCAGAGAGTGGAGGTTTGGAGTTTTCCTTCTCCTAGATGGGTTGCGTTATTTAGGCTGACGTGCCCCATCAACACGAAGCTAATCTGGTTTTGAGGCGCCAGTGTTCCGCCTTTCATCCCTTCTCCTGTCAGTTTGTAAGAACAGGTTCCGCCGGATTTATGGGAAAATCACACGTGAAGGCCAGGAGCTGGATTTGACTGTCAGAGGCATTTAGAGACACCATCAGATATTGTTTTCTTTACTGACTCCCAATCTACTCTGCAAGCCCTTAACAGCAGCACCTCAAAAAGCCCAAGAGAGTTGACAACACTCATTGTGATAATCCATCAGATGATATCAAAATTAAATATCAATATCACACTACAGTGGATCCCTGGACACATTGGCATCATGGGAAATGAAAAGGCAGATTCATCTATGGAACAACCAGATAGACCTGTTAACTACCTCACCCTAAGGTCAATGTTAGTCAACAATCACAAAGAGGAGTGGCTCAACCAATGGGCATCAGGAAACACAAGAAATGACTACGCCTAACAAACTGGACATTATTAAATTCCTCCCCCGCAAAGAACAATCTACGATCTTCCAACTAAGACAGGACACACACCACTATTAAATTACCACCTGAACAAAATAAACTCCACACAACTCCCCCTTTGCAGACACTGCGCCCACCCCTTTGAAACCGTAAACCATATCCTCTTTGAATGCCCCTCTCTAATCCACCTTAGGCAGACCCTACTTCCACTACAGCCCAACATAACCAACACCCTGTACGGCAGTGCTGAACAACTGAAGAAAACAGCACACTTTTTTTCCTTGGCACAGTCTGCAAAAGAGCTCACAGCTCAGCAGCAATAAAACTGGCTAGAAGAAGAAGGAAGAAGAATGATTCTGGTGTAGGGTAGTATGTATGATTACTAGACTCTTATCATTAGTATTACTTAGTAAAGTAAAAGTATGTACTATAACTATCGTAGATCTTTAGAACTAATAAAAGTAAAACTAATGTAATTGAATGTAAATGTTATTAAATGTACCAATCATCATATATCATGACATTATCTAATTATATTTATCATGTTTCATGTATGATCCTCGAAATGATAATGATCGATGATCTATAAATAATTAGTCTATAATATTAAATATAGATTCTAGATCTAGATTACATTAATGATTAAAACACAATTCTTAACTTTAAGACAATTGTGGCATCGATTTTGAAGAACTAGACTAGAATCTAGATATAGATTGTATAATCAAAATGAAATAAATGTTTAACTTACATATCGTGCTGAATTGTAGTTCAGGCGATTTGTAAACACTCTCCTGGCAATCCTTACCTATTTTTGGAATATTGAAATAGCAGCGGAAGTGTCGTAGTTTCTCGCTTGAAAGAGGAAGCAACGTCATTGCGTCACCAGCGGTTCTTATTTGTACATAAACAAGCATTTCTCAAACTGTCGGACGTCCTCACAATTAGGAGTAATTGGGGGGGGGGGGGGGGGGGGGGGGGGGGGAGAGCAGGTCAATGTATTTTCAAAGAAGAACAAAAGAAAATATCATATTTTCATAATAGTTAACAAATCTTGTTTGAATATTAATCTTGTGGCTGCCTGGTCATGCGGTAGTAGGCCCTCTATCGTTCTGAATTTAAGAAGCTTATAAAAACAAAACAAAAAAAATGTTGTCTTATTCTCTCCTTATTACAAATTGTAAAAATGATCAAACAAATGCCTCTTTTCTTTTAGGTACTGTATTCATGACAATAGATAATCAAATGGTAGTGTCTTTTAATGTATTTAAAAACATCCAGCGAAGGCACTAGAATTCCTCGTAGGGTGCCATTCGAAATATTTAATGCACATAGTAGCCTTCTTCGCAACCATTTTTTTTTCTTTGGGAATTTTGGTCAACTTCAATTAAAGAAAACTTTTTTCTGTTTTGCAGAAATTGCTTTGTTGAATGTTTGATAATGATAAACTCCATAGTAGAACGTCTTGAATTCTAATTCAAATATATATGGTGCGACATAATATACAAATGGGTTCACATATCAATATGTAGCTTATATTATATAGATACTCAACTAATTTTGTTCACAAACTATTATTTCTCTATAAAAATAGGGCCGCCCCTATTAGTTATCCTAGGTAATTTAAGTGCGAAAAAAAAAAAGTTAATTTTCGTCTGTATATTTCAGGAGATTTGTATGCGTTTTCAAAAGATTTTAATAATTTTCCGGATATTTACAAGACTTTTTCGTATATTTTGCAATTTCAGGAGATTTCCAGGATCTCCTGTTAAATTGACAGGAGGCCCCGGGAAATCAGTTATAAGTTATAAAATGGTTTAATTTAATAATGTATATACCTAAAATTAGTGCGGGTCCTATAAACGTGCCCTATAAAGGTCGGCCCTGAAAAATAGCGGCGTATGCTACACCGCCGGTCGACTAGTTTAATCATTCTGCTAGCAAGCTGTGATTTCTACAAATAATTTGGACCGCCCCCCCCCCCCACTCGAAAGTTTAAAGTGGGCGGGAATGATGTTATTGCCCCCTCCCGACCCCACCAAATCGGCCAACATACTAGAAAAGGGAAGGGGGCAAAATAATCTAAAAGTAGGTTGAAATATAAATAATTATTATATATTATTAACATAAGCAATAAATTCGTATACAAATTGTGTGAACTCTATACTAAAATTCGTCGCCCCCCCCCCCCCCCCCCCCCCCCCCCCGGGGCGTGCAAAACATCAAAGTAGCGTGCAAAACATCAAAGTAGCGTGCAAAACATCAAAGTAGCGTGCAAAACATCAAAGTAGCGTGCAAAACATCAAAGTAGCATGCAAAACATCAAAGTATTTTGAATCCAAATTTATGCAATTAATGTTCATAAAAGCTAGTTCGTTAGCGCGTCGCGAATGGGTTAGGATATACTATAATTATGGTGAAGAAGAGGCGCGATGGTTGTCTATTTCTCTGGAAAGAGACACATCGTAGGACCCTGTGCCACTAACGGATACAGAACTTTGGAGTGGGAGGGTGATTTTTTTCCAAACCCTAACCCTATGCATAAAGGCACATATATATACAGTGCTTTTTTTTGTGACGGTACGCAATGTGGGGATAAAAAATATTACTTTTCTTACATTTTAACGTTTATTATTAAATTATTAGTAGTTAAAAGTTAGGTGATCCATCACTGAATACCGGTACCTATTTTGTTACAAAAAAGCACTATATACCCCTCCCTTTGTTGGATGGAGGAGAAGTTTGTTACTTCTCCAATACTATCTCATCATATATTGTTTTTCTAATATACAAAACACTTAGAGCATACTATCTACGAGAGGGGGGGAGGGGTTGCAGATTTTAGTTATTTGTCATGATATGACAAGCTATTTGGTTTTATTTAATGAAGATGAAACCAATAGTAATAGTTCATAAAATTTTCAGAGGAAAACCAACTGGGATTGTGACTGGATAAAGGTTAATATCTGTTGGAAAAGGGCAGTGGAGCGGGGAAAAAAAAAAGATGGGGAGGGAGGCTAATACTGCGAAAGTCGTAATGAACGCACTCTTCATTGTGAAGTTTAGACACACTCATGTGACATTATTAGATCTAGATAGATCAACAATGGCTGCCAGTTGTGAAAAGCTAGATCAGCTGGTCAAAGACTACCTATTGTTTAGGGGGTTTTCGACTACGTTAAAAATACTTGACCAAGAACTAAAAACTGATAAAGATAAGGGATTGCGGGTATGATTCATATTGGATAGACTAGATCTAGTCTATGAAGTATCAACAAAACATTACAAATGCCTGAAAGTGAAATGAATCACTGAATTAGACTGTCACTTAGTGAATTTCAGTTCCTGAATGAATCTCACTATATTTAAAATTTATAGAAAAAAAAATAGTATAGTCTTTAAAGTTAATGAATTAGATAAAGTAATTTCAAAATCTACATTTTGTTTGAGCAGTAATTTTATTCATTTACATTTAGATCAAGATCTAAGTAGATCAAGATTTAGATATCAGTTTCATTACGAAATCTGGAGTCTAGATCTATTTAATGTTTACACTTGACTACAGACAAAAATAGGCTAAAATAGTGCATTGTTGTCACGTGACTGTAATGATAAATTCGCCTTTTAACATGTAACATGCTTGACCAAAATGCTATTAGAGAAGTCATCTAGCGCTCTATAGAAAACAGAATAACTACAATTGATAGAAAAATGTACGTTTTACATGAATAAATTAAAAACTCTCTCAAAAAAATGATTTTTGGATCTAGTCTATTGCCAAAACTGAAAAAGATTGAGGTCTGATCCATTGCCGCCATTTTTAAAACTAGTCACATATGTTGCCTCACAAGAATTTAAACAAAAATCGCATCCATTAACATATTACAATGAAATTTGCGCAACTCACGGCCCTTTAAATTATCTTCAAGAATAAACAAACTTTTTAAATTAATAAACAACCTGAAGCACGAATTAGATCTACAAAATAATGAACTTTTTACGAAAGTTCGGCCAAATTTTAAAAAAAACTTTTTTTTAATTATTTTTGTAAAAAAAATATTCACAAATACATAAAATATGCTAAAGTGCTTCATATACTGACTGGTTCTTCATTCTTTACTTTAAATCAATAGCACCCATACTTTAATGAATATAAAGATTAAAAATGGCGGCGGCACTTTTCCAGCGACTTGAAAACTGTCAACATCCGGGAATTTCACATAGCTAGAATTTGAATTGTCTGAAATCAAATTCATTGAAATCATGAAATGCAGTCATTGAATCAGAATGATATTATGACTGAGTCAATTTCAATTAAATTATTAATTTTTAATAATTATATCTAATATTTTTATTATTTAGATCTATATTATTATATAAAAATAATTTTACTATCATGATCATCATCAATGAGATTTATCTGTCCCTTGACTTAGAGTTAGAGGTCTTAGAATGCTTAAATTTAGTAGTCAAGTAACGTAGTGCTGTGACATTTTCCCCGATCAGCAGCTGTTCTTAGTCCATTTATCACCTAGTCTTAGTTGAGAGAAGCTGGTCCATTCTTTTACATTGCCCATCCAGCTTTTCTTTGGATGACCCCTTCTTCCTGCTCCTTCCACTGTATGTTGAAGGATGGCTTTTCATACTTTTTACAGTAAGTCTGAGGGAGTCATGTCTTACAATATGTCTATGAGTACTATGACCAAACCAGCTCAGCTTTCACAATCACAGTATTGAGCCAATGTTGAGGAGTTCCTCCTTTTTGCCAGCCAGGCCCAGAGTGTTGACTTGTAACAGTACAAACTCTTTTTATTAAAATTAAATTAATTATTTTTGATTAACAAATTTAGTCACAGTTCAATTAGATCTAATCTAAAATAAAAGTCTAATTTTATTCATAGGGGTGTGACATGTGGTGAAAGTATTGATCGTGTAATAGTCTAGTCACAATAAATGTGTAAAATCTTTCTACCTTCAATCATCAATGCCTTCATCCATCAATTTATTAATATCATGTACATTATTAGATATATGATAGTGTCTACCATTCATGGACGTAAGATGTTATCTAGATTTAAGAATAACATTCAGTTTATTGTGACTGTGAATCCCGAAACTGACTTTTATTTTTACCTCTACTCATCATTGTGACTAAGTGACTGTCTGGCTGCCTGGTTATGTGGTATGCGATCTGAACTATTGTCTTTAAGGTTCCAGATTTAAACCCTGCCTGCATCTATCCCCCAATGTCCTGCTGGAGGTTTGTGTTTGGATATAATTATAAATTCAAAACATGTAAAACAAACAAACTGTATAACTCAATGACCTTATGGCTACCTATGACACAATTTTTTTAAATGTCAATAAACTAATGAATCCTATATTGTTAAAAAGAACTTGCAAGATTTCCATTGACACTAAATGTATGACAGGTTGAAGGTGGGATGTTAAATTTTTTAATAGAAAAATGTTTACTATTAAAAATAAAAAATGTGATAATCTGTGACATGCAATGTCAGCCAATCTTGCTAGTTTCACAAAGGAACTGCTATCAGACCTAGGAGTTGGAGTGGCAAACATAATATTAAGTCGTATAATATTAACTTGAAGAAATTTCCATTCGTAGGCAACCTCCGGCTGTGTTTATCACATTTTTGTTATTGTTTATAATATACATAAAACCTATCAAATATATATGCAATGTTGGCAGAGGTTTGGCCATTAAGAAGTTTTAAAAAACTCAAGTTAATAATCCAAATCCAGTTTAAAAAAAAAAACACCATTATTATAATATTCAAAGCACATTCTAAATATGTCTAAATATGACATAATTCCAGATTTGATTGAACAAAATTCTTTGGCCTATACAAAAAAAATGGTCACTTAATTTTATCACAAAATATGATAGTTTTAGACTCATGCTTATGCATAATAGATTGTCTGTAGGAAAAAAGAATGGAATTTCCATCTATCACACTTGTCCATCCATATCTGGCTGTTTACTATAACACATTAAGTATAATTTGAAATAAAAATGAATGTGCTGTTTCATTTTTAAATTCCTTTTTGAAAGGTGGACCGTATGATGGAACAAATTTGGACTTATCTCTCCAACTTTGATTTACAAGGTCTCCGAGATTATTGGCGTTATTTAAACCAGAGACTTTTCTCCCGACTGGAACAGCGTTATGCTCTGAGTGTTCGAAAGCTGGAAAGCAGCCTGCTGAAATTATACGTTGTGAATGCTCACCAGGGAGGAAAGCAAGACAAAGTGTTAGGGTTCTACGAACAGCTTGGAGCTGATTTACAAACTCATCCAGACTTTAAAGATTGGTTTGGTAATATCACAGTTAACTATTCCTTTTTGTTTAAAATATTACATTATTGTGTATAATTCTGAAAGATTTTGTTGTATATAACACAAAAATGATCTTAAGACCTTCATGTCCATTTCAGACATATGTGCGCTATATATACCTTGAATGTCCCTTTCAAAATAGCTTTGATCAGTGCTGCCTCCTTTTTTATTAGACTTAATTGACATGCATATAGGGCCCCTTTTACCGCTTTTTGATAGAACATTTGTTGACATGGGTAAAAAGTATGAGAAAAACTGAGTTGTAGATGCCAGGAGGATACATTTATGAAGCTCAGTATGCAGGAAAACTCTTTAACATCCCAGACCCACTTGCTGACTGGAGGGGAAAGCTCCAACATCTCCAATACTATGTCCAGAAAGAATTTTTCTAGTATGGAAACAATTTTCCTGTTAAAATATAACAACTAAGTTGACTAGCTTTGATAAACAAACCTTATGTAAATATATAGGCCAGTGTTTCCCAAACTTTCTGCGGAACCCTAATGTTCTGCAAGGCCTGAATAAGTGTTCCACAAACTACTGGAATTATTTACTAGTAGGCCACAATGTGAATTAATCTCTCTAAAAAAACGGCAAAGTTTTCATTAAATACTGAGAAATTGTTTGGGAAAGTTAAGGAAAAGTTTGGGAAACACTGATATAAGCAAAGAAAAACTAGAAAATTATGTGTCTGTAAGTTTCTTTTCTTTTTCACTACATCCTTAAACATGCTTGAACCTCATCATGGGAGCTAACAGTGCTCACCCCAGATCCTACTCGCCAAAATGGGGCACAAACAAATTTTTTTTGTTTAGGGGCTGCCACTGGTAAAAGTTTGAGAAACACTGCTATAGTGAATATTTATTAGTTCCATAACATTTTGTAGGAATAATATTTTAATAATAATAATCATATTACTTTTCTTCTTCCAGCTTTTCCATTCGTGACTAACCCGGCAGAAAATCCAATGTTTTCTTTATATTTTACCAAACAATGGCAAGACACGCTCCAGCTTTCTCTGCACAACTTTCTTTCTGTTGTGTTGCAAGCAATGCATATCCTTTTTTCACCATGGTTCATTTTCTTTTCTCTCTTTCACATGAAAATAAATTAAGCAGAAGCAAACTATTATTCTTAACTTGTCGCACCAGTTCCAACATTGCTCAATGTGGAGTTTGATGCCAGGCGCATGAAGACGTTACAGGAAGAGAATACATCCTTAAAACAACAGGTGATGCTTTAATGAATCTCTTTTGTTTATTGACGTATGGATGATAAACCATTTTGTATGTATCCTTAATTAAAGATTAAATAGATAAGGACTTCTCAATTGTTTTTTTTTTCAAAACAATTAGTTGATGAATTCTGCTACAGCAACTGTAGATATGGGTGCTGAAGCAAAAGTGAAACCAAGACATGCTGTTCATATGGATCTCCCCCCACCTCCTTCTCCTCCTGATATGGTCTATGATTTTTCTGGATTAGCCAGGTACGAAAACTCTTATTTTTATTTCATTGGAATTAGAAGCAGTGTGCCAGTTCTTGTTCAGTTAAACATTTTTAACTGTAACTGAACCTGGTGTGATTTCAGTAAGAATGTAAGGGCTTCACTAATATTAGATGATGTCTCAAAAATGTGTAGAAAACTTAATCTATTTATCTATTCATTTATTTTTTTTAGTGACAGTGACTCTTCAAATCAAGAGAAACAAAAGACCACAAGGCGATTTTTAAGTCTTACATCCCCACTGATGGGTCGAAAGAAATCAGATGCTGCACCAATCAAACCTAAAACCACAGGAACAGCTGCTCCTGCAGCTTTAGTTGTGTCTGGAGCACAGGGGAAGGTAAAGATAAATGGATAAATACATCATGCTATCGCAGTACTCCAAGATTTCCAGAAATATTTGAAGGTAATTGGGTCAAGAAGCAATGGACGGTAATGTAAAGGTAATAGAATGAAGGGTTTGGTAGCTATGGAGTTTTCTTATAGGAAAGAATTTTACCTTTTAAAAGCATAGCTACAAAGTATTGCATCATTTTATGTGCAAATTATATATTTATATATATTATATTTTACATATATCTTCGTTTTCTACATTAGCTTTCCAAAGTGGCAGAGACTACAACAACACCATCATTGACAACTGCATCCGAAGGAAGAAAAATGTCAGTTCCATCCTCACATCCATCCTCAATCACAGCAGCATCAGAAGCTGCTAAAAGCCAACCTTTTTCTAAAGTATTTGGGAGTTCAGGTTCTTCTCAGCAGCTGTCTTCCCTGAGCAGGCATGCCACATTCTCAGCAGGAGATACACACCCTTCATCCTTACTCACAACCAATGTAAGTGCACCATGATCAACATCAAACTCTGGTTTCTTCCAGAAACATTTTTAGGGTGAAAACTTGTGTTTTATAATCAACATAGCTCAATTGTAGTAAATGTATTCAAGTTCTTACCAATTTTTATTTATGTCAATGTATAATTTGTGCTACAGAACTATAAATATTATAAAGAAAAAAAAAGATACAACTTTCAGACCTACCGATCTATGGTTGCAGATGATGCAAAGCTCATCTGTTTCTATAGCCAACAACTAACAAGGGCCAGCACAACAGCAGCTTTTATTTCCCCAATGTATGTCAGGTACCTATTACAGTTGAGTAAACTCAGGCATACTAGGAATTTTTGAGTTTCAAAATCTCGTCTTCATATATGGATTTCAAATTGACCTTCCGGTTTAGAAGTTACTACTCAGCCACCATGCCACCAATGGTTGTTATATTTAATGCAATTGTGTGAAAAAAAATTCAAATAAATAATTTCTTAAGACCGAATTTGTTCATTTAATAAGAATAGTCATAAGTACTGAAGGTGTTATAGAGGCGTTGTGGTTGAGCGGTAAAACACTTGACTTCCGAACTGGGGTTTGAGGTTCAAATTCTGGTGATGTGTACCTAACATTAGTTGGGGAAAAGTAAAGGTGGTTGGTGGTTGTGCTGTCCACATAACACCCTCGTTAACCGTAGGCCACAGAAACAGATGACCTTTATATCATCTGCCCTATAGACTACAAGGTCTGAAAGGTAAATTTTTTTTTTTTTACTGAATGTGCTGAAGAGATAAGCCCAGCATAAAAAAAACAAAATTTTCTTGTTCTGTTCTTTAATCTCATCGAAAAGTCTTTATGGAACAATTGTTGATTCATTCAATTCTTATGGCCACACAATATAGGGCCTACAAATATAATATGGAGAGGTACGTTGCAGGTAACTCTCATATAATAACATAATCTAAATCAGAGACCCGCCCCCCCAAACCACAATTTTTTTTTATTGCTCCAAAGTTGTCATCACTTATTTCAGAGATCCTTATCAGTTCCAGCAAACAAATTGCCAGCTTCATCCAAGAAGATCCTAGATGCTGTGAAAAAGAAGCCAGAAGCTCAGCTCTCAGGCTTATCAAGTACTGAAGTGCCCAATGCTGCATCTGCCTTGGAAGCAGTTTCAGATCAAGATGATACTGCTTATGTAACAGGTAACATCATTCCTAAATGTTTAAAAAAAAACATTTTTAATGCCTCTATTTATCTAATAAATAAATTCTTCCTTTAAAGTATAAATAGTAATTTTAATTTCATGAATGGCCTATTGTTGTTTTATAGTACTACATTTGACAAGTTATTTTGCTATCACAAAATTATTTCTTTTTTTGTGGGATTAAATTAAACATTTTAAAATATATTTTACTACATATTGAAATAAAAAGCTTCATATATTTTAGAATGTGATTCAAACACATTTTTTATATGAATTGCCTATGCTTATTAAATTTATTTTTTTTTCATTTAAGATTCGGATTGTCCATTTTTACTTTTAGAGGTAAGAAAATTGTTTCAGAAATTTACATAGGTATAGAGTAAAATAGTTTATCTAAAATCTTGCATTTCAACAAATTGTACTATGTCTTCTTATTCTAGGTTGATGAATATATTGAGCACAGCTCAGCTGCTGCCTTCTGTCGTTTTTCCCTGTCAGGGCAGTATGTTGCCAGCCTAGATGTGGATGGCATTGTAAAGTAAATATACATGGAAAAAGTTTATGTTAAAAAAATGTTACCTATTTTTCAATACAAACGACATATAATTCTACCATCATGTTTTTCACAGAGTTTGGATGTGGAGTCCACAGCCTGCTACGATAGCTACAGTTATGTCCAAGTCTGCCTTTTTATCTCTGGCATGGGCTAGCAAGTCTGACAGATGGGTTAGCTGTAGTTTTTTGTTTTTTTTTATTAAAATCAATATTAAAAAATATATTAGAATTTATTCCACTTTGAAAATATATTTTTGTGTTTCTCTATAAATGTTGTACACATTTTAATTGGTGTCAGAAGAAAACTAAACTAGACATAAGCTTCAAGTTTAAAGTGAGATTTAAAATTCATCAAATAGTCTCCTCCTGAGGCCCCTGGTCACATTTAAATTAATGTTGCTTTTATGCTTTAGGTGCAAGTAAATGAAATTATTTTTTTTTTGTCTTCACAGCTGTTACTAGGCAACAAGACAGGCTCTCTTCGCTTGTTTGACTTAAAAGACAGCAAAGCCCATAAAGAAGTTTTAGTCAGTCCAGACAATCCAGCTAAGTACGAAATCAATGAAAATATTTATTTAGAAAATTATGATTTTTTTTTTGTTTGTTTTGCAAATGGCTAATTTGAATTGTGTTGTCTGTAGTTGTATGCGGGTGACAGACTTGTCCATTAGTCCATCAAGTTCACAGTTTGCCTGTGTCACAGCTGACTACTGCCCTTTCTCAACCAGTCTGAACAATGTTAGTGGACGATTGTTTCTCTGGGATCTTCGAAGTCTAAAAATGGAGGTAGTACAAAGATAATCTACATATCATAAAGAATACACCTTTTCTTTCTGTCTGTTTTACCTGTAATATATACACAAAACTGAGACATTTTGATAAACCTTTGAATACATATTGACTTTCATAAACCTATGGGTATGATAATTGAACAAGTTTATGTTATGCTGGGCAAGAAATATTGAATTAAATACTCTATTTTAAAAAAATTGAATTCTGTTCTCAATCTTTAGGAAAAAAAAAAACAACTTGATTTAGTAATGAATTCTAAATTTTACTTTTATTTAATTTTTTTTTTAACATTTTTTCCCCAGAGAATGTTGCCTGTTGAATCTGTTTTGTGTAATGCCATCACCTGTTCCTCTTACAGTCGCAACAGCCAGACTCTGTTGACTGGGGGTGCTGATGGTACACTTAGGTTATATGGTAAAGTAGTCAATCGGATAAAATGACTTTTTTAATGCTTCTAATTGTGTCTTATCCTAAACAACCAAACATTAGCCTTCATCCTTATTAATTAAAACTTCTTTTCTGGGTATATAAAAAAAACGTATACAGTTGTCATATTACCCATAGCAGTTTACATCTATGTATTTAGATTATTTTTTTTACCTATTGTTCAGTTTATTTCTTATTTTCATAGGCTCGTTATTTATGCTTTTTACAATTCCTTTTATCAGCTTGCAAACTCTTCATGGGTTCAGTAATCAAATAGTTGGAACCAATGATTTTTCTAGAAATAGGACAGTATATATATATCTTTGGAGAGAAAAAAAAAATACCAGTGTAACCAGCTTATTGGCCTTACAGTGAAACTCTGGTTTGACCATAAAAAAATTTTTTTAATATAATCATCTTAAAATTGAGGTATAGACCCTGATTATATTCATATAGAAATTTGCACACTATGGAAATCTGTCTAGGCTTCTTTTTTGCAAGTCTGGACTTACATCACCAAAATAAAATATTCTATACCTTATCTCTAACTAGATCCAGTATTGTGGTCTAGGCAACTGGCTTTTAATGTATTGTTATCATATCTGAATATATCTCACCAAACTAGACTTTTATATACTCCAAGCAGATTTATAGATGGGTGTAACAAGGATTTTTTCTGAAGTGGGTGTGTGTGTGTGTGTGAATGTTCCTTTTTTTTTTTTTTTTTGTATCTCCCATTCATGAGTTTTTAAGAGCCAAGTAATCTCTGACAAAAAGTCATCGGTTTTAAAAAATCAGTTTTTTAGGTTACTTGTCTCATTTTTTTAAAAATTATTATGAGTTGTTTGCTTTATGCTTTGTTTTTATTCTTCAGATGTTCATTCACAAAAACCTGTGATCAAATGGCCTGGTCATGATTCACCAATTCATACAGTTCATTTCCATGGTGATAAATCTGTTTATAGCATGTCGGCTGATGGGAAAGTAAGACAAAAAGTTATTTACTTCACTGAAGTCTAATTGTGGTAGATTTAATTTAAGCAGCCCACTCCATCAAGTATAATGTTGATGATTTGTTTAGCCACTCTCTATACCAACATCATTTTTGAAGCATGCTCACCATGTTCTTGTTTGTTTTGGACATTTTTGTGCAGTCATTGTCTTGTAGTTGAAATAAAAGGATGGATGGCTGCCTGGTGGTGTGGTATGCACTCTGGACTGTCCCCTCAAGCCCTGCTCGTTGCAATCCCCAAGGATGTAATAATCTTCAATTTGGAAGGAACATCCAAAACATTTAAAACAAAACAAAAGGTTCATTTTGAAATACCAATTAGTTGCTTGATTAAAGTGATTTTGATTTTATTGTGTTTTAGTAGAATGACAAAAGTCTTATTGAACTTTCATCATCAAGCATTGTAAGGGATAGAATGGTTGAGTTTATGGATGCATATAAAAACCATTTGGACTAAAGCCCTGTAGTTTACCCAGTTTAAATGCTGGTTATATAACACCTTAGTACGTTTGTTGGCAAAAATTGAGTAAGCTCAACTTGAATGTCTTACCATGCTTTGCATTTAATATTTCATGCCTAGTCTTATTTTAATTATTATTTAATATTCTTTAAAGAATAGGAATTTTCACTTAGGTAATGTAAAAAATATTGACTAGACTTGTAATTCAGTTTTCATGTTATATTGTTTTTAACAGCTGTATGAATGGAATTTGTCTTGCCCTGGTCAAGTTATTAACAGTTTGAATTGTGGAACACGAGAATTTTTAGCTAATAAACCCGGGAGCTGTAGAGGTCGTCTTTTTGCACTTGATACTGATTATGATCAATATTTATTAACTTACAATGGCCGAAGGGGCTCAATTTACAAGGTAGGCTCATTTTAATGTTAAAGTTTATTTTTAGCTTTTGTAAAATATATTTTTAATTTATAGTTTGAGATGGAAACCTTGGAGATTTAACTGAAATATTTTTTTTATCCTTACAGATTCTTGATGCTTCTTGCCCTACTCTTGCAATGGATTTAAAGCTTCATCAGTCTCCTGTGGTTAGTGTAGACTGGTCATCTTCACAGGGCACACGAGTCTGTCTCACAAGCTCAGCTGATGCCAAAATTAAGATATCTACTTTATTATCCAAGTAGACTTTTGAAACATGACTTTTGAACTTTGACATACCATTAGTGAATTTTTTTCTTTTTTGTTTGTTTTGAAAACACTTTTTCAATCGTCATTAAAATTTTGTTTCATTGGCACTCATATCTTCATTGACTGATCAGATGTCTGTGTCAGAAAAAAATTCTATTCACGCTTCATTCACATTTCCCCAGAATTTCTTTTTTTCTTTATAAGCAAAATGTAATGTACTTAATCTATTCATTCCATTGATCCTTGCAAGATAAAACCATATTAATAAGTCTTTTGAAGGTATATGTTTTTCTTTTAAACAGAACTGAATATTTGGTTATCTGTAATTTGTACTTTTTTTTTTTTACTTATCAGATATTATAATGTAACTAGCCTGGCATTACCCGCGGCCTGCGGGTCTAAGTTTGTGTTTACTAATGTAGTGGATTGGATATAGATGTATGTTAAACTTAGTTAATGATCCTTTCACGTTATTTCTCTTTCGCTACGAAAATAAAATTAGTTTTGCGAAAATGGGTTTACCCGAAGTCAATACATTCTTATCTATTAAAAACGAAAAGAGCGATAGCTTTGTTAAATGAATGGGATTATAAAGTGAGCAATTAAACGAAATAATTTTTAGTACGCGATTCATGAATGAATATAGATCTAGGCCTATCTCAACTCGGCTTCGCAGCTTTCGTAAACGAATGTAGTCTCTTAAAAATGCTTTAGAAAACCAAATTTGAATGTTTATATGATCAAATAATGAAATGTGTATGTGTTAAAGTATAAAACTGTCTGTGCGAAGAGAAGTTTTATCATCTTAGAGTTGAATTAGAGTTTTAGATCTAGGGATGGGATTATAAAGAAAACAATTAAACAAATTAATTTTTAGTACACGATTCATTACGGTATTGTCTAATGAAAGAATGTTCGTCAGGAAATCTGTATATAAGGAACTAATTTATGTAAAAAATGCTTTTGAAACTTAAAATTGAAGGTTAATTTTATTACATAATGAAATCAATGGATCTTCTTTTGTATTTTCATGTGTCAAAGTAAAAAACTATCTGCGCAAAGTGTATTTCTTAAAATTAGATCTAGGTCTAAATCATTTCGATCTTTTCTCATGTCAACATTGTAGACATGGCCTAGATCCATAAAAACTATAGCTGTAATAGAGTCGGACAACTTTATTTTTTTTTAGGGTCTTAAGTTTGTTTTAGGGCTACAATACATACACTATGGTCTAAGTTGGTACCCAAGAAACATTCCTGCCAAGTTTTATCAAGATTGGTCTAGCGGTTTTGATGTCTATAAGTCACATACATACACCTCACATTCTACTTTATAGTATAGAAGATATCTATGTATTTTTTTAATAGATGATCTTGTTTCCCCAGAGTTAAACTTTTTTCTTCTAATAATTCTTATATATGATGCAACTTGTCAAGTAGTGCACTGGCTATAATAAACTGTGTTATAATTTATTAAAAATGTTTTTCTACAATCATAGCACAATCACTTTTTTTTTAAAAGGGATTACTAAAAAAAAAAATCATGAATAGGTAAAATAACATAATTAGTCCATTTATCTAAAACTGGTCACCATCTAAGTCACTCTAAGATTATAGAGGGGGGTTCTATGTCTCCTAATAAAACCTAAAATAATAAATAGTAACCAAAAAAAAATTTAAAAAATTTTAACATCCCATTATAAGTATTGGGTGTAATTTCACTCAAACAACTTAAAACACACCTGATGCTCTGAATATATATTAACTATTTTATACTTTTTAATTCTTAGTTATTTTAGCCTTTTTAAGTCTTAAACATTTTCAAACACTAATGTATTGGTTCTCAGATTTAATAATTTAATGGTATTGTATTTTTATAGAAGGAAAATCATTTGTGACTATGGTAATTAAGACAATGTCTATTACCCAATCCATTGCTAAGTTTTCTTTATAATTGACTGATATACATATAATCTTTACATTAACATTTAATTATTTTATAAATTCTCTTCACAAGGCTTAGTACATTTTCAATACAAAAAAAAAAACGAATTACAATGTTCACTTATGGGTCCATTATTTTGTATGCAAAACTTGAAGGTTTGTCATTACAACATGACCAATTCTTACATGACTATTTGTCATGTTAAAAGATTTTTTGTTATTATTTGTTTTGAGCCTAGTAGGTAATACAGAACATGAAACCAACATTCCCAACTAAAAGAAATCAAAACATGACACAAGTTTGCATGAAGAATAGAATTGTGTTTTATTCGCACACAACAATCAATCTTAGAGGCTGAAAAGTGGAGCGCACATGTGAGGAGCTTATAGTCTCTATGAACTTCTTACAAGCTAAGTTTTTGTATGTGTATTAAATTGAAAAGTTCAACATGCAAAAACCATTTTCTACATTGTGCATTTGCTTGTGTAATATTTACATTATATATTAGTCTCACAGAGCTACAGAAATTTCTATTAAAAAATCTACATTGATTAGAAAAAAAAAATGTCTTTTTATTATTTCTGTTGATATGTTGATTAGAAAGCCATGTATTATATTGTATATGTAAAGATGCATGTTTGAAACACAATGTATAACTTAAAACTTTGTATCAAACATCTTTCAACCCCAATAAAAATAAATTCTTAGTAAACATAGTATTAATAACATTGTAAGTCATTTCATTAGGAGGGCATGATAATAAAAGTGCATATCAGTATAAACACACAAGATAGGAGTTCTAACACAGTTACCAGTACATTAAAAAAGTGCATATAATTTGATTTAGTTTTTGACAAACAATGCGGGAGAGGGCTGCACACTAAAAAATTGTTATCCAGTTAAAAACGTTAAAAGCAAAAGAGTTCTTGTCTTCTCATTATCTTTTAGGAAAGTTTTTGCACACAAAGACAAATTCAGAAACCTGAAGAGGTACTGACATTTTAGAGTAAATCAAATAAATATGAAAATACCATAAGTTTACAGATCTCATATAAACCAGACAAAAAAAAAAAATAAAGTAATACATATGTTGAATTATTAATCAGATTATCACAAAAAAAGAAAATGTTTTTAATGTTATTAACTATGTAGAACTTTTTTTTTTTACTAGCTTAAAAAAAAAAAAAAGAGTATATATAAAATTTAACTTCTTTTTTTTCTTTAAACACATGTATATATTGCAAGGTGATAGAAAGATTCCATCATTTAATTTTTATCAAAATATTTGATACATTGTGTGATATTAAAAGATTTGCACACAAAGCAAAGCACTAGGGACCCCCTATCTTTATAGTAAACTGTAACAAAATACTGTAGCTAACTCAATAGCAAACAAAGTAGCCAGAGAACTAGGATCCAAATGACTAGAATTTTAGTAGAATAAAAAAAAAAAATTGTATATGAAATTGAGAAGAGTTTGATTATATTTTCATTTTAGAGCCAGATTTGTATTTTAGAAGATAAATGTATAGAAACAATAGTTGAATGAAAAGCTAATGAAAAAAATGTTACTATAGCAAAAAAGCTCATCATGACAGGAATGTTTTTATTTCAATATATGTATATAACATATCTCAGAAGAATAACCTTATAGTTGCTAAGGTGCACCAAAAACTAGGGACATATGCATATAATAAAAGCAATGTTATGTTTTGCTAATGTAACTTAAGGTAATAATGTAAAGGCAGATGTATTATTTACATCAGACTTTTTGCTTTTAAACTTGTATAACAATCACTACTGTTTTTAACAAAATTATTCTGTGTGCAGCCATCATACACAATAAAATTGATAAATTATTTTGGCTTCAACAAAAATCAAAAATAATATTTTCTTTCTGATGAGTTTTGAACAATGTATTTGTTCATATTTTAAAATAGCCAATTTAATGAGATAATAACTATATAAACATAATATAAACATGGTCCTTTGGAAGATATACATGCAAATGATATCAAAAGGAATTTGAGAGGGAACTCAAGAATAAATGTGTAGCACATTCAACAAGCAAGTGGAGGGGTGAACAAACTATTTTAGCTTAACCAAAGTTTATGAGACAATAACTCCTATGTTCCATCAAAGAATACAATGAAGAGAAAATACAACAAATTGAATGAGTGAAAGATCTGGTCCATGTCTCTACACACTTATTCTGATCAAAAACTCACTTCCATTTTACAAAGTGTACAAATCGTGAATAGTCAACTTGTGTAAACATATGTACATAAATCACAACTATATATAGATATATATTTATAAGCAATATTAAATCATTTGAAACGATATTACAAAAGTTTGAATTGAGAAATAATGCTTAGCAACATTCAACTTAATAGTGTTTGCACATCTGATGTGAAAGCTCTTTCAGTATATAATAGTAGGTTTTCAAATAGTTTTTAGACTGCACACAAATGCAAAATAGGCACAAAATAATTTCATTGAGACATAATAATTAAAAGCACAGAGCTAAAATAAAAAATTTTGTAGTAAAAAAAAATGGAGTGGATAATTTTTTCACAAACAAATTACTAAGCAATCATACACTGACTATAAAACCAAGTATTGCAAGAGTGGTGTAAATGTCTTTAAATACATTCTAGACAACAGTCTTGTTTCTCCAATAGATAACGAGTACATCAATACAAGAATAGTCTTAGCAAATACAAATTGAAAGAGTCATTACTATAATATCACAACTTTGAATGAAAGAACACTTAAAAAACTCCACGAGTCACGCATTTATACTGGTCTTAATATCTTGTTTTCAGCTTGGGGGTTCGTGTGATGACCCAGAAACTATTACTTGAACCACATGATTTTTTGGTATGCGAGCATCCTCGATGCGCAGTTTATCATTGAGCAAACGTCCAGCGTAATACCACCGCTGTCTATGAGGGTCTACCCCGACCTGCATGTCGGCAATACGTTTTTTCACCTTTGACACTGTGTCTGTAGAGCTAACTGACAGCTTAATGTCGTGGCTCAAAGTTGAAAGTCTGAACCTGATTGGCTGTTCCACACCTGGTGTAGCATTAACGTCTGTGTCAGGTGATGCCTCACTTTCACTAGTGTCTTCAATTAAGTTTGCTGGGGCACTTAGAACATAGTGTGGTAGTTGATATCTGTTTCCTAGTTCATCATAACAGTCCATTAATGTTCCTGACAAAAATAAACCAAATAAAATATTAATATGACAGTCCATTAGTGTTTCGGGTAAAAAAAAAGTCATGGTGAATACAAGTATTGCCAATAGATATAGTATCTATGCTCTTTTGATACACAGAAAACTTAAAGGTTCACTATAAACGTCATGTTCACACTAAGGTGAACTTAAAGATGTTCAAAAATGCATATTAAAAAAAAAAGGTTACAAAAGACAGTTTGTGTGGAAACAGAAACTCAAAATCGGCCCCCGAAGTGGTTCACCCAGGCAGGCTTCAATATTTTCAGAAAGAACATCCGAATGAAATTATATCAAAGACAAATGAGAGATAAGAATGGAGAAAGAAGGTTAACAGATCTTGTGTAGTGCCCCAACGGTCCCGCAGATCAAAGGATAGGTGAAGGTGAATGTAAAGATAGATATGAACCTGGCCTAACTAGTTCCCCTTTCAGACCTTGTGGTCTATAGGGCAGATGTTGTCAAGTTCATCTGTTTTTGTGGCCTACGGTTAACGAGGGTGTAATGTAGCCAGCACAACGACCAACCGCCTTTACTTTTTTCAACTAACGTCAGGTACCCATTAGAGCTGAGTGGACTCAGAGGCGCCCAAAGATTCCAAAGTCTTCACCAAGATTCAAACCCGGGACCCCCGGTTTGGATGACAAGCGCTTTACCGCTCAGCCACTGCGCCTCCCTTGGCCTAACTGATGTCTTATAATTGATCTAATTGTTTTGAAAAGCTCAATCTCTTATTCGAATTGGACTCAGAGGCGCCCAAAGATTCCAAAGTCTTCACCAAGATTCGAACCCGGGACCCCCGGTTTGGATGACAAGCGCTTTACCGCTCAGCCACTGCGCCTCCCTTGGCCTAACTGATGTCTTATAATTGATCTAATTGTTTTGAAAAGCTCAATCTCTTATTCGAATTCTCAAAAAAAAATATTTCTTTTTAATAATTTCCGCAATAAAAAAAAGTTTGGGAAAATGAAGTTTCAAGATTACTATTCGTTTTAAATTATGTCTAAATTAAGATGCATACTTAGCTTTTTCTCTCTAAAAAAACTGCTTGCATAACTGATTTTAAAAATTAGATTTTTCGCTTTCAGAAAAAAAAAAGTAGCCGTTGCATCAGAACTTTGAATGGTCTAAAATGTTGTGATGTCGGATTTTCAATATCTTTTCTAGTTTACGAGATCTAAACGGGACAGACAGACAGACGTTTCGCACAAAACTAATAGCATCTTTTCCCCTTTCGGGGGCCGCTAAAAAACTAAATACTCTGCACCCGCCATCCCCCACCAGGATTTATTTTGGTTTGGCATCTAAAGCATTTTACCCCTAAGCCACCAGAATCCTTAAAAAGACATGATTGATGATTGGATATCTACTCCATGTCTTCAGCTGATATGATGTCCATTACATAAATATCCTCACTGAGTGATTTTGATTTAAGATTGCAGTATATAATAATGTAATATATAACATTATATATATATATATATATATATTATTTTATAATAATAAAAAACTACAATGGACCTCATTCACTAATCGTCAACAAACAACATTTAGGCACGTGATCTCTACTATACAAATCACTATCTAATTTTTAATACATAATGGCTATCACGTGACAGTTTTTCCCGTTGTTCTATCAATATAATCACGTGACTAAATGTTTGTTTACGATTGGTTAATGAGGCCCATTGTATATTGATACAAAAATATTTTCTGATGCAATCAATTTTACTTGTATTACAATTTATCTTTCAAATGGATAAAAGTTCTAGTAATTTAAATACAAAGCACACCATTTATTTTATTGTTTTAATTTTCAAAATATTTTTAAAAATATAATGTAACAAATAATATTAAGGTTTTGAGTAGTTAAGTTTACCATGTGGTAATGATATACTAGCCCCATCAACAATGGCTTGCGCAAGTGCATGGTCTCCTGTTTCTAAAGCATAGGAGGCAGCTTTCAATGCATCCCAAATTTCTTTCCTCCCATCAAATGCTGGTGCTGTGTCCCAAAACTCATCTCTTTTACTTCTAAGCTGCCCTTCTGTCAAAGGGACATCACTCTTCCATTTAGGTTTCTCTGGTTTAAGAGGCTGATTTCTCCCAACTGAAACTAAAATGGATAAATGAAAAAAAAAAAGGTAATAAAGACAATTTTTAACACTATTACAAAAAACACCTTAATACTTCAGGATGTCAGCAAAGAAATTTAATACAATTTTATGCAAAATAAATATTTTATAAATAAAAATGCCACCTTAATCCTTGCTAGGTATTGCTAATAAGAAAAACATAAAAAATACTTTTTAAAAAACAGAGCTCATATGAAGTCTAACAGTATCAATCAGTTTGGATCAGTCGTATAATTATATTATATGTATTACTGACCTAGACATAATAAATCTGTGCATTTAGAAATATTTTTAACAATCGTTTTTAGCTTTTTCAATGTGCTATGATCTTATCACTTGTCTGGACCAGTTGTGAAATGGGGAGGGAAGAGTGGAGTATCCCTGGGAATGTTTACATGATTATTTTTAAAAGCATTAAAAAAATTCACTCAAATACGATTTTTTTCCCTTGTTCAAGATACCAAACAAAATAATTAAGCACAATAGTTAATTAACTAACTTAATTAAAATTTTAAAAATTAAAGTTAATTTTTTTTTATTGACTTGTGTTGTCAAGTAAAAGAAATAATTGTGCAAAAATTCAACTTAGTCCGAGATTGGGTGTGTGTACAAACTTTTTATCATACAGACAGACAGAGTTGATATAATCTTTGTAAAAAAGATATAAATATCACTGTTTATTAATGGTATTCACTTGTCAATACTATAGCAGACCCCCCCCCCCCTTTTTTTTTCTTTGAAGTATGAACGAAATTGAGACTAAATAAAGTGTGCCATTTTATATAATTTATAAGGTATAATAACAATAAACATGAGTCACAAGTTCAAATCTCTGATTGGAGTCTAAAAAAAGAAACATTTATTATTAAAGATCTTTTGTAGATCTACATTTTTACAAACTAATCTGTGTAACATGAGTGTGCATGTGTACTACAACTGAGAACTGTGTATTGCATGTTATGTACCAGGCCACCAACTGTAAAGGAGGGGTGTGTGGGATGTTCATTGTAAAACATGGAGATCTACATGTGTATATTTAACTTGTTACTAGACTCTAATGTAAATCTCTCAAAAGTAGAGTGCAATTTGTGTTGTATACTGGGTGCATGTACTTGAATGTGTTCATGAATTTCAGACCAACAACTGGTCATCAGGCTTGTAATTTAAAGGCCAAGGACCATTTCTGGTTCTGGCATCATTGATAGTCTTAAATCGGATATACTCGCTCTCTACTGTATCTAGATGTAGTAGAGTGAGAGTCTATTATTAGTGTCTAGTCTAAATCTCATACTCAAAGTAATCATAGAATCTAGATCTATTTATAATTATTTTATAGTGACAGTCTGAGTCTGTTGTTATTCATACCGTGCTGCACCATTCCAGTCACATCCGAAGATTCACCCGAGGGTGGGCCATTGTCTCTCTGAGACCCAATGCACCCACCCATTTCAAGTGAAGTTAAGAAAAAGAGTCGATAAAAACAAAAACAGTTTCTTAGATGACATATCACATCAGTTTTACTTCCCCTCAGGAATCAGGATATTAAAAAGTAAAAAATCGAGATCTAGCGACAAACAGAGTAAATAGCTTTGTTCCAGATTGCCAGATTTTTGTGTTCCGAAATTTTAGATTTACAAATACTAATAGACCTACATCTAGATCTAGATCTAGAACTAGATCTTGATTCTAGAATCTATTATCTAGATCTAGTAATCCACTACATCTATCTAGATCTAAATATCTTTTGTAATCTAATAATTTATTTACGAGCAAACGTATGTTCAGTCTAGATTATAAATATTTTAATTGCATTTTAAAAAATAGACCACAACATTAAAAAAAAATGTTTCAGTATGTTAAAAAAAATAATGGAATTTGGGCCTGGTTGTATGGTACAATGATGACAAATGAATGAATCGTGTTAAAGGCCCATCACCTTAATTTTATATATTTAAGAGGTTCTTTTAATTTATTTTAAAAAAGAAATACCTTCTATGTGTATCCAAGTGTTAATCTAGTCTAGTCCTAGTCCTGCGCATTGTTGGCAGGCAATGACAATTATCTTCGATTCCGAAGATCAATAAGGATGAGTGCGGTGTTTCACATGTCTATAATATGCAAACCTAGTTTCCTGAATGCTAATTAGAGACAAACTCTGCAAATCTAACCAATGATTGTCTCAACTAATCCGTTCCATGCTAAAGTGAAAGCAGGAAAAAAAGAGAATATTTTATAACTTAAACGGGTTTACCAGACGTCCAGAATGTCTTCCTTTTTGAGGTTGTGTCCTCCGCCCGGCAAAAATCAACCAAAAATGTCCGCATCTACGTTGCTGGCATATTATTAAACAAAATTGAAAGATCTATGCCTATATCCCTTAATTCTATCTTATGGTATAAACAAACTCGCACCTATAAAGGTTGAAGGTTTCCATGGCACATATAAGAGACTTAACCTAATCATGTTAATATTTTAAACAATAGTAACTTGATTAATACGCCATAATTGATTTTTTAAAACTAAGATGCAAATTTATTTTTAATGCCTACTTGAGAAAGATGTTTTGACAGAAACTCTTTCTGGACTATATTCTTTGATCAACATTAACACCTTGTAAAACACAGTGATTACATCGATCTAATTATAGCCTACACATTACACATATATTGTCCAGTGCTCTTTTTTTATTGAATTTTCTTGAAAATTTAGTTTTTCTTGGAGAGTTTTTGGCGTCACTCTTTGACAGTAGCGGCCTTAGGGGGTGGCAAGCGGTGCAACCGCGATCGGAGATTTTATTGTCACCAACTTCGAAAACCAAATCAGTTCTCATAAACTAGGGCTTGTTACTCAAACATTCTCTCAGTATCTTTATGATACCAATTACCATTTAAGCTCTTAATCAGTGGCATCACTGGAGGGGGGGGAGGGGCCGCACTGGGTGACACGCGATAGGGGGTGACATTCAAGTAGAAAAAATTGACTTTTCAAAAAAAAAAAAAAAATACCAACTTAAAAATTTGACAGAAGCAAGATTAAAAAGCATAAGAATGGTTGAATAAACTTTTTCTTAATGGGGAAAAAAACAATAATAAGATTTTCTTGTTTTGATAAACAGTGGGCATGTCCACAATGAGAAACTCGCGAGAAGACTGAAGAACATTTATCAGGCTTTCAAATTTGTAACAATTAAGCAGCCGGACTGCAAAGAAAAAATGACTGGGAAGTCATGGCTATGATTGACGTATAGATTGGAAAACAGAGGAACATCTTGCACTTACTTGCTTGAAATCGCATTGTTTCTAGCAAAGCAAAAGTTGATATTTGGTGGCGCATTGAAGAAGACTTTTTCATTGAATAATAGAGTTTTTTTCTTGTGATTGTGGAAATGATATCCAAATATGAGCCAGTACTGAAATAATAACTTTAAAGATTGTAATGCAGCGATGCAAAGACAGCATCTTATGAACTGCCAATTTTAATAGGCTATAATTGTTTAATAATTCACCTTGGCATCAATAAAAACACATAGGTGGAAGCAACCTAGGTTGCTATGTTGTATATAAAAATCGGATTTTATTTTTAAAAATGCGTAGTGATACAGTTTGAACTACTCTTTGCATTATGTAAAAACTGTATATACAGTGTTGTTTTTTTACTTTCGCTGGTAATACTTTCTAAGACTGCACACGAAGGTCAGATTTCATAAACGTATACTATTTTCAGGTCTAAACAGTATCCCAGGACATCCCCAAACATTTAAAACCACCAGATAAACATTTCCCATTTCATTAATAACCTTTACATGCTGTTCATTTTAAAAACTCATTAATTGTTCAGTAATTTTTAAAAGTGTCTCACAGCACTGTTATGTCGCATTACAGTATAAAAAGAATTGGTACGTATACATTATATATACTGTTACTTTGGTCTGCCATATAAAAAAAAAGCTTGAGAGTATATGAAAAGGATTTCTTATTTGGTCCTGTAACCTAGCCTGTATTGAACCAGTTGATGTGCTTGTACAGCTATTTCGGCCAATCAGCTTCCAGAAGGTTTAGCGATGACACAGACTAAAAACGCAAAATACCTAGGTGTTATAATAAATGAAAAACTGTCATGGAATCCACATATTGATGAAACTATAAAAAAAAATCAAACAAAGCATTAGGATTTATTAAAAGAAATTTCTATAAATCAAATAAGAACATAAAACTAAAATGTTATTTAACCTTGGTTAGGCCAATAATAGAATATGCATCCTCCGTTTGGCCAAGGACCATTTCTGGTTCTGGCATCATTGATAGTCTTAAATCGGATATACTCGCTCTCTACTGTATCTAGATGTAGTAGAGTGAGAGTCAATTATTAGTGTCTAGTCTAAATCTCATACTCAAAGTAATCATAGAATCTAGATCTATTTATAATTATTTTATAGTGACAGTCTGAGTCTGTTGTTATTCATACCGTGCTGCACCATTCCAGTCACATCCGAAGATTCACCCGAGGGTGAAACTGGAACAGACACAAAATAGAGCAATGAGATTCATAACAAATGAATATTCACATTTGACTACAGTAACACCTATAGTAAAATCACTAAATTTAGAAAGCCTTCAGGACAGAAGACTCAAAAGTAAAGTAGCAATTATACATAAAACACTGAACCATAATCTTCAAATACAAAAACAAAATTTAATAAAATACTCTGAAAGACACAAAGATAAAGGCACATTCCTCGTCCCATATGCTAGGACAAATTTGTACAAATACTTCTTCTTCCCTAGTGCTATTAGAGCATGGAATGGGCTGCCTGAGCTAGCCAGGAAAAACAGTGACTTGGCAGAATTTAAGTCATTGGTTAATATGCATGACTAAATGCATGACGCGTAGGACGTAATCATCTTCTTTTTTGAAGTAACGTCTGTATTATATAAGATAAGAAGATAAGATAAAGCGCCAATACCTCAGTGTATAAAGCCTACCTCGGAAATTGGATGATTATGAAGTTTATTTTTTTAGTTTCAAAGGTATTTAATGTATTAGAAATAGTTCTACTTTTAAATATTTTTTTTGTATAAAGATAATTTATTTTAGACAAAATATTTTTTATCTTCTATATATATAATTCTCTTCATGGCTCAAAAGGTTGAACACCAAGTAATGGAAAAATCACTCTTTTATTTCTTCAAGTCCGACGGACTAGCATTACCCCACGTAATTTTAGAGGCAAAAAAAAAAAAGAGGGGAGGGGGAACAAGTATTATTCACCCGTCACTAAATAGCAGGGCCGGAATCTATCTTTAAGAATTTTTTACCTCAAGTAATTCTTCATTAGTTTGAGGCATGAGAAGCTTCTTTCACCAAATTCCACAATTACGTGACAAAGCATTTTTTTATCTCGCGTAGGATTGTCGTTTTTCTTATCGAATAACACATCAAAATGACAATTTTGTCTACATATTTCAGGAGATTTGTATGAGTTTTCAAAAGATTTTAATAATTTCCGGAGATTTCCAAGACTTTCTTGTATATTTTATAATTTCAGGAGATTTCCAGGAGCTCCTGGTAAATCAGGAGGCCGTGGAAAATCTGTTATAAGTTATAAAATGGTTTACTTTAATAATTTACACCTATGTCTGTATTATATAAGATAAGAAGACGTATTAATTTGATTTTTTATCTAATGCACTACTGTGCGTAGACATAGTGCGCCTTGGGAAAACCCGTGTCACCTGTTAAAAAAAACGCGGGTGTATTTTTTTCAAATTAATTTGTTGAAAACCTGTGGTATAGCCCTTTCGAAAAAAGTCGGGTTTGCGAAAGTGTAGGGACCACTGTAGCTCTTCTAGCACACTTTGTTCTTATAGAACGTCCAAACTGGCTTCAATTTTTAGAGAGAGAGAGAGAGAAAGGAGACAATATTAGTAGTGCGCGAGTGTTTTCCTTTTTATTTGCTTCTGTTAATGAAAAACAATTACAGTATATATAATAAGCGGCCAATAGTAAGCCAACGAGTACCTACGTCATGTTAAGAGGCGGGCTTACTGTTATTGTTACACTGTTGGAGACATGACGCTCGCCCAGGGCCCCGCGCACTGCTAAGGCGCCCCCCCTGCTCTTTGATGGCGCACCCGGCCCTTGCCCCCTACCTCGATCACTACGTCTTTGTTGTTGTTGTTTTTTTTTTTGTACTGTTCCCCTTGTTGTTGACCGTCATTAACTTGTAGCACCAAACTGCTGGTAGACAACTAAACTGCTGTAGGCGTATTATATCTTAACTTATAACAACTTGAAATAACTTGAATAACTTCTTTGTCACAATAGTAAATATAACTTTTATGACAATATAGATAAATTCAACTTTAGATTAATTGATATAAATGTAGAAGACTTTATAAATAAAATGGTATTTTCAACCAAATCTACTTCATTACAAACACATCTTTTAACTCTGGCATTCTGAGTCGTTTCCTTAAAACATCTTACGTAGCCTTACGACAATGCCGCTTATATTGCATCATTCACCCTACATTGTAGCGTGGGAAACGTGGTCGAGAGGCCATGAACATGGCTTGGCTTGGCTTGTCTACTTAGAAGGGGTCTCGAGGTTCGACACCCGACTCGGGCAGATTACTGTTTACTGAGCGCCTAAAGGCAGGACCTAGATACCCCCACTGGTCCAGATTGGACAAAAAGCGCTCTGAGCATGCTATAAGCATGAAAGTAACGCTATATAAAAGCTATAATAATAATAATAATAGCCGCCAACTAATTGCTATTTGTAAATGCTTTTCTGGCTTCCTATCAATTTTCCATAGTCTCATTAGTCCCTACTTTAATATTATTAAAAAAAGTCTTTTATTTAAAAGTTTGTAGTTGTAGGATATATATCAAGTTGTTTCCTGAACTTTGTAAGAGAAATATTATCTATGTATTTTTATATTTTAAGCTTGTATTATTTGTGTTAAATATTAGATATGAATCTAGTTCCATAAAGAATATAGATCTATCTTATTATATATTATAGTCTTGAAATAGAAAATTTGAAATTGTAAAACAAAAAATGCGAGCAATATAGTCCAAAGGCCATACTTGTTATCTTATATGATACAGACGTCGTTACTTCAAAAAAAAAAAGAAGAAAGAAGTCACTGGTTTTCCTGGCTGACTCAGGCAACCCATTCCATGTTCTAATAGCGCTAGGGAAGAAAGAGCATTTATACAAAATTGTCCTAGCATATGGAACAAGAAATGTGCCTTTATCTTTGTGTCTTTCTGAGTATATTATTAGATTTTGTCTTTGTATTTGAAGATTATGGTTCAGTGTTTTATGTATTTTTGCTTTAGTTTTAAGTCTTCTATCCTAAATGCTTTCTAAATTTAGTGATTTTACTAAAGGTGTTAGCCTACTGTAGTCTAATGTGAATATTCGTTTGTTATGAATCTCACTGCTCTATTTTGTGTCTGTTCCAGTTTCTTAATGTTTTCTTGAGTTGAGAGGGTTCCAAACAGAGGATGCATATTCCATGATAGTTTATCATTTATTATGCGTTTTACTGGTTTACCATGAATAAGATAAGTGGAATTAATTTGTTTTAGCTTTTTTGTTACTCATAATAACTGACATTTTTCTGGGTGGAAAGACATGCTCCAATTTTATTCCCATTTCTGTAATTCATCTAATTCTCTTAGTAAAATTTCTTTATCTTGTGTAGTTTTTATCGTTCTATATATAATGCAATCGTTTGCAAATAATCTGACTTGTTCCTGAACTAATGCAATTTGGTAAATCATATATGCAATTATAAATAGATCTAGTAGTGGACCTAAGACTGTTCCTTGAGGTACACCTGAGTTTACTTTTATTGGTGTTGATTTAGAGCCATTTATTATTACAGTTTGTTCTCTCCCTATCAGAAAATCTTTAATCCACTGATGCAATGGACCATGATCCATGGGCGTAGCCAGGGGGGGGGGGTTGGGGTTCAACCTCCCCCCCCCTTCCGAAATGAAGTACCCCCCGCAGGGAGGGATCGGAATTTAGTGACTGATTTTTTGCTTTGATTTTGTTTATTTTAGGTGAGATTTTATTACCAAACCATCACTTGCCCCAGCTCAGCCTAGCGTTTTAGAGTATAAAACCCCTTACCCCTTACTTAAAACCCCTACTGTGGGGTTTTAAGTTTAAAACCCACTACTATGGGGTTTTGAGTTTAAAACCCCCTACCAAGGGTTTTAGCAGTTAAATCCCCCTCTATATAAAACTAAGCCAAAAAAAATGAAAACGACAATCCCCATACTATAAAAGCACAGTTAAGGAAGATTTTGATTTTCAAACCCCCTCCAAAATTTACGATGAACCCTCTCTTCAATATAAAAAAAAAAGTAAATTACACACTCAAAATTTTGACCCCCCCCCCCCTTTAGTAGGGTTTGAAGCCAAAAAATACCTCTTCAATATAAAAAAAAGCTAATTACGCGCTCAAAATGTTATGAGCGTAGCTAGATTTGTTTTGACTCAGTTTTGAGTTTAAACCCCCCTTCAGCGGGGTTTGAAGGTAAAAAATACCTCTTTAATATTATAAAAAAAGCAAATTATACACTCAAAATTCTATTAATGTAGTCAAAGGGGTTATGAGCTTAAACTCCCCTCCAGTGGATTTTGAAGCTAAAAAATACCTTTTCAATTAAAAAAAAAGAAAATTAAACACTCCAAAATCTATGAGCGTAGCCAAAGGTGGTTTTGAGTTTGAAGCTAAAAAATACATCTTCAATGTAAAAAAAAAAAAGCAAATTACGCACTCAAAATGCTATGAGCGTTGCCAAAAGGGGTTTTGAGTTTAAACCCCCCTCCAGAGGGGCTTTAATATAAAAAAAAAGCAAATTACACACTAAAAATATTTGAGCATAGCCTAGCCTATTATGGGTTTTGAGTTTAAACCCCTGTCCTACAGATGGCTTTTTTTTAAAGTTTAAAACCCCTCCAGATGGTTTTGAGTTGAAAATTCCCTTACAGAGCGTTTTGAAGTGGAAAACCTTTATCTACAATATTATTCTAAAGCAAACAGTTACCAAATTCTATGACCGTAGCTAAATGGGGTTTTGAATTAAAAAAAAAAAACAGCTCCAGAGATTTTTTAATTTAAAACCCCCAACAGATAATTTTGACGATAAAACTTCCCTTTTCGATATAAAATCTAAAGCAAACTACAGTCACCTAATTCCAAGAACGTATTCAAGAGAGGTTACACATTTCTACCAGTGGCAGGGCTCCATTAATAAAGTGCTGTGAAAAGTCATCTGCCAAATTGAAATGAGGCTCAAAAAAGACGGCTAAGACAGATTTTAGGAGTCAGTTATAGAGATCGGGTCTAAATCAAGGAAATGATATGCCGAACTTGGAGTCGACCCCTTAGTAAGATTGTGACAGAGCGTCGCATGAGGTTTGCGGGACATGTACTCCGACGAAACGAATTACGCATAATAAGAGTTGCGATGACATCCTATTAAGTACAACTTTGCTACACACATTCACGGAGGTCCTCAGAGCAGGTGAGAAGAGGCTTCAGACATTACCAGTGACAGATTTTGTGGAAACAGCTTGACGGAAATGCGCCGAACCTCGCGCCAGGGTCTAAGTCAGTAAGAATAGCAAAGTTGGTTTTTGAAATAAAACTTTTTAATAGCAGGAAAATGCACTGTAGATACCTCAGAATAAGCATATTGTTGGCTTTAAATACCAGAAATAGTGTTTGGCGGCTCCAAGCGTTCCCCCAGACCCCATTGCTGACAATGGCGGGGAGTCATCAATTTTTCCACTAACTCCAGGAAGAAATTCTAGGACATAATAAAAGTCTTCCGAAAGAATAAAGGGTCAGAATGTAATAAAGATTATGTACACACAGATACATACATATAAATATTTTTTTTTCGGGGATGGGGGGGGGGGGCAGGGGGGACCCCCCCTGAAAAAAATCCTGGATATGCCCATGGGACCATCAATGCCAAAATATTATAATTTTTTAAGCAAACTATGTTCTACTGTTATTTGAGTTAGTTCTATATTTATTTCTTACTCTTTTTCATATATAAGCTAGTTTAATTTAGATCTAATCTACGTCATTCTGCTGACATACGTATTATGTAAGTACTAGCATGAATCCTACGAAGTGACAACACAGTCTACATTCAGTGAAAAAAATAATGCACCCTCCCTTACTACAAGCATTTAGACCTAGATCTATATGGATTAGTGCTATTCGCTTTTCGACAAGAGAGGATAAATCTAACAAATAAAAGATCTACTTCATCTAGACTAGAGTCTAGTCTAAAAGAAAATCAACGCTACACTGACTAGAATCTAGGACTAGATATTTGGCTAGTATTAGTATTTGGCTACAGTAGTACAGTATGGATTACTATGAGTAGATTCTTATATCTACTAGATTCTATATCTGAACATCAACTTTCGGGGTCATATTTTAATTTTTTATTTGGTGAAGGTTTAACTTACAAAAAAACTGAAAGCAGATTCAAATTCTTCAACTAATGGACAATAAAAATAGCTGTGTTACTTTGTATTACCACTCATAGTCACAGTCAGGATTTTATATTAAAATAAATTGAGTCATCTCATGCTCCTACTCTGAACGCAGTTTTTGTGCTTTCCCCTTCATTGGACATTGAGCACAGTCACTGAACACCACTATGTAATTACTAATAAATTATATCTGTGTTAATTACAAATTATTTAGATTGTATTAAAAGAAGTAGATTCACTTTTCTGCAATATTATATGTATTTATAATCTGTTGCCTCATTCTCTATCTCTCTCTCTCTATATATATATATGGGTCTATATATATGTATAGATATATACCTGTATATATATAATTTATAAATAGTTTATTTATTTAAATACCAATAGATATAATCTCTGTAGAAACAGACAGAAATAAATCTATATAGAATTAGATCTATAAATTAATTATTATAATTTAATAAACATGATATTTTCAACTAGGCGCTACATGCATTCTCTCTTTCTTTCAATTCCCATCCATGGACCCTCTTCTTGTTTTCATAATTTGGATGTTTGTTTTTTTACATCTTAACACCCCCTCCCCCCCATAGATGCTTATAATTCTTTTCATGACTCTCTCCCCCCTTCCATCCACTGCCTGTTTGATAGTTTGTGACACTACATGCTTAGTTTATACCTCTCCTCACCGCCAGCTCACCTGGCATGATCATCTGCAGTGGGCATGGTCTCTGGCTTCAAATTAGCAGCCCGCACTTTTTCTTTCATTCATAAATTATATATTCTAGATATCTCGATCTAGGACATGTTTATTCATTGAAAAAATCATAGATTTATTAATTCCAATAATATTTCTTATTATGATTTCGCCGTGTCCAATGAAGGAGAATGAGTTCAATTCATTATTATGCATTGGGGCAGCTCCTTTTTAAAATTTTATTTAACAGATAACAGTATAAATTTGATTGGAATGTCTTTCTAAAGATGTTTGGAAGCTTATTTTGATATGCCTATCAGCCTACGATCAAACAGGCTCATAATATAGCCTTTATCTCTTATATGGGTGTGAATTGCCGGGGGAGGTTAAAACAATAGCTTTACATATATGGTTACAGAGAATCTAAAAAACTGCTTTCTGCTTTGGAAAAGCAGAACAAAAACACCGGAATAAATCTAAAATTGGACATGCGCTGTCCCGAAATGTTGAATTTTGCTCCTAACATAAAAACAAATGAATTACAAATATAAGAGCTTCCTCTAAATAAAGATCTACTTAAATAGAATCAGAATCACCTGTCCAGGCATACACCTCATACATTCACTCTCAGTCAGTGTGTTGTTACATAAAAGTGAGAAACAACGTTGAATGTATATTCTAAACTTTAGCTTTAACTTAAACTCAACAGCTATCTGATCTATTATTCATGCTATGTTACTCTTAAACTGTCTTGTCTTTATAAAAACTTACAGTCTGAGTCTATTCTGTCTATAAAGTTCACATGTGAGACATGTCCTATCTTAGAGTCTAAGTTAGACTTAGACCATTAAAGGCTGGGCTTAAGAGTGATGAGTAATTAATCTTCCATTTATTAGGACTAAGACAAATTGACTCTATTTCAAGCAATGTTTGTAAAATGTTTTACATTTTTCGTATTTTCATTAAGAGTGGAAGATAATTTACTTCCTAGTCCAAACCTCCCACAGGACTACAGGGGATGGGAGCGGGCAGGGTTTGAACCCGGGACCCTCGATAAGTCCAAACAACAGTCCACAGCACAAACTGCACGACCAAGCGGTCATCCAGGTTCTAAATGCACATTTTGAGACGTGGCGTTGATATTGTGTGACGTGTATCACTACTACACACGAGGGACTGGTCACTACTACTATGTCGCGAATGCGTAGAATGCTGGGTTCGTGCTTCCTGGAGTACTCTTGACATGTGACAAACATAGATCAGATACTACAGATTGACTTAAGTCCGTTTCAGCAGACAAAATATAAAATTTATTTGATAACAATAATAATAATACTGTCAGTTACACAAGTCTATAAGAAAAATCCTATCCGCATAACAGCTGTATCAAATATATCCAATACGTTAAACTCTCCAGAGTAGATTACAAATAACGTCTGCATCTCAGCGGGTAACACTGTGCAGAATAATACAGAATAACTACTAGAAATACATGTCTCAAAAAGACCACTGGCATTAACTGCCCAAAAGTTACTACCTAACTCAAATTACTACTCGATTTTCTAAGTCACTACTGTCCATCCCAGACCAAAAGATACTACTTGACTGCCCGGTCCAAAGGATACCACTTAACTGACTTGACTGAACTAAGAGTCAATTTTAATCATTCTATATCCTGTTTCTATATCAGGAGTTCCACGTCTTTTAACCTCTTAAAACCCGAGGTGAACATTTAACAGGCAATCTCAACCAAGACTGTGACACAGGTGCAGGTAGTTATTTAACAAATTCAAGGCAGCCAAAATTAAGCTAATCAAGTTTTAAGATTTGAAGTGCTAAGCTAGACCATTTAAGGCTAAGCCTGATGAATAATTAATCTTTCATGACTATTTCATACAATGTCCAGGTACAGGCAGTTAATTTAACAAATTCAAGGCAGTTTAAATTTTAAGCTTTAAGACTTGAAGCATAATAATTTTGAACAAGACCATCTCCATGTTTACCAGAAAATTTATATAATCCCTTAAGGCTACTCATTTAGTAATTTAAGTTCTCAACAGTCAATGTCTTAGTGCCACATCTGCCACACCTTCAGGATAGAAGACTTTAAAGTAATGTAGCAATTATACATTAAACACTGAACCATAATCTTCAAATGCAAAAAAAACAAACTAATAAAATACTCAGAAAGACACCAAGATAAAGGCACATTCCTTGTTTTATATGCCATGATAAATTTTACAAATGTTATTCTTCCATAGTGCAATTAGAGCATGGAATGGGTTGCCTGAGTCAACCAGGAAAACCAGTGACTTGGCAGTATTTTAGTCATTGATTAACGTACAGTATGATTAGATTGACAATATGTATTTGATAAGATATCCTGCATTGTTTCATACAAGTCATAAATAGATCTAATACCAATTTCTCACAGAAGCACACAGTTCTCAAATGTTGTCAGTGCAAGAGTTCTAGATTCTGGCACTACCTCACAAGTACTATTAACTGGTGCTACCAACTACTACACACTGATAGCAAGTTCATCTTCCAATACCTCAGGAATGCCTTCTATTAATCCATTAACTCCACTCATTTCTACTACTGATATACTTTTCTTTCTATGATACACATTTGAAAGCATATATCTATACTAATAAAAGGCAAAGCCCTGACTCACTGACTCATCACTAATTCTGCAACTTCCCGTGTAGGTACAAGGGTGAAATTTGGCAGGCGCATTCCCTACAGCTTACTTACAAAAGTGCAGCAGGTTTCGTTTCCCAATCGTACGTGTAACGGTCGACAACGTCCGCCATGTTGAACGTTCGTATTTATGGAGCCATCTTCACGAAACTTGGTACGCGGCTTCCCTGCGCTAACCGAAACCGTTGAACAGTTGACGGTGTTGTCCATCCAACCTACAAGTCGGCCTGCAGGGCACTTGGTTTGTTACAGGACGATGTCAACTGGGACGAGACTCTCCAGGAAGCTGCTCTGTCTCGCTCACCTCAAAAGATCCGTGAACTGTTCGCTGTAATGCTGGTCTTCTGCCAAATGGAAAACCCCTTAAATCTCTGGGAAAAACATAGAGACAGCATGGCAGAAGATGTTAGGAGACAGACTGAAAGAGATCATGGAGGAACAGAAGTCCAACAGTGGTTGCCTATGATCTACAACAAGTGTCTTCAGTTGCTTGAGAACTACGTCATTGCTATCGGAGGTCTCTCAGTTGATCATTACGGGCTGCCTTCACCTTCGAGAGAACTGGCAGAGGTTACGTCGAATCTCGAGTACTTGAGGGAAACCTCTTACGACACCTCGGAGTTGGCCAATGTAGTCTCAAACAACGAGCCTTTGCTGAATGGTGACCAAAAGAGAGTTTACGAGCAAGTCATGAGGAGCGTTGTCTCGGGCACTGGCACGGTGTTTTTTCTTGATGCTCCAGGAGGAACTGGCAAGACATTCCTCATAAACCTTCTGCTTGCGAAAGTCCGAGCGGAAGGTGACATTGCTGTAGCTGTGGCTTCTTCTGGCATTGCAGCAACTCTTCTTCAGGGTGGGAGAACTGCTCATTCAGCTTTCAAGCTACCTCTCAACCTCAGCCACACCACTGATTCGCCCTCCACGTGCAACATATCAAAGCAGAGCAACATGGCTGAAGTGCTAAGACAGTGCAAGCTGATTGTCTGGGATGAGTCCACCATGGCACACAGAGGGGGTGTCGAGGCTTTGGACAGGACCCTCCAAGACATCCGAAACACCACCACACGTATGGGAGGCTTGACAGTGTTGCTGGCTGGAGACTTTCGGCAAACCCTACCAGTCGTGCCCAGAGGAACACGTGCTGACGAAGTGAAAGCCTGTCTGAAGTCTTCGTACCTGTGGCGTCAAATCACTGTCGTCACTTTAAGAATAAACATGAGGGTTCATCTGAATGGCGACACAAGAGCCGGAGAGTTCTCTGATCTTCTGATGAGTATTGGTGATGGCAGCTTCAGTCAAGAAAATTATAAAATAGCAATTCCCTCAAATCTCTGTCTCCTGGTGAAGACCTTGCAAAACCTTCGTTACAATGTTTATCCCAATCTAAGAACTCTCCAGCATATAGACGTGTCATGGTTGAGGGAGAGAGCTATCCTAACACCACGAAACGACATACCACAGCCATAAACCACGTTTTACTCCAAGAACTCCCCTCACAATCTAAAACATACCAGTCTGTGGATTCAGTTGTGGAAATGGAAGACCCGGTGCACTATCCGGTAGAGTTTCTCAACTCTCTGAATCCTCCAGGCACTCCTGAGCATCGTCTCATTTTGAAGGTTGGGGCACCGATAATGTTGCTGAGGAACTTGCAGCCACCTAAACTGTGCAACGGCACCAGACTTCAAGTCACGTCTCTGCAGAAGAACCTCATTGAGGCAACTATTTTCACTGGCAGTGGCTCAGGAGAGACAGTTTTGATTCCTCGCATCCCCGTCATCCCCTCTGACCTCCCATTTCAATTCAAACGCCTCCAATTCCCAGTAAGGCTCTGCTTCGCCATGACAATCAACAAGTCTCAGGGACAGACACTACAAAAGGTTGGCATTGACTTGAGACAGGACTGCTTCTCACATGGGCAACTGTACGTCGCATGCTCAAGAGTAAGCTCGGCGCAGGGATTGGTCATACTGCAGCCGGAGGGCCGAACTGACAACGTGGTGTACAAAGAGATCCTCAACAAATAACTGTGTATTGGTACATGTATGTTTCTTCTCTATTTCAAAAGGTTTACTTTTCTTCTTTGTAATGAAATATTTAAGGCAGTACATATGACACATTATTTTTACTTATCGGACTAACATTGCAAAAAGCCACACAAAAACTGCGTTGTTCTGGTTATTCCAAAAATACATGCGCTACATTCCCTGCGGTAACACTCCTGGCACAAATGAGAATGTTTTGTTGTTACATGTAGGCCTATTAATTAAAGCAAATTTGAAATGTTAATGCAATAATCCTCCCGCTGCAAAGCGCGGGTATTTTGCTAGTATATATATAAATAGCAATTCTTATAACAAAAACAAAAAATGAAATGCTTAAGTTATCAGTTATGTGATGTCAATATGCAAAATGGCTGCTTCTAGAAAAAAAAAGTGCTACTGTGGTCTTTCATTTTGATAAAAAAATAATAATTGGTTGAATTGTAATTGAAAAAGGAAAATATAATTTGCTTTAGGCAAAAGACATATATATATATTTATATATATTACAAAAACATAAGCAGATCATCTAGTCCAACTTAGTTTATTTCCAGCTTGCAAAAGTCATCAACATATAATATTGATTCTCAATCTAATTTTTTTTTTTTTTTTTTTCATTGATTTGCAATTAGATAAAAGTATTTATAGGTCTTAATTGTGGTATTCTTTCTCAAAAAAAAAAAATGACCTACCTGTTGCAGTAACATTTTTATATTCAAATAACTATGTTAAGGTCATGATATATATACTTCATTTAGTTTTTGGTTGGTTTATATGCTTCATCATAACAGCTATCAATCTAAATTTATATAGGCTATATAGTTTTAATGATAATAGCTTCAGAGATAATTAATTGATAACTTGTAATTGAGGAGTTTGTTTTTTCCAGTTTATAGACAAGATCTTTAGTAGGTGGCTATGACTTTATAAGTTTACAACAATATTTATAAATCATAGTAAATCAGACAAAGCTGGTAAGAGATAGTCATGGACTTGATATTCCTTTAAAGGAGAATCTCTAAATTATATGTTAAAAAATATAGATCCATATTTTGTTCTACCTCCTCTCAACCATCTCCAGTTTCTCACACATTCAAAGCAATTTTTGGAATATAGCATTATGCTAGATGATGTTAAACAGTTAGTTGTAAGCTATTGAAACACAAAGGCTGATGTAAGTATCTTAACATGGCTCAATTGGAGTACCTAGAAGCATGAGACTTCAACTACAGCAGATCAGTAATAAACACTTATGAACATACAATGATGCTACTTAATAAATCCATTAACTCCTGTCATCACAAAAAAGAACAAGTGTAATATATGTAAAGAAAGACATAGTGACAGGAAAAGTACATGTTTTTTTTTCACTCCAAGAAACCAACTAACTCTGACTAACAGCTCACACATTCCCCTTGTTATACAACAAGCTCAAAACAGTCATAACACGTAATGTGCATACTGTTCACATTCATACCCTGGGAATACATAAGAAAATCTATCACACATAAATAACTACTAAAAAAAACCCATTCTGACTCATTATACATGCTACTGACCGCAGTAGCTCAAATCCCAAACTCTCTGGACTAGAAGCAAGGCTGAATGCCAAGCTGACTGGGGTTAACTCCTCTATATTCCTTCAATGTACCACAGTGGCCATGCTGGTGTCTGCCAAAATAGGCCCTGTGATGAATGACATGCAGATTGGGACAGGGCTGTTGGGGCTATAATCCCTCTCCATGCAATGGAGAAAGTTCGTAGGCACCCCAACTGGAGTCTTTTTCAGCTATTCTATTGGCCTCCTCTAATGATGATTTCCACCCAGGCCAAATGTTGTGGTTGGGTAGCGTAGCCCGAGACTTGATGACCTGACAATTGTTTGGGAAAGCTATGGTCATTTTGTTGTTTTCAAAACATTAACTGCTAGATACTAGCGAACTTTACATTGCATTGCAAAAGAATTATAATCTTTATTTCATTCATTTAGCTCATGCAAGCTTTGGCTGTAATGTTGTTGTTTTTTTTTTACTTAAATGTTTTTTTTCATGTTTTTTTTTTCTTTAAGCATTTAATATTTGCCTGGAAATGAAAATTTTATAGACAAGAAAAATGGGCTCAAGTGGCAATCCTATCAACAGATTGCTTGTCCGTAGAAACTCAAATTTAAGTCCACTAGTTATTCCTCCCAGTGATACATCAGCTCCAGTTGAATCTACTACAAATCAGGAAGTTAAATCTGGTCTTTTGTATGATAAGCAACAAGTGCAAGAAGAGGGCCTAGAGCTGTTCTGTAATTTTCTATATGATCAGACTTTTGAAAAGCAAGTAACCATGATGATTTCAAATCTCAGTTTATGGTAAGTAGTTTACATGTATTTACATGTATGCATTTACATATATAATTACCCAATATATATTTTTTTTAATTCATACATATGTTTATAACCATCTTGTAACCTTTTTAAATTTTTCTTTTTAATTATGATCTTGTAATTTCTTTTTAAGGCAAACTGTGTTTGATTGAATGATATGTATGAAATTATTTAAAGAATCTCTTATCTTTAGTATTTTAGGTGTATTAAAAAGAAATCCTTTAACAATGTAGATGATATTGCAACCAACAACAAATAAAAAGTTAAAAACAGCATAAAAACAATAAAAAAGAATCTTTTTTTTTTCTCTTGTGTAACCTCATATAAAATACATATCAGCATGTAAAACAAAGCTGGCACAGTTTCTGCTTAAAATCATACATTATAACAATTAAGATTTCTTAAAAAGACTGCCTCCATTATGAAGCTGATGACTGTTTATAAGAGCCAGAATCATTTACCTTCCCCCCCCCCCCCCACCACCCTGTGGTTAATTATCTAGTAATTCTTTTGGAAAAGACATACTTAAAGTGTAAAATTTCCAGGGAAATTGTTAGAGCCATTTTCAAGATCTGTGTCCAGGTTCCATTTTTTTTTTTTTTGTACCCATGAAAAATTTGGGTTAACACAAAATATGCCAGTTATTGAATAATCAAATGAAACAAAAAAGTTTGAGTTTCACTTATGTCAAGAAGGATAGATGCCTGGTCGTATGGTTTACGCGCTGGACTGTCGTTCAGATTTATCGATAGTACCGGGTTCAAAAACCTGCCCGCTCCCATCCCCCATCGTCCTGCGGGAGGTCTGGACTAGGAAGTAAATTATCTTCAGCTGTGAAGGAACATCCAAAACACGTAAAACATTTTACAAACATTTACAACAGAAGTGTATTTCTATATTATTTAGTTTATATATTTACAAACGTTTCCCTTCCATTTAAAATAAAGATTCATCTGTTGATTAATTCTAGGGGAGTCTCACAAGGTTACAGACATAGTAGCTGGGCCAAGAATGGAGAAAATCTGAAGGCTGTATGCAATAAATTTGCTTGTTCGAAAAAACGAATTCAAGTGTTAAATGAATCACTTGAGGTAATTACATTGTTTTAAAATTTAGCTTTTGAAAATGTGAATGTGGATTTATACTCTTTAAATAATGTTTTTTTGTTGTTTTTTTATCAAAGTTTGACTTGAACATGAGGAAAGACCAGTATATGGAACTACTTGAACATTTCACAGACAAAGAAAATATAACAGCAGAAAGAATAGTGTTTATATTTTTTTTCTGTTCTGATGTAATCCTACGATGTAGTGAAATTAACAGGGACATTTTTAGGCAATACTTTGAGTGGACTAATGAATTCCTGACACATTCAATCAGCGTTTGGATATACGAACATGGTGGATGGGTAGGTCTAGATTCCTTTTTTTATTTTAACTAAGAGTCAAGAAAGGAATAAAACATTTTTTTAGTCACCATTCCTTGTTTGCTACATGTACACCCTGCACTTAGCCAGAGATATTGTCTCCATTGTATATAAAAAAAAATCATTTAGGAATCAAAGAAAATAGAGATGAGATTTTGTTGTTGTAGATTATTATGTTTTAGTCCATATAGGTGCTCCTTCTTCCCTAGTGTCATTAGATCATGGGATGGGTTGCCTTAATCAGCCAGGAAAATCACAGCTTAGCAGAATTTATGTCTCTGGTTAACATACATTACTAGATTGACACATGGATATCCATAGGACGTAATTATCTTCTCTTTTAAAGTAATGTGTGTAATTTATAAAATACTTCCTGCAGTATGAGCAATTGAGTTTGAATTCAGGTTTCTGGTGATTACAGTGCAACCAGGCAGGCATTCAGGTTATCTACCATTTCATTTTAAAATTGTAAGATTGAAAGCAGCTTAATAACTGTCACTGCATTCTTACATCTCACACATTTGTTTTTTAAATTTTTGTCAGAATTTATATTTAGCTTACTTGTAATCATCTTAGTTCAAATTTCAATCAAATGATGAAACATCTCTTCCTCAGGGTACTGTTTTTCCAGAGCCTGTCAACATTTTAGCAAGACTAATTGGCTTTGCATCAGTAGGAGTCGCTTTATTAATTATCTTTAAGTATTTAAAATATAGCTATTTATGAAACCTCAAAGTACTGTCAGACATTTTGTTACAACAACTACAATCCACTGATCTCAGTCTACATTGTTTACAGATTTTGATATACTGACCCAACAAAATAGTGAACAACCAAATAGTGTCTACAAAAAGGGCTGAAAAAATAGTGCCAATATTTATTATTTTATTTATATATTTTTTAAAATTTATTTTTCAGTATATGCTTCAGATATTGTAAAGTATCAATGCACAAGCATAATAAAACACAATTCATAATAGGCAAAAACAAAGGCATTAAATATATATATATCATAATTACAAATTATATTTTTAAAATGTACTTGAAAAACACCCAAGCATAATGGCACATGGAATACAGGGTCCGTAGCGCTCCTACAATCTCCACAAATCTTCTGAAAATGAAAAGTCTCCTAAAATTCTCCTAATAATTGCCAGGATTGTCCTAAAATTTTGAATGCACTCCTCAAATTTTTAACAATATTTTTTTTAAAATTTAATTTTGCTTATTTCTTTCTAAAAAAAAATGTGGAAAAAAAAAGCACCATCTATGCATTACAATATCATGACTGGAGGACCAGCATGTACCTTGCCTTTCATCCATTGGTGTGCTGAAGCCAGCATTTCACCTGTCATTATTTTTCTGCAGGCAGCAAATTCTTGTTTTCTCTCATTGTTTCATCTGAAGACGCACTAGATCTAGTCTATAGTCAATGCTTAAAGCATTTCCATAAGGATAACTCCACCTCATTCATATGTCATGCTTTTCTCTTAAAAAAAAAACTCCTCAAATCTCCCAAAATTTTATCATGAAAAAGTGCTACTATTTTGTGCTGTGCTCTTTGTCAGGAAATTTTGTCAATGCTACTTTGTCATTCGCTAATTGTCAGATAACAACTGTACATTGTGTATGATCGGTGCTTATAAGAAGACTTGTTATGAGTTACAGTAATTTTGGATTATTCCTAAACTAAGTTAGGTGTTCACAATTTTTAGAATATATTATTAGTAAACTTTTAAGGCTAGTATTTGGGATATAATGATTCTATCTTTAGAAAGTCATTTTAAGTAATCCAGCACAATTATTTTGGGTTGCCATAAGAGAATATATTCCACATAGGCAAGTGGTGTTAAAATATTAATCCTTATTTTTACAGAGAGGTATTCATTGTTCGGATTGTAAATTATTTTGTCTAATAAATTGATTTATGGCATTGTTTAGTGTTTAAAATTTAGTTTTCATGTTTTACAATTTTAAACACAAATTATGCCAGCTGTTTTACATGTTGATGTGTATTACAATGTTGCCAGTTTTTATATACATATGTAAAGGCCTTTATTATTATGTTGAGTTTTTTTTATAACAATATTTAACATTAAAAACTGCTCATTCATGATTTTATGAACCAACTCCTGTGATTCACTGATTTTATAAAATAGCAAATGTCTTAAAAATTATTATATTATTCTACCATCTTAGTTAACAAACAACTAACACACATACTTCCTAATCTGCTAAGGCAGTGATGCACAACTTTTTCGGCTGGCGGGCCATTTTAATTTCCGGCACTTGTGTGGCGGGCCACATCATCGAATAGATAAAAAAATGAAATAGAGAATAAACCATTTTAAATATTATTAGAAGCCCCTAGCACTACTAGGTCTACATACACACGTAAGGCAATTACATAAGATCGGTTTCATCCATTTTATTACTGAAAAGTTTGTCTACTCAATTAGTCGTTTTCCCCAGGAAAAATTCTTTCAGCACTGCTACTAAGCACTTTTTATCTCTCATAATTTGAACAACTCTGTAGCTTGCTCTTACCGTGGACTCATTTTCTTGTCTCTTTTTTTCTCTCGTCAATCGCTCAACTCACTCAACTAGACATAACTAAGCAATTTTTTTTCTTTGCGGCTGAAACCAGATGTTTAGAACAGGACTAGCTCAAGACAGCAACAGAATTATCCAAGAACCTAAAACAACTGTCAACACTTGTCACCGAAAAAAATAAGTCCTGTTCATAAAAAAAATAATAATATGAATATTAGAATACAATAGATTAAGAATGAAATCCATCAAAGAAAAAGTGAGAGTCCTAACGTAGGGAAAATACATTTCACAACCTTTTTAAAAATTTTCTTCACATTGTGCCGATGTTTAGGCCGGCTGGATGGAACCACATCTGGCCCGCGGGGCGTAGTTTGGGCATTACTGTGCTAAGGGAACTAACTCATATACAACTTCACATATAAACATCCTTCATTCTCACTAAAATAATATAATACATCCATGCACATATTGCGTTAAATAAATCAACATGTTAACATCTTCCTCTTTAATAAAAACTAATATTATATATCTAACACTGAATTGGAAAACAAATATGACTCTGCAGGCTAAAACTATATGTTAGACTGTGCCAATCAATTAGCCATCCATCTGATGCATCATGCTGCATTGTATTTCTGCAACTTTCCTTTATCATCTCAGCATCTCTTAGGCTCAACGACTTTCTGTAATGTTTCCTTTCCATTCAGTGTCTTGTAGTGGAGCTAGCTTCATGAAATCTTTTTTAGAATCATCTTCACATTGCTCATATTCTTCACAGCAGCATCTGTCTTTTCACTTGGTTTAGGATATCATCTCTTACATTGAAAAATGATTCAGTCTTAACCCTGGGCTGGGCAAACAGTATCTTTATGCAGGTGATACTTTCCACAGCATCGACATTCAAAATTTAATGTCATTTGTTTTCCCTAAAATGTTTGCATAATGATCAGCTACTAGTTGATGCAAGTCTCTTGATTTGATGTAGATAACTTCTTATAGGTAAAATTCCACAACTTGCATTTCATTGCAAAGTATATTGCAAATATATTTTTCATATGTTGAAAATGAAACATTGATGCCATGTTAGCTTTTCACTATGGTATTTAATGTGCTGCCAGTTTTTAGAGGCTTTATCTTATTTCCTATGTTTATACAGCATATCCTTAACATGATAGTTTTAAGTTTCCTCAAATCTGCTCAATATCTTGGTAACCCTTAGAAGCCCAATGTGTCTTAGACTTGTCTGAAAAATATTTTCTTTGGGAAATATAGTCAGTAAGGATCAAAAAATGAGATATTACCTATATATCTTTTTTTTTGGGAGACCTTGGCCTACTTTTTGAAAATGTTCCACCGGTGACCCAATGGGCTTTCTAAGGTAATTTTTGTAACTTATTGTTTAATAGTAATAATACAACTAAACTCATAAAACCTTGTTTTTATTCAATACAAATGAAAGGGTCTGAAACAATTCCTTGCCTCAGTGTAACAGAGATAGACTTCACATTTTTCACACATATAGTGTGTTTACAGCACTGATAATCATCTTTTTTGTTCTAACATCTGTCTCTGGCATTGGTTTTCTTGCAGAATTTATTTTCATAGCAGGTATTTCAGGGAAATTTTCAAGTGATGGTCTGCACCATTTTCTTGAAGCGTTTAACTGTATCAAAAGAGTGGGCAATTTCGATTGAAATGTCCTTTGGTTCATCAGTTCCTTTTTAGACGTTTCTAAGTCAGCATATTGACGGTTCAACAGCCAGGAATTAACCAACATCATGCGAATTGTTTGCTAGAAAATATACAAGTACCATCCCTTTGATCCCATTTGAAAGAAATGTTTTGAAATAAAACAGTCATGGAGATCCACACCTCCCTTTTTTTCATTGTACAACTTGATCACTGCTGGTTGTTTTACATAAAGGCATGTAGACTTGTTTTTGTCATATCTTTTGACAATATTATTGGGTTCAGTTCCAGAGTATGTTGAGAGCATATTAACTGCCTTGGTGTCATACCATCTTACGGCAACCACATTGGTAATTTTTTCAACGCACTGGTCCATTGACCCACAACCTCTTTTTTTCATTTCCCTCTCCAGCTCAAGCTTTACACCCATGATGTGATTAGGTCTGACTGTACCTGTCAGGTTCTTGTGTTCTTTTACTTATCAAACTATTATTAGATATTTCAAATGTGAATATTTATTTTAAATTAATATTATTTCAATGTGTGTTATTGTTATTATTTTCTGAACTTGTAATATTTTGACCCAAGTTCAGCTTGACAAGCACACTATACACATAAAGTTGTATATTAAATTAATAAACTAAGTGTATGATGTTAAATAACAATAAAAATTTATTCCAGTGAACTGCTGTATGATGGATGATAATAATATGTAATATAAAATGATCCAGTTATTCTCTTTGCGACATATAAATGATCATTATTTGAACAATATCATTACCTTAATATATTCATTACAAGTTGTTCAAATAGACTTCCAACACAACAACTGGTAATCCACATAGATCTAGCCTCTAGGTCCGATACTGTTCACTGACGACAATTCTAAAAGTTTATAGTTCATACTATTACATCAGGTCTGACCAAGGCAACCCGCAGTCTGGAATCTTGAACCTCAGACTCATGAAAAACCAACTTGAACACCAGACGACCAACTGAGATTAGTGAGATGAAGACCTCAGTCCTGTAGACCTAAAGTTGTACTCTCAATATAGAAAATTGAGACTGAATAAACAAGTCTTGACACCAAGACTTTACACTGAGTCTAACACATAGACTTGACACCAAGCTTAGATCACTACTTAGACTTGACGCTAAAACTTGAAATAGAGTCTTGAACTGAGACTACGACCAAAACTTAGACTTGTCGTTAAAACCCTATAGACGATAAAAGAAAGGATTCTTCTAATCACCTAGATCTAGTCTAATTATAGACTTACAAATACGAACAAATTCAAATAGAAAAACTATACAATGAAAAATAAAACTCACCCTAAACAGGGGTCAAGATAATCCAACAAGAAAATGTCCAAGGCAAATGTTAAGGCTATCCAGTAACAAAAATCAAGGAGAAATTCAAGACACGTCTATCTGTACCAACGTACAAAACAATGGAGAGACTGTACTACGACGATAAATGACGCAAACCACACACACCTAACTTTACGTCACTAGAAGTTGTGACAAGCAACAAAAGCTCAGTCCCCTAGTCTACAAAGTAAAACATTAATAGTGTAATGACGTCATCAATATAGTGATCAACGCCGCACTATCAATTAGAGAAATAATTATACTATACAGTTACATAGATAACTGCGACATTACCTGTGTAATGAATTCCCTTGTCTTTCAATTTTTCCAAAAGAGGCATAGAAGTGAAAAAGTTTTCAGCAAATATTTTGTAGTTTAACGGTGCCTCTCCTGCAACATTTTGTGGTAAAGATGCACAAAGCTTCAAAACAACTTCTACACCGACACCTAAACTAATTTTTTCATTCCTATTTTCTTCCTTGATAGACATCAAAGTCACACAGAATGTTTTACTCGTTCGAGCCTGAACTTTGATTTCCCAAGGAATTGTTTTAGTTTGCTAAATTTTCCTTTGAAAGGTATCATCATTTCATCAATGCTGTTGCACCCCAAGGGAATACTTTTCAAACAATTGTTTCTAAATTCCTCTAACCAGTGTCTTATTAACTAAAGCTTATCCTGTTTTTGGTCATTTGTTACCATGTTGATGACAACAAAGTGTAATGAGGAAAGAATAGTCCCCCCGAAATCTATTCCTACTCATGACGTCTGCAACAGGGGCATAGCGAGAGTCAGTCTCCCAGTAACATCTTATGCTAGGCATTTTGGCTAGCCCCATTTCGAAAAACATACCAATTACCTGTTCCAATTCTTTGTTTGAGGTGTTAATTGGTTTTCCTGATTTCTGCACACTGTATTGATTAGTATTGGCAACCAGAAGATCATTAAAATAAAATAGGATCTTTTATGTATAATAGAACTAGCTTTACAGAGTGGGTCACCAGTGACCCAATGGGCTTTTAAACACCTGCAGCTCTGCAATACCATATAGCCTTCTTGTGTTTTAATTGGTCAGAGTAACAGGAAAACTTCTACATGTTTTAGTGTCTGTTTAGATAACAATTAGCTGAGATTTTCATGCCTGCTCTCTACCTTGCTCTTAACATTTCTGATAATAATCATCTCCCTTGTCATTAGTATCATAGCACCTCCAATTTAATAGTTTCTTCATTTGATCCATGCACGTATACTCAAAATCTTATTTGCACTACCGATGCCTTATAGATTTGTGAGCTGTCTGGTTTAGTTTTCTTTAGTGGAAGTGTGCAGCTTGTGAAAGTCACATAGTCATCTGAATTGTTTCCTAAGAAATGTTTCCCGTTTCCTTTTCAATGTAGTTTTCAAAGAATGTACACATCAAACTTGAAGAACTAATCCTTTCTATCTAAAATTAACCATTTCAAAAGACAACTTACTTTTATAGTGTCAAACTATTGAGTAATACATGTATTTATATATCCATGGTAGCAGCCTAAACTGCATGTGTTTTTGGCTGTTTCTTTTTTACCTTTTCCAAAAGATCTGCTCCACCATTGTTGAGGGATAACTTATAATAGCTTGAGAAAAGCCAGCGTCTTTCATGAACTGTAGATGCAAAGTATAAAATAAATTCTCTTTGGTTCATAGGAATTGTTTTTTTAATTTAAATTTGTGAAAACATCACTACTGTTCTAATATCTTTAACTTCCAGAAAACACAACAAAATATTAACCTTATTGATTGTCTCAAAAATCGTACTGGTAGCAAAAATTAGGACCATTGTTTGAAACAACTAAGTAAATGATATACTCAGAGCAAGTAATCAATTTAGATATTTGAAAACTAAAATATAAGTAAATTCTTGCAATAGGCGCTGGACCTACCTTTTTTTTTAATTAACATTAAAGTAAATGCCATGTCTAACGTATTCTCATGTCATTTTCTAGATCTCTTTAGTAAAGGCTATCATACTTAGTTTAAATAATGATCACTGTTAATCATTTTATTTTTTGGTGTCTTTACTATTAAATGATATGTCTTATAATATTAAGGAATTTTTATGTTGCTCATAAAGTAAATGTTTCAAGTATATTTTAAATGTTATGTCAAGAATGAAAACTGAATGAAATGGGACTATTGGGAATCTTGTAATGGGTTATTGTTTCATGTTATAACCTTTTCATTATAACCGATGCTTCTAAAATACTAAACCATTGTTTTCACCTAAACACCAATATCTGTTCAATTCAAAATTTGGCCCTTGAAGGGTCAAAGACCTTTTTTTTAATACAATAAGAGAAAAATTGTCACTTGATTGTCTCTCTGCCTTTTGCATTTTACTATGCATTTCATTTTTAAATGTAACATCTTTCCCATGGATAGTTTTTCTTTCTATGTAGTTAGAAATATTCCATTTCTGTATGAAGTCATTTTCCTTTCTAATTTTCTTTCATTGTTTATGTATATATTATAGATAGAAATTGAACCAATCTCCGTGTTTAAGTAGTTGAAGTATCTGTTGGTCACACATTCATCATGGTAGCAGCCTAAACTGCATTTGTCCTTGGCTGTTTAACCTGCCTTCTCCAATAATATTGCATAGATTGTTGGACTGCTCCATGGTTTGGGTAGATTTAATGTTCAAGTTAGGTTTGGTTAGGTAAGGAGTATTGTTTGTATTCAATTCATTCCAGTCAGAACTAAAGTTCAGGTTCAGATTGATTTTATGAAATAAAGGAAATAGCAAAACTAAGTAATAAGGTTCAATGTATTAGTTGAATCATTTAAGGGGGTCAATGGGTCATGAAATAGTCGATTTGGGACAAAAATTTTTTTTTTTTTTTTTTTTTTTTTTTAATTGCATATTTTGATAGAAAAATATGTGTAGAATCACTTGGTATGCTTCAAATTATTAAATTTAAAATATTACATAAATAACAATAAAACACAAATAGTAATTCACAGCTATCTTAAAGTCTACTAGTAAATCATGATTCAGGGTCAACTGGACTGTTGATCCCAATGACTGCATTCAACAAAACTGTTTCTATGTGCACCAAGTGTTTTGATATCACCTGGTGAACTTGTTTTCATATTATGCATCTCTGAATAAACTCATTCCTGATCTTCTACATTCACAAAAGACAAATATTTGTATCAAGGCACAATAAGTGTTGAAAGTTGATATTAAGGATGAATAATATATTTTTCATCCAAGCTAGACAGAAAAGCTGCTTTTAAATTACCCATACTGTCACTGTCTAAACTATTTATCTTACAGATTGACTGAAGATGAAATAGCATCGCCATACATTAGAAGAAAAATTCAACAACCCAAACAATTTTTGTTAACATTGTTTTGTTGCTTAAGTGACCATTCTAATTCTAACCAGTAAGAAACATCCTCTGTTAAGAGTGTCTTCTGCTAGTCTTGATTTTTTTTTTCACTCTACTTAAAGTACCCCCACCACTTCTTTTAAAATCTTGATCATAATGTGAACTAAATCAGCACCAAGGAAATTTAGAGCCTTTATGACTGCAAAGTTCAGATTATGTCCTGCTCAGCTAATTCTAACATGGTTGCTATAAGCTGACTTCATATTACTTTCATTCTCAGTAACAAACAAGAAATTGTTACCCTTTATAGTCTCAGGAGGAAGATTATTTTTTAAGAATTTCAGTTTCATTTGCTCTTATGGCTATGCCAGTCTTAGACTCTATATTTAAACTCAAAGAATCCAATACACTTGCTTATAAGACAATAATTTTTTTTATGTAATGTACTTTAAAAGCCAGTTAAGAGTGTTTTAGATTATCATTGGTCTAATGGTCAGTTGTTATTGCAACACGAGCAACCATAGCAAGTTCATCTTTCAGCTTTAGAATACATATTAGTTATAAAATTTTGACGGGAGGGACTTAAGATAGTGTTGTTTGATTACACTTGAAATCATCTAGTGGCACTGATCCATACTTTGATTTAATGTCAATCATTGCTTAAGGAAAGTGATGAAACCATCATGCATACATGAGGCAGGTACTAAACTAAACCAGCTGCTCTGTTATCAATTTCTCCAAATGCTTATCCTTTACTAGCTCATTTACTTTTATTTTTTATATTGCAAAATCTCAATTCCTTTAGGTTAGGACCATCTGGTTCAGTTCATTCTGAGCAGTTTCAAAGTTTGCTTTCGTCTTGAAGTTCTAGTTCTTTTTGTTTGGTTTGGGCTTGGTTCATTTCCCCATCTCTACTATATATCTGCTTACAGATAGACTTGTTCTTTTATAGCACCATGCTGTAGCACTTTGTAAAAATTGTTACTGTTTGCATTAAAAGGGCTTATTTTACCTTCTCTAAATTTTAAATGTTCTCTCCATAACATATAAACATTAAGTTGATGCCATGTTTCCTTTTCTTCAATTAACATATGATTTTCAATTTCTCTCATGTTCATCTATAATAGGCACAGAATAATTTTAAAAATTGCAATTCATGGATAGAAAGCAGATAGAAAGCCATGGAGATTAGAGGCTTTAGGAATCTAATACTAATACTAGACATCAACTTCTAGGCCCCTGTTAATGGCTGCTGTGTATGCAATTCTTTTTGGGCTCTGGGTATGAAAGAATTAGGCTGAGAAGACCTTATCAAGTTTTAAATGTACAGTCCAAGTGTTAATAAAAGGGAATGTTTCCCTACTGTCTAAAACAGTGATGCCCAAAGTACGGCCCGCGGGCCAGATCCGGCCCTCGACGTGATTCCATCTGGCCCGCCGAAAAGTAGGCACAAAGTGTAGAAAATCCCCCCTTCCCCCCCCCCCCCAAAAAAAAATAATTAGAAGGTGCAAAAATGTATCTGTACTTACGTTAGGGGCTTAGAGCCCTCAATTTTTCTCCTGATTGATTGGTACCATGACATTTAGCATTTGTGCGTTAATGAAATAGGTATCTGAGTGAAGAATGTACGTTTTCAACCAAGAAAAGTGAACGGTTCTTTACTTTTTTGTGGAACATGAAATAGGCCAACATATTTGTTTAATAGAGAAAGTGTGGCTATTTAAAAAAAACATATAAACGACATTATAAAACAAATATGACAGCATTCTTGGTTTGTTCCGCGAATAAAAGGTTGTTAAACTAAGCCTAGAAATTGGAGGATTGATGGGAATATTTTACCAAAAAAATACAGGAAAATGACTCGGTTGTAAAACTAGCACATAATCTAAGTACAGAGATGAAGCCCAATGTTGCTGATATTTTAAGTAGAGAAATGAAGCTATCTTCTGAGGCGGGGAAAAAATATCCATTTCAAATATCCCATTAATTAATTAAGAACTGGATCTACGGGTTTCAAGTCTATCGTTTTTGTAGGCCTACGTTTTTGTTCATGTGGCCTGGCCCGCGACACGAGTGTCGGAAATTAAAATGACCCGCAGGTCGAATTAGGTTGGGCATCACTGGTCTAAAATAAAGCTTTTTAGATGCTAAGGGCAAAATCAATGTATGACCATGAAGACATCTCTTAGCTTTAAAAAAAAAGCTCTGACCTATGACTTTTAGTGTTACTTCTTCAATGTCTTCCTGCATTTACCTTTAGTTCAGCATATCACATGGAATTATTTGAATTCTCTGAAACTATTATTCAAAGTTGTGGGCTCAAAAAGCACTAGTTGTAATAGTTTCTAGGTGATATTGGATTAGTGTCAAAGCAATGCTGTAGTTTAGTGTTGATTTCTAACATTCTCTTTCACACAAACACATTCTTTTATTGCACATATTTGTATCACATGTATTATATATAGTATCAGCCAGTTCCAAGTTGTTTTAAACTGTGTCATAAAGGAAACAAGAAGCTTCAAACGCTTTGTGGCGATTGTTTGTGTTGTGGGGGTGGACAAAACTGGTTTTGAAAATTTGAAGTAGCATCAGATTTCTTGTTGTACACTTGTGTTTGCTTGGCAGTCTTTCATTTTGAAAAGGGATCTTTTGATGCGTAGGCATTGTTGAATGTTTGTCAATGTATTTCTTTCTTCTTGTTGAAATGAGTCTAGTCTTTTTTTTTTCTCTCACTTTCTAGCCAGCATAAAGCAGCAATTCAAGAAGTCATTCTTTTGTCCACTGAATTTTTTTTTTGGCTGCCAAGGAGATTTTTCAAAATATGAACTAGAGTTCTCTTTTTGCAAAAAAATGTACATGCATGTTTAATGTTAGAAATGAAAACATTCGTCTGTATATCTCATTTAAAATGCTTGACTTCTTGTTTTGTTGAAGTATTATTTGTTAATCTAAAGTTAAAATGTCTCAATATTTCTAGTAAGTAATATTGAATTTTTAGGTATATAGCACAATTGTACAATTGATGGAATAATGAAGATTATCATTAAAATCACTGGATCATATGTTTTAATTAATTAACATTTATGAAAATGAACACTTGGTTTTTAAAGTATCACAAATTTTATTAATATCAATAATTCTAAGATTTTTAGTCTTTTAATTAACACATCTACATTTCTGTTACATAAAGTTTCAATTTTCTGTAGAGTTTTAGCACTTCTCTTACTACTAAACTTGTCATGCTCAATACTACTCTAGTTATGGTCAGAAAAGTATTGTTTAAAAATGTATTTTTTATTCCTAGGAATAACTTATAACAGTATTTCTTTTTTTATTTTTGCATTGTTGATCATCTGAATGCATTTGTAAATGTAAAAAATATTTTTGTTGTGTTGATTGAAATGTTTAATAATTTAATATTTCTATTTTCATGTGTGTTAAAAATAAAGACCGACTCTATGAAACATTTTTACTTGCATTTTCTTACTATAAATATACTCAATATATTTTGTTGTATATATAAATATATATATATATATCTCTTGTAGGTCAAACTTCTGTTCATTAAGCAATTTGACTATCATTTGCTAAATATATTTATTAAAAAAAAAAAGAGAAAAAGTTAAATTTGAAACTGTAGTCATGGCTTTTATTTCAGAGTATGTATAGAAATGACAAAGAAGTGATAAATAAAATACAATGTGATAAAAGAATATACAAATCATACTTATATGTAGAGTTAAATAAAAGATTTAAACTTCAGATCTTTAACACTAGAATTGCATTTCATAATTTTGGCTACACACCTCTAGGGGTATAAGAATTTTTATAATTAGTTTTGGAAGAAATAGATTTTGTGTACATAAAAACTTATGAGAAATAGTCATCTTGGTTAATGAATACATTTTTTCTATAACTTTTCCTTCATGAATTTTAGTAATCTTATGTGATAAGCTCTTTATTATTGTTGTTTTTTTCTGAAAACAATACACTTGTTACTAAGAATTCAAAGGATGCTACACAGCCACATTAATTCCTCATTCAATTAACTCTCTAGTTTTCTAAATGCCCAAGACAGATATAGAGCATGTATAAATGGGCTGGTAGAATTACAATATGTATAAAACAATTTTAATTGTTCAGTAACAATACTATGATAATTTAATTTTTATTTTGGCACTCTTTTTAGTCTGAAAGTTTTTTTTAAGCAATGAAAAACACACACATCAGAAGTGGATGAAATATAATGAAGACCACAGGGGAAAAATAAGTCAGTATTTAACTCACCCAATAAAATTTAGTCAGCTGTTAATAAAAGTTCATTGTAAGCAAATTTTAAATAAGTGCATTGCACTAAAATATAATTCAGATACAGTAATTTAAAAAATATAGTTTATTAATGTTTTAAAGTTTTTTTAATTCTGTGATCTTCAAAATAGGTAGATTTCATAATATAGTTGAGTTGCTAATGTCTGGAATGGATTTGTTAAAAATGTGAATACATAAAAATTGTTACAAAACATGCAATGGAAGACAGTAGAGGTTTGGTATTCAAACCAGAAATACATTTAAGTGTGTAGTAACAATATCCCAGTTCACAAGTGTTTAAGCACTTTAAGTCAAAGGTCAAGGAAATGTCTGAAGTTCAAGGCACTCTGCAGTGCTACCAACAGCATTCAATTCAAACTTTCATTCAGCTTTTGAAACAGTGAAAGCTGGCAGGCCAGTGCTCATATAGGTCAGACATGCAGTTTATTCAAATTACTATCTCGTCCAAACTGACAAGAAATGGATGAAACAAAACTTAGTTTTGTCTTTCAATGCAATAAAAAAAAAATTTTCCTGATTTAAGCCATTTCACAAAGAAAGAACAAAACTTTCCTGTTGAGTAAAACGTTGAGTTGTATATCCAGATATGTACATGGAAGTAGATAACAATCCACCAATAGAAATATAAGTGAGCTGAACACAAGTTCAATAAACGAGAGGGAGATTTTCTTTCCATCACTCCTTCCTATGGAATGCTGACAGACTACAGCATCAGATGGACGCAGGAAAGCTCAGTCAACATTTTGCCTCTCCTCTGTATTTCAATACTTAGTAAACAAGGTCAACAGAAGAGCTGTTGCAGGGAATAAATAGTTAAACCTGGAACCCACAGTGTTACACATAGGGTAACAATCTCTAGAGAGAGTGAGACTGAGGCAGTGCAAATCTCCCTCACTTTAATACATTTTCAAGCCCAAGCCACTTTCTCATCTCTACTGATTGCTTGAAAATTGGGTGTCCAAAAATATATATTCATGCATTGCATAAGAATGCAATTTTTTTCTTTGAAAGTGTAAATATGTTATGTGACTATGTTGCAGACCCAAATTTAAATCTTTATTTGAATGGAAGCAAGTCACTTAAAACACTTTTAATTGAACACATTATAAGAGTCACATCACTAATATTAGTGTTTAACTAGAGCAATGTTTAAAAAAATATACACATTCACTTTAACGAATGTTATATTAAAAATATCTTGTGTCTGAATATTTTCCAGAAAAAAAAATAATTCAACATTGCAATTATGTATAAAAAAAAATAGCTGAATGAAATTTAAAAAAATAAAGTAATAAAATTATTTTTCATAACATAAAAAGGACTAAATAGCAAAATGATGGATGTTGGTGCTTTTAGGTTTTAAACAAATTCCAGCAGTTTCAATTTTTTTTTGGTCAAATATTATTCTAACTTGCACAATTATTTGAAAATAAACTGCATGTTGTAAGCACTACCAAATAAATGCACATCAGGAAAACCTCCACTGTCTACACAAGTTTGTTTGGATGATTGGTATAGAGTCAGCACTTTGAGAATTTAATCTAAGAGATAAAAATCAGCAGTTTCAAGTTCTTATGTATGTTTTGTTTTTACTTTGTTGAATGATTGTACTTAATTTAGCTTTTATATAAGCGTAAAACAATTTCAGAAGATGTCATCTCATTTTTATCTGTTACAAAACATTTGTATGAAGGAATAAGTTGGGAACCCAGCAATTAGGGGCACATGTGTGGAATGTCCTGGCAGATAAGTGACACTGTTACACCCTCAACAAAGTCCAGAGTAAGGTGAGATGTAGAGTGAAGTGGAGGTATTCTTTGTGCAGATGTATATGTAAAGCCTAGTGGTGGACATTAGTTTTGAAGGAATGCAACATGGGTTAATACAAAAAAAAAATCTATAGAGGAAATAGCAAAGGAACACAAAGAATAAGATTAACAAACAAAAATTTCAAATCAAGCTCTTATCTTGTCTAAACATCTGGAAAAAAAATAAGCATTAAATCTTGATAAGATCTAAACTTGAAATATATTTAAATTAATTAGTTTCATAGGTGAAATTTAAAACAAGATCCAATCAAAATGTACATTGCTGAATGTGCAATAATTAATTTATTGTAATTTAACTGGACAAAATAAACGGCATTATAAAAAAAAAAAAAAAAAAACAATGTGCCCAAAATAAGCTCATAAAAAGCACTGCTTAGAGTTCATAAACATAATGACATCCAATCCATGTTTGGTTATGCATACAAATACAATCGATCACATTTTCATGAACCGATAACTGAAGATATTTTGGCTTCTTCCTACATCAAATCATTAAAAAACTAGAAAAGGAAAGTAAAATTTTTGTTTCGGTGAGTGGGTTCACAAAATGTACATAATATAAATAGACAAGTGATGCATATGTTGCTAGGGAACATGACATTGAAAGAAGTAAAGATCTATATGTTGTATCAGAAGTATACGTATAACATTAAACCATGGAGATCCTTATAACAACATAATAAGTTTGGATGGATGGATTCAATGTAGCAATGACTAGATGTAGATAACACATTTTAGTTGATTACCTGGAAATCAGTTTCCTGGAGAAAAAAAAAATGTCAGTACTTAGAATAAACTAAGAAGTAATATAAACAATGTCTTTGCCAACCCTGTGATTCAATAGAGGAACTTTAAATGTTTGGCTGTCAACAAGTTAACCTTCAAATGTATAATAAGATATTTTTTTACTAGCAACTGTGACTGAATGTGCTTTAACTTTTTCTCACCGTCCTTATTTTCCACGTTTCAACTGAATTCTTCCTATTACTGAGTAGTATTTCACTACTCTTTTTAAATTAACCTCTAAAAACCTTATCGTTTGTATTCAGAAAATGTTTTAGTTGGTATAGAGTTAAAGGGGACTGCATGCACTTTTTAAATAAGACTAAAGTAAAGTTTATGAAATCAAACATTAATTTAATTCAATGAGTTCAAATCAACGATGGTATCCTTGGTTAGGAGAGAAAGAGTTAAGCCACATGACAATATTGTACATTTAGGTGTCAAAGTTTGCTATTCAAAAAAACTGTACTAACTCTTATTTGAAAACAATATTATCCCAACATTAGCAACTTTTTTTTACTGTGGTGGACATTCAGTTGCATTTTCCTACCCTTCTGTTAGATAACATTTTCTATGGCATAAGCTAAAGGTAACCATGAAATATTACCAAACAAGATCAATATGAATCCTTTCTGATAAATCAATAACTTATTTTAAAAAATGGTGGGTATATTTTTTTCACACTTAATTCATTCAGAAAAAATGACAAACTTTTTTTATATTCTTGATATAATAGAAATATTTTTTTAAAAAAATAGCACATAAGCTTGCATAAATGTTGTATAATGCATATAATGTTATTTTGCTTACATAACTTTTTGCAGAAATTTGCAAAATTCCAGTCATGAGGTCAAAAACCATATCAAAACAAGTATTTTTAAATAGTAGTAACTTTGCCACAAATAAAGTGAGTGCAAACAAAAGAAAAGAAAGGATTGTTACAATTGGTACCATACCAAAAAATATTTGAGTTTGTTAATGGAATACTGATACAAGATACGAGCAACACAAAATGTACTTTTAAAATTGAACAATAATGCTATAAGTACATATCATCTTCTTTTTTTAAGTAGCCTTTTCCAACAAATATTAGCTGCATATTCTTGGTTCACATTGTACTAAACAACTTTGAAAGAAAAAAAAAGACTTTGGAAATGTATTATAAGTAAATTATTCAAAAATATATAACCTTATTTTGAATGATAATCTTGAGATAATATAAAACTAAACAATTTTATTACTATAGCAACAAATATTTGACAAATAACAATGTTACATAGCAAACAATTTATACAGCAAACGATTAGCCATTGGGGAAAAAAAAAAAAAATTCATTTGACAAGAAGGAATTCAAGTTATATATGTACATAGAAATATACATATATAAATATAATTTAGGTTCTCAAAATTTCAGTAATACAGTGCAATGCTGCATCAACAATAATAATAACACATCATAAATTTCCCTGGTCCATGAGAGCATTCAGGTCATCAATAATGGCATCCATCAGAGACTTGTAAGACGCATTAGTGAAAACAGCGTCCAAGAACTCTGGTTCACAGAATGTGTGAAACACCAGGTCAACTCTAGTCTTGGACTTATCTGTTAAGTGCCGCTCTATGATGCTCTGTAAAAGCTGTCTGCACTCTTCGAGGTTTTTTCGCATAAAAGCTTTATCATATGTGAAGTCCACCTATTTAAGGAAATGAGATAAAGAATATTAACATCAGTGTTTCTCAATATGTAAAACACATACCCTACAGTCTTTACCTTTGAATTGGTATCATATCCATTGCTACCTACTCCAGTGTAAAGAGGGAGAAGTAGAGAACTATTATGTTGAAAAAAATGCTCGTTACATCAAAAATAAATTTTTTTCAATTTGTCACATTATACCAATAATTATATTTTAAAATGATTTCCTAAAAATCATTTAAAACTAGTAGCTATTCTTAAAACAATCAAAAGGTGGAAAATGATTTATATATATATATACAGGGCTTTTTTTGTGACAGTACGCACAGGTAGGGTGTAGCGGCACCTTTTTGAATGTGGGGAAAAAAATTATTACTTTTCTTGTATTTTAACATATATTATTAATTTATTAGTAGTTAAAAGCTAGGCAATCAATCACTGGGTACCGGCACCTATTTTTTACACAAAAAAAAAGCACTGTGCACTTGTGATCTATAGGGCAGATGATATTAAGGTCATCTGCTTCTTTGGTCAACAGTTAGCGAGCAGGGTGTCATGTGGCCGGTACAACGACCAAGCGCCTTTACTTTTTCAAAGGCAGTTGGTTGAACTCAGAGGATCCCTAAAAATTTGAAATTCAAAATTCAATCTTCACAGAAATTCGAATCCATAACCTAGGGTTGGAAGCCAAGCGCTGAACCACTCAACTTTACAAAAAATTGACTATTAGACAACCTTAAACCATTTTAGGATGATACATGTGCACAGATTATACATTGAAAGAAAAATATAAAATGAAAATAAATAGCAAAAATAACTCCTAAGATAAAAAATATTTTTGTCAAGTTTTTTTTTCTTCTTATCACCATTTAGGTTACTAAGATGCACAGCCTGGCAGCATAATTCTTCACAAACTTAACATGAACACAGCATTAAAGCTAAAATGAACAAACAAAAAATCAAGGCAGAACATATAGATTTAAGTTGAATGTGAATTGCCTGATTGAGTTTCCATCACTGTGAAGATTACAAATGTTTTAACTAATTTAAAACTGTTCAAACATGCACTGAAAAAGCCAGTCTGTAGGCCTACCTGATGGAAAGAGACTACTGTCATTGCAAGAGAGTGAAATTTTTGCTTGAACTTATCTACAAGAGATAACTCCTCTCTGTTGAACTGGTCATTTTTGTACAGGATACCAACCTGAGGAAATAAGACAAAAAAGTTGTTGTTTTTTTTTAACTTAACCTAAGTCAGTGTGTGTGTGTGTCTCACTTCATACTAAAATGTCAATGATCAACAAATGAAGCTGAAAATAATAATAAAAACTTTGCCTTTATAAAATATAATTGATAAGTTTGAAGCCTAGCGGTTCCAATGCATTTCAACCCTGTGGTAAGCGAAACTGAAAAAAACAAAGTGTTGAGGAATGTGGTCAGCTTTGAGCTGGTGCATACTGGTCGAGCTAATTCTATCAAAATGAAAGTTTCAAGCTTTTTTTTTCTGATGTTGACTTAATACCTCTGTCCAAGATAAGCTGAGTTGCCAAGACAGAGGTTCATGGTTTGATTCCTTGTCTATATTTTGCCAATTTTCATTATTATTTTCTCTCAATAACAATTATACTCTAGTGCTTCTATTACAAGTTAAATGTTTTGTTCATAGCCCTAAAAAAATAAATGGCAGTGGGACTATAAAGTTGAACTTCCTTTTTGCCAAATAAACGATCAATTACTGCCAGAAACTGTAAGGGTACTTCTACTTGTACTACATTAATCTACAATGATTAGTTTTTATTACAAATATAGCCATTCACATACAAATGATGGCAATAGAGAATATAAACAATGACAACATTTGATTTTGGGACTAGACTAGACACCACATTTTTCCAAGTTATATATATAAATAATAAAGCCTTGTATATTTTCTAAATGATCACTTTCGCAGTTTCTAATTACAAACAATAAGTGGTTCCAGCTCACAAACTAATTTCTATATCACCACACAACACTAAAAAAACAACCCCAGATAATACTGACCATAAGAGTATATGACTTATTTGAAATAACTAAACATTAGAAGTTTAATGAACATATGAATTGCTTTAAGGTTACAAAAAAGCGTAAATAGAAATTCAAGTAAACATGTAAAGGGAGTTAACTTCAACAAAAGTTTTTATGGTATTTCTGCTATAAAAAAAATGCTCAACATAATTCGACCTGAAGGCCATTTTAATTTCCGACACTTGTGTTGCAGGCCACATGACCAAAGAGATACAAAAACAAAATGTAAATTCCCTTGAAACTAGACCTACAAGAAACTCGTGGATCTAGGACTTACATTAATTATAGAGCTATTTGAAGTATTTTTTTGAAAATGGCTTCAATGTGAGCAACACCACCGACTCATTTGTCTCTTGTTTGGTAAATATTCTCATAAATCCACCAATCTCTAGGCATAGTTGAACAATTATTATTTGCGGCTCAAAACAAGAATGTCACCATATTTGTTTCAAAATGCTGATTTATGTTGTTTCTTTAAACAGCCACACTTTCTTTATAAAACAAACATGTTACTTTTGACAGTAGATTCTACATTCAGAGTAACTTTTCCTAAATACACAAATGTTAAAGATCATGGTACCAATCCATCAGAGAAAAGTGAAGCCCCTAGCGTAGGTAAAGATAATTTTTAAACTTTTTTTTTATGGGCATTTTCTACATTTTGTGCTGACATTTCGGTGGGCCAGATGAAACTATGTCGCAGTCCCCGTATTTTGAACTATAAAGAACTTGAAAACCAATATATTTAAGGTTCCAAAATATCAGTTTGTTTGTTTGTTTTGTTCTTAGGCACATCGGCACAATTTTAGTTATGTCGTGCCTGCATTCCCTTAAGGACTACTCTCTCTCTCTAGATAAAAAGGGCTAAATTCTATACAGTTCAATCATTAAAATCAGTTATACAGTTCAATCAATTAAAATTCACAGTTAAAACAGTAAAGGTAGTAAAAATGTAATAATTTGGTAAAAATCTAATGTAAATAGTACAAAAACAAATTCTTAAATCAGATCTTTGTAGACAACCCCACTTCCTGGATAAAGCCCAGTACCTTCCCAGGGTCGACATTATCGAATAGTGTTTTAAAGTTAGTGGCTCTAAAATATTTCTCCCTGACATCCTGGTATCTGGGGCAATCAACGAGGATATGTTCCACGGTGAGGTGAGAGTCACAGTGCTCACAAAGTGGGGGCTCGTCTCGCTTCAGCACAAAAGAGTGTGTGTAGGTGTGGCCAATCCTAAGTCTGGACATGGTCGTGCTACCACGCCTTTTCAGACCCTTAGATGTGGGCCGCCACCTGACATCCTCCACAATCTGCCTGAGATTATTGTGAGTCTCAGCCTCCAATCGGTTCTGCCGATAGGTGGCAGAGGCAATACTTTGTCTCAGGTCCGAGCAGGGAATTTGGGTTCTTGACACCGCATGATTTAAGGCTCTCTTTGCTTCTCTGTCTGCGGCTTCGTTTCCCTCAATGCCAACATGGGAGGGGACCCAGATGAAGGTGACATCCCTATGGTCGGCTGTTATTTGGTCCAACAGCTTCAGGCTCTTATGTACCAATGGGATGTCAGTCTTCATCCGCCCCAAAGCTTGAAATGCAGATTTGGAGTCAGAGCAGATTATAAATTTCCTCCTTTCTGAGGCTTTAACGGCCACAAGTGCAAGCGATATTGCATGCAATTCGGTCGTAAAGATGGAGCAGCCATCAGGGAGTCTACGGGAGATTGTTTTGTTCCGAAAGGAGCAGGCACATGCGACCTTTCCATCCATTTTGGATCCGTCTGTGTAGATGGTGCCACAATCTCCGTAGCTCTCCTGCAGTTCCCTAAAGTGGACTTGTAGTATGCTTGGGTCTGTATTTTCTTTTTTGAAATTAAGGAGGGATAAATTTAATTTGGGTTTATTCATTAGCCAAGGAGGATTCTGAGGGGTTTCTATTTTAGAGATTTGGTCAATGGGTGGGGTTAAGTTTTGGATGGGTTCTCTCGTTTGAAGGCCCAACGGCTGTATGACGTTAGGCCTTCTATTGTATAACTACCTCTGTGGGGTTAAATATGGAGTCAAAAGCAGGGTTCGTGGGGTTGGATTTTAGCTTGACTATATACTGCATTGCAAGCTTTTTCATTCTTATATCCATGGGGAGTTCTCCAGCCTACACATGTAGACTTGGGATAGGTGATGTACGAAATGCGCCGAGACAGAGACGCAGGGCAGCATTTTGTATTGGTTCCAGTATTTTTAGATAAGACTTCCTAGCTGCTCCATATATTATGGATCCGTAGTCTAGCTTGGATCGAATTAGACTCCCATATAGCAGCAGTGAGGTATCTCTGTCAGCTCCCCAGTCCGTATGACTGAGTACTCTAAGTATGTTTAATGACTTTTGGCATTTCTTCTTAAGTTCCTTAATGTTGGGGAGAAAATTAAATTTGGAATCTAAGGTGAGGCCTAAAAATTTTGTAGTTTTCACGATAGGAATCTTCTTTTTGTGTATAAATAGTTTAGGGTCTGGGTGCAGTCCCCTTAAATTACAAAAATCCATACTAACTGTTTTTGAGTCCGAAAATTTAAAACCATTATCGTTTGCCCAATTTTGAATTTTGTTTAAACATAACTGTAATTTTCTTTCTAAGGTGTTCATGTTTTTTGCATAAGTAAAAATGACAAAGTCTTCAACATACAAAGAGCACTCTATGCCAGGGGACAGAGCATTTATGATGCTATTTATTTTAATGTTGAACACAGAATGCTGCCCTGGGGTACACCCATTTCCTGGTCATGAGTGTCAGAAACGGAGTTGCCCACTCGAACCTGAAATTTTCTGTCTTTCAGGAATTCCCCCACAAAACGGGGAAGGTTTCCCTTAAGCCCCATAAGCTCCAGGTCACGTAGAATGCCATGTTTCCAGATTGTGTCATAGGCCTTTTCTATATAGAAGAATGCAGCTACTAGATGTTCTCTTCTGAGTAATGCATTTCTAATATAAGTGTTACGTCTTCATATTAGATGAGACTCTTTAGACATGGAAACGACAAATCACCGTTTATAAATACTTTAATCTTTATTAACACTGAAAACACTTTCTTCTTCATATTCCTCCATTTTGGTTCTCTTTTTACTTTCAACACGCATTCGCACCATTTCACATTTACACTAGGATGCGCACGTAACACCCCCCCTGTTTAACAAATAGTAAACAAACCAAATCCATCTTGCTCCATGCATATTGTACCCCCAACAACATGACCCAGCATATAACTAACTTATAACACTCCTAATATCATAGATTTAACCCAATGCTATTTACTTCTTAGTATCATCCGGCCTATATAATAATTCCAGTCTTGACGTTTCTTTTTATGTATTTCTACCACACCATTTCGATAATTTTCTTACAAATGTAATTTTAATAGAATAATTATAATCAAACAGAACCACGCAAAATTAAATACATTGTGCAAAATCTACGTATCTACTTTCCACTACTTATATTCTTTTACATTCTCTATATAGCCTTTACTAAACTTCTATAATGTAGCATACGTAACAACAATATCCAATTCATTACACATATATTTATTCATTGTAGAATCTAATCCTATCTATATAATTTTAACATTATTGACATGCCATCCTTTCCGCTTCCCTCCTTTGCAATGATGTCCCATTGTGATCCCACTACAGAATGATCTAGCTGTACTGTTTAATAGCCTGCTAATATCCATATCTTTTCTCGTATACGCCTCTCCACTATTGTACCTTAATTCCTTAACTCTGATTAACTGTTGACACTGTCTTCTAGTATGCCCCCTTCTCCCACTATTAAAGCATAAGATGTATGGACTTGTACGTGTGTATGTGGGTTTAAATCGCGTTCCCTGTACCACTACTTTACTTTGATTTGGACCCATTCCAATTGCATTGCTTTTTACCTTATCTGGTAATTCTTTCTTCTCCTGCTCTCTGCTACCCATGGCGTCTGATGTATGGGATCTTATGTCTTCTTCCACCTCCCCATTTCTACATCGAGTAGACTTTATCCCATAATATTTCTTCCAATTCTCAATCTCCCCTACTGAACATATTTTCATCCCATGAATGTTCCCAATAATTAAATCTATCTCACCCTGATCTACAACACAAGCTTCTACTGTCCCCTTAAAATACGGTGTGTCTATAATAACTTTAGCAATCGGTAATTGTACAATATTCCCATTAAACATAACACACTTCCTAGATTCGCCTGTATATTCATGGTCTTCCACTAATTTCTTATTCACTCCAATAATAGTGCTCCCTGTATCCCTGATGGTCTTGGCTGCCTTGTTCCCTACGAATGTCTGAAAAACCTCCAATGTTCCAGTATCAGATGACAATGATAAGCCTTGCTCTATTCCACCTTTCTCCCAGTCCTTTCTTTCCTGTCTGTTTCCTTGATATCTTCCATTGCGGCTATCATATTGTCTTTCATCTGTACCACGTTTATTATGTCTATCCTGTGTCACCCGTGTTCTGTGAGAGTTATTCTGTGTCTCACATGTTCTGTTAAAGGCAACTATTTCTTCTATGTCGTTGCCTCTGGATAGTTTCTTATCGGGATGTGCCACCTTATAGGCCCTTATCAGTCTTACTATGTCTTTTATGGATTTTGGTTTCCTCTCCAACAGAAATATTTTTAATTCCTCCTGACACTCGTACATCACTTTGTCCAGCATGAGAAATGTTTTAAGACTGTCAAAGGTTTTTTCTACCTCAGCGGTTTCTATCCAGTTATCGAAATGGCTGCTCATTTTGTCCAAGAAGGTCTGCGGGTCATCCTCTGGTTCTATCTCACAATTAACAAACTGTTGGCGATAGAAAGCTTCTGTTTTCCCGAAAGTTCGAAGTAGTTGTTCTTTCACAATGCTGTAGTTACCCTGGTTCATACATATTTTTGACGGCACCTCCGCTGTAAATGATCTAGACAATAAGAATGTCCATTTGTCTTCAGGGTACTCCAGTTCTCTCATTTCTATTTCGAACTTCTTCAAAAAAATGTCAATGTCCATTTTGTTTTCGTTGAGTATCAAACCTTTATATTTGGCCAGTTTATTCCCTGTAGTGTCACTCTTTCTTTTAACACTCTCTTTTTCTTGGTTTGTTTTTAACTTTTTCTCTGCTGTCTCTTTTTCAAACGCTAATCTTTCTCTTTCAATGGCAACTAATTCATTTTTCTTTTCCCTTTCAATTGCTACTATCTCCTTATCCTTTTCTCTTTCTCTTTTGTCCTCCTTATCTAATCTCTCCTTTTCTTTTTCTCTTTCCATTGCTAATCTCTCCTTTTCTTTGTCTCTTTCCATCGCTAATCTCTCCTTTTCTTTGTCTCTTTCCATCGCTAACCTCTCCTTTTCTTTTTCTCTTTTGTCCTCCTTATCTAATCTCTCCTTTTCTTTGTCTCTTTCCATCGCTAACCTCTCCTTTTCTTTGTCTCTTTCCATCGCTAATCTCTCCTTTTCTTTGTCTCTTTCCATCGCTAACCTCTCCTTTTCTTTTTCTCTTTCTCTTTTGTCCTCCTCATCTAATCTCTCCTTTTCTTTTTCTCTTTCCATTGCTAATCTCTCCTTTTCTTTGTCTCTTTCCATCGCTAATCTCTCCTTTTCTTTGTCTCTTTCCATCGCTAACCTCTCCTTTTCTTTTTCTCTTTTGTCCTCCTTATCTAGTCTCTCCTTTTCTTTGTCTCTTTCCATCGCTAATCTCTCCTTTTCTTTGTCTCTTTCCATCGCTAATCTCTCCTTTTCTTTGTCTCTTTCCATCGCTAACCTCTCCTTTTCTTTTTCTCTTTTGTCCTCCTTATCTAATCTCTCCTTTTCTTTGTTTCTTTCCATTTCTAATCTCTCCTTTTCTTTGTCTCTTTCCATCGCTAATCTCTCCTTTTCTTTGTCTCTTTCCATCGCTAACCTCTCCTTTTCTTTGTCTCTTTCCATCGCTAATCTCTCCTTTTCTTTGTCTCTTTCCATCGCTAACCTCTCCTTTTCTTTTTCTCTTTTGTCCTCCTTGTCTAATCTCTCCTTTTCTTTTTCTCTTTCCATCGCTAATCTCTCCCTCTCCATTAACCATTCTTGTACGTATTTTCTTAGTTCTGCCCCTTCCAGCTCCAACAACCTTCCCTCTTCCTTCAACGCTGCTACCTCAGCCTTGTCCGCCATAGTCTATGTCCAATAATATCGACTCGAATGTTCTCCTGTCTCTAGATTTAGACTTTACTATCTCTACTGTCTGTTGACAGGAGATCCACTGTGTATAGAGGGATATGTGGGTTTTACCTTTTACGTTGGGCGCCACTTGTTACGTCTTCATATTAGATGAGACGCTTTAGACATGGAAACGACAAATCACAGTTTATAAATACTTTAATCTTTACTAACACTGAAAACACTTTCTTGTTCATATTCCTCCATTTTGGTTCTCTTTTTACTTTCAACACGCATTCGCAACATTTCACACTTACACTAAGATGCGCATGTAACAATAAGCTTTCAGCCTTACCAGGTGGTCAGTTGTTGTCCGGCCCTGCCGGAATCCGCACTGGTAGTTGGAGATCACTTTATTCCTCTCCAGATACCTGAGATAAACTCCAATTGGTGACAAGGCAGGGAGACCTAGGACTCCTGTAGTGCCTTGGTAAGAAACTCTGCTGTTTGGCCTCTCCGGGTACCAGACCAGCCTACTGTTAATCATTTTTTCCATGGTTTTGCAGATGCAGCTTGTTAGTGCTATTGGTCGATAGTTAGCTGGGTCAGAGCCGTCTCTTCCCGGTTTAGGTGTCAGTATAACTGGCTTTCCTCCAGCTGTTTGGGAAAGCGCCTGTTTGCCACACACAGTTATAGACCCCTAGCAGGACTGCCAATGAGAGTTCGGAAGGTGCTTGAGGAACTGGTAATGGATTTGATCTTCTCCAGGCGCTGTGTCATGTGACTTGTCTAGCGATTCCCTCAGTTCCTCAAGCGAGAACGGTTTGCTGTAGTCTTCATTGTTCTCTGACCTGAAATCAATGGGGCGTCTTTCCTCCCTGGTTTTGACTTTTTGGAACTCTGGCGTGTAGTGTGCAATGGATGACTTTTCTGCTATTGAGGATGCAAGGTAATCTGCTATATCTCTGGGGGACGTGACAGTTCGTCCTAGGTTTTTCAAATGCCCTATTGCATTAGATTCTTTCCCTTTGATTCGCTTTACTGCCTTCCAAACCGCTCTAGCAGAAGTTTTGGCATCCAGACTGCCGACAAAACTTCTCCAGGAATTCCTTTTGGCTGACCGTATGGCTTGTCTAGCCTTTGCTCTAGCTATCCTGAATAGCTTTAGGTTTTCCTGGGAAGGATTCTTTATAAATGCAGCCAGTCATTTTTTCCTATCGCCAATAGCACTTTTGCAAGCTGTATCAAAGCCATGGTTTGCTGGGCTGTTTTGGATGTGCGGGGGTTAGGGGGAAAACTTTCCTGGCTATACTAAGTAGCTTGCTGGCAAAGGTATCAGCTGGGTTCTGTTCATCGAGGATATTTTCTGTCATATCCTCACAGCATCTTTTTTGGAATTGTTCCCAATCGGCCTTATTCAGTTTCCACCGCTGAGGTCGTCCCAATGAGGGGAGATTGTTAGTAATGATGATTGGGAAGTGATCACTTCCCCGTACATCATTGCTAACTGACCATTTAAAGTCGTCCAGAAGTCCAGGGTCGCATACGGTGAGGTCAATGCATGTGAGAGATCCAGTTCCTGGGTGCAAGTAGGTCGGTGATGCATCATTAAGTATGCATAAATCATGTTGGAGGAAGATATCCTCCAGCGTACGACCTCTTGTGTCGGTATTGTTGGATCCCCACATGGTGTTAAGGGCATTGAAATCCCCAAGGATTATATAAGGCCTGGGGAGTTGTTTCAGTAGGTCATCCATGTCTGTTTGGTTTAATGGAGCGCCTGGTGGTAGATACAGGCTGCAGCAAGTGATAACCTTGTGAAGGGTTATCCTAGCTGCTACGGCCTGTAGTGTCGTCTGTAGTTCTACCCTCTCATGGGGAATGCTGTCCTTCACAAGGATACAGACTCCACCTGATGCTCTCTCTGCATCCTCAACATTCTTGCTGTAAGCACTGTAGCTTCGGAAGCTGATGCTACCTTTCAGAAATGTTTCCTGTAAGCAGACACCTGTCATTGTGTCCGTCTGTGTGGCTATGGATCTTCCTATTTTAGCAACAGCCTGGGCGTAGGTCTTTGTCAAGCCGAATTGGCCTTTGGGTAGGGCCAATACAGCCGATTTCGCCTGGCTGAAGGTACATCCATTTCTTGCCTTGTACTCCTGCACGGCAACCTCCTGTTTCCACACAGGGCAGTCCTTGGAGTACGCTGAGTGGCCAGCGTGACAGTTTGGGCATTTGAACTGGGCTGTGCAGCCCTTGTCCTCATGACCCTCTCCAGCACATCTGGCACACAGTTTTCCTCTTGCAGACTGCCGCGCCGTGTCCATAACCCTGGCACTTGAAGCACCTCATGGGGTTAGGTATGTAGGGCCTCACTGGAACTCGTATGTATCCTGCCTTCACATACTCTGGCGGTGTCCTAGTTCCGAATGTGAGGATAATAGTGGCGGTTTTGACCTCCTCACCATCCCTGCGCCTGGTAATGCGCCGGGCATGGGTGACTCCTTCAATGCCCTCCACTATTTCCTTCTCGGAACATTCCAGTAGAGCTGATTACACCTCTGCTGGTGTTCAGACTATTGTGTGGCATGACTTCCACTTGGAGATCACAGATTCTCTTGCATCGTAAAAGCCCATCAGAGTGTATCTTGCTATTAACTACTACTAGAAGTTCCAAAGACTTGTGTAGCTTAGACACACTCTTGGGTTCTCCCACTACTGACTTAAGTCCCTTGTAGATGACAAAAGGGCTCATCTTTGTCAGACTTTTCCCCTCCTCTGTGCACTTAACCACCAGAAATGATGGCCAGGTAGCACAGCTTTTTGTGGCCTCCTCCTTTTTATCCAAGACATAGGTCTGGGGCAAGTAGTTTTTTTTGGTGTTTTCTTACCCATAGGTGTTCTTATTAGTTCGGCACCTGTGCTTCCCACCCGCCATCGAGTCCAACAAGGAGACGATTCGGATGTCCAGAATGAGCCCGCCAGGGCTACACAGGTGCTATACTCAGTCAACTGCTCATGTCCGATACAGCAGCTCCCTGATTGACCCTCCAGCCACCGCCCTCCAGCATAGAGCGGGCCATCTGGGCCTCAGGTCTAGGGGAACTTGGAGCCAAAGTATTGTGTTGTGGTGGTTTATCCTCAGATAGCCACCATTCAAACATCAGGATCTCTTTATCCCCCTTACCCGTCGCAGTCCACGGCAAAAGGACTGGTCTAGGACGTAGTGAGATTTTAAAGATAAGGAGACAGAGTGATGATCAATGAAGGCAGACTTAGGAAAAGAGGAGGCAGACACAATGATAGAAAAGAAGTAGGGCACTTTTGAGCTCCAAAAGTGCTAAGGAAAGAGGAGCGCAGTTTAACGTCATGTTTCGGGACGCCAAAAAATATCAGTTTGATCAGTTTCAAGCTTCATGTTATGTCTACAAATATGAATATAGTGTTGAAATTATATATATATATATATATAGTGTGTTGGTAGTGCCTTTTCATTCTTTTCATGATTTCTACTTGAAGGATTAAAATGTTTTATTTTGTAAAGAGAAATTCTGTTCTTTCTTTATCTAAGAATCACTATACCAATACATATGTGCCTTTCAATTCTATCAATTCAATTTTTAAATAGAAAAATGAGCTAATCAAATTCAGTCTCTGCTACTGTGTGAGACTGCTATTGAATACAGACAGCAGCTAACCTTAACAACTGACTTGATGATGTATTTCAGTATTTTGTCAGCTTCTTTTTTACTTTCTTTGTATTGCTTTAATAGTTTATGGGCGTTGTCCAGCACTCTTCCAGTTGTTTCATCTATGAAAGTCATGGCTATTTTCTTGCTGGACATTTTACCCAGAAGTTTCTTCTGGGCTCTGAGACCAAGGCCTCTTGAGTCAAAGCCAGCTCCAGGCTCAGCCACTAAAATGTGAAATAAAAAATAAAAGTTTCAATCTAAACACCAATCAAATGAATAATTAAATACAGTTATATGAGAATGAATTTAGTATGAAGGACAGAGTTATTATGATTAAGAACATAAACATGTTGTTGTTTTTTTGTCACTCATTTGAAAAATCTCATCTACTTAAAATGTGATAAAATAATTATAAATGTTTTTTACTTATATGGAAAGGTAAGCTAACTTTAGTTGTGAAATAGATATGCTCTGTGTTTAGCTTTCAACCAGTGTCATAGTGCCAACTGTCTAATATCTAGACAACAAACACATCACTTGTTGATAATAAAAACAAGTTTAATGACATTATTAATTAAATCATTCTGGCAAGATGCAAACCAACTGTAGCTCTCTGTTTAACCATACTATTAAAGTATAACTGTCACTATCTAGACAATAAAAATGTTACTTGTTGCTAATTTTAACAGAAGTTATAATCATTTTATTAAGAATAAAAAAATGGTTGTCATTTCTAGATTATTCTGGTCCATGCTTTAAAAAAGAAAAGTTAAAAATAGTTCAGAGTGTTCTTTAGACTATTTCTCTTTTTTTTTTCTCATTATCATAGTTCATTCATTTTACAGATCTCAATTTTGATCAGCTGTATATACATAAAAGTGGAGCGGTAGGAAGCAGTTGGTTGTACCTTTGTGCTTTATTTAGTCTATTCTTACTATAGTGTCATTATATAAAAAACTTTTTTTCAGAATTTTTAGGATGCTTCTGAGTCCACCAAACTCTAATGGGTACCTGACAATAACTGGGGAAAGTAAAGGCGGTTAGTCATAGTGCTGGCCAATGTATGACACCCTTTCTGCCTTCTAGATCTCAAAGGATTTTTTTTTTTTCAACTTAAATCTTTTAATCTAGTTAATTAAGAATAGTGAATAAGAATAAGAGAATAGTCTCTTTTTTTTTAGTTTCTTAGTGACATCTGTTTACCCTGATTTAGAGAAGCATGGTCAGATATTTGAAATATTACGGATTATTCTGTGCTTAATTTTTTGAGTAATCTAGCTGTGCTGACATCCAGATTCTTTATGTGTTATCAATAAATGTATAGTTTGTTGATTCTAAAATGTAATATTGAGTTTCAAGATCAAATAACAATTATAATAAAAAGCATGTTTTAAGTATGTTTAAACCTTACAAAACAGAGATAAACATATGTTGAGAGGTCAAATTGCCTCTTTTTAATTAAAAAAAATAAATTATGTCACCCAGCTGCCTTACCCATCCCCCCAACACACACAAATAAGATATAGGCATGGATTGTTTTTCTCAACCTAGAATTAGACAGACCCTACAATTTGTTTCATAGAGGTAGATCCTAGATAATAATAAAAATTATAATCGTTATTATCCATGAGGAAATTTGTTTTACAATTGTGCATTACAAATAACAATACATAATTATAGCAAACAATTTGAACAATAGCACACAAAATATACATTCATACCCCAATTTCTCTAAAACATTACATGTGAAGTTTACAACAGTAGGTTACAGTTTGTTGAACAATTTAATTGCCAAAGGAATAAAAGAGTTCTTGTGTCTATTTGTTTTTGTGATCGGTGTCTTATATCTTCTCTGTGATGGTAAAATGTTAAAACCATGAAGAAGAGGGTGATTTCTTTATGCTTAACAATTTTTATAGCTTTCATAGCAATGTTTTTCTTGACTAGGTGTCAAATTGCGGCTTGCTTGTTGCCTATGACCTCACCAGTAGCACTTAAAATTTTTTTATATTTAAAAAGTTGATTTTAATTTTGTATGTTCAGATTGCCAGTGATGTTGAAGCTTAAAATACTGCAGATGTGAGCATGGTAAATCATTGACAAGGTTTTATGGCTTACACTAAAGGAGGACTTTTTTTTTAAAGTAGCCTTAATCTTGATTGACTTTTTTGGTGATTTAATCTGTGCTTGCAATATTTTAATTAATTGTCCAACACAGTTCTGAGGTACTTAATAGTTTGAACTATTTCAAAGTTCTCCCCAGCTACTGAAACAATATCATTTTCTTTCTTTTCAGAAGTCAAGAATCATTTCTTAGTTCTTGTTTTTTTTTACGTTTAATATTCAAAATTTGTCACTTTAGTATTTTTTTATCCCATTTATTTCTCTTAAGTAATTATTTACATTAAAGCTCTTTGAGAGCAGGACAAGATGAGCAGTGTCATCTGCAGACTTTGTTAAGGAACACAATTTTTTTCAAGACTAAGACTAAGACTGCTTTATTGATCCATATGGAAATTTGTAGTGATTACAAGGACTCTTTTCTCACATAGACAATACAACAAAAACATATACATATATAGAACAGACACAACATAAAGAGTTCATTATTGAAGATCATTGGTATACAGATCTGATAACTATTGAGGAGAGGCAAGCCATTAAAACAATGTTAACTACATAAACAGTTCAAATCTTTTTCCCCAAGCAATAGAGAGTATAACAGTTTAACAATTTTTTCATTGTTTCAGCAAACTAAGGCAAGATTTTTTTGTTTTCAAAATCTATCTATCTATATTTATTGATACATAAACAAAATAAAACATGGTTACTTACTTTGTGTGTTCAGACAAGTTGTGCTGGTGTAGACTATCTCCAGATAACAATGTAACTAAGGTCTGAAGTAAACATTAAGTTTTTACTGCCCAGCATGAAGCTGCATTATTGCCTGGATGTGTAGGTAGATTCAGGGCCTTATGTAAGAAGGAATCCTGAAACTATTGTGAAAAAAATATGAACTAATTGGGATACAGACAATAACAATATTACTGAAATCATCTAACTATTTCACACAATACTGGAATCTAGAATTTTAGAAACTATAAATGTACAGTTAACCCTTGATAGTCTGTTGTATTACCAAAGGTAAGATGTACTTCAAAGAAATTTAGCCGCATGTGTCAAGAAAATTATATTTACGATGTACAGCAATGAGATGTTTTCTTAGACTTTCAATGACATAAAATAAACAATAGACGATAAAAAAAGATTTATTGATCTAAAAAATGCAACAAAACGTCCTCAACTTGGGATATTAGCTCGATTTCTCTTGGTGAGGTCTTTAAATGGATTTCTCAAAATGTTCTGTTTTCTCCCTATTGTTCATAATGTCGTAAAGGGTAGGTCGCTCGATATTTTAAATTGGGCAATTGCCAACTTTTCTCACATCATACATGACATAAAAAAAACTTTAGCACTAAAACATTGGCAGGTAAACTGAGATTGACAGTCAAGAACCACTTAACACAGCAAGAAGTACATGAGAAGAGACTTGTGTGTTTTAGAATATGCATGTGCAGCTGGAGCATACATTGTTCCGCAGTTGGATTACTACTATAAATGAAATGTTATAATGTAGGCATAATTTTTGTATGCCAGCCAACACCATTATTTGTAGACCTGTCAACATGCAATTAGAGATGCACACTATTTGAACATCCCTAGTAGCTATGTTGGCCTATCAAAACAAATGTGTTTGCAATCTATGTCCACCAGTAAGGACAACAAAGACAAAACAAAGTCTAAGAAGGATATCTATAGCATCTTTTTCAAGTGTTGGATCTACTAGATCTAGATCTTAAATCACATATGGACTCAAGATGTAGTATGCTATCACATATTCATATACTATCCCATTGTCTCGTGTATGTTGGGCTTTTGGTACATTTCTGTAGAAATCATCATGCAAAAAAAAAAAAAAAAAAAATGTATCTACTAACTTTTATACTTAAACAATTTAAATCTATGATCTAGATTTTATATCTATTACATCTTATCTATTTTTCAGTATCTTGATCTGATGTTTAGATTCCAATGAAGTAAACAAGTAATTATTATAGTAATGTGTAAAATGTAAATATCCAAACAGCAGCAAAATGTCTTTGTACCATTCTGTAAAAAACATCAACGCTAAACGATCTAGATCTAATTCTGATAAGAAAATGCCAACTGATCAATACTAAGCTCGAGTCTAACAAATGCATTATATTTTAATCATGAACCAATCAGTCTCAAGCATTACATGCCAATTCCCAACACACTAGAATTCTTCCCCCTGCCCCCCCCCCCCCGACACAAACATATCAACCTCAATAATAAACAATAGGCGAGACCAAAAGAAATAGCAGAAGCTAGAGTTCCAATATTGAAAAAGAGGTAACCCCCCTTCTTTGAGAACGTCTGCGAGTCCACAAACAAAGGCGGGAACTACTTGTGACGTGTTTGTTTTGTCTCTGGCCAATCGAACTGCGGGCCCGTTACAGTGAAATCTTAAAACAAAAAAATGTTGCCTGCATATTAAAACGTTACATGATAACATTGATTAATGACTTGAATCCGAAGAAAATCAAAAAGCCGATCAGTTAAAACCAAACAATGTTTGCTCTCTCAATGGTAACTATCTACTGTAAAACATTTTTTTAAAAATCACTATAGGCCTACCAATACCAGACAACACACGATGACACTTAAATTTTGGGCGAAGCACACGGATTACAACAATCACTTTGACAACTTTTACTTCACAAGATCAAATTCCTCATTGACAATGGAACGCGGCTAACGACCGTATTTCAAGATACTTTTCATCAAAGTGTAAGCTATAATTCATTCCTAAACATCTTTGACACGCGTGTAAGCCTAAGTGTTAGTCGTGCGCTAACGGCAGACGCAGTAAATCCATTATCGGCCAGGTCACAAACAGAAGAGAACTTTGACAATAATGTTACGAATCTCACTATCCAGGCTCTCTGCAAACTGCTCATACACCACCAACTTAAAGAACTTGACAACTCAGGGCTCCAAAGTAACGTAACACTTTAATAGTTGAATAATAAACAGCCAATACTGTACAATTGGCAGCACGTAACACAAGTCTCTACAAATATCTCTCCGATAACACCGTACCGCCGTATCAACTCTTGCACTTGCCTCTCCGTCTCGTTCCGGGCTTGCACTGGGTTCAACAGTTCAGGACTGACTTCACACACTAGGCTCTTGTGTCGGACTCGATCGCAGACCAGATCATGACGCCAGTCGTCTCAACTGTACTTGACAGTACTCCGCACTGAACCGTCGTAATGCTCCGTACAGAACCACACCGCTGAACTGTGCTGTAGTCGACCGGACTGTAATGAACCGGGCTCTGAACCGTCTTGACTGCGACACCTCCGCTCTTTATATAGGATCCCTACTGGCCTTCTAGAACCGGATGGAACATCGCTCGACGTTTCTAGCTTCGTCACATGACTACATCTCTCGTGACGCCCCTGAGCTCTGTTCAAGACGGCGATCCTTCCCGAACCGTCCTGTTGACACTCGACTCGGCTGACCGTCGTAACTCGTCACGGTTGACCGCTCGTCTAGCGCTGGCCTGGGGCGATTTGCGTCGGCTGACTACACTCACACCACTACCCCCATCTGTGCCACCACCAGGTTTATAACAATCACAATTTAGCCAGGACATCATCCGCTATACAAAGTTGGTGCCTTGGATCTATAGCTCACCAATACAAGTAATGTAACAAAACAATATAATTCTATAGTCCGGTGTGTCTAACGTAAAAATATATTTAAACAACAACATCTTTCCGATGATGATAGGTTCAGTGTTACAAAATACTTTCGAAATTCACGCCTTTTCTTTTTAAAGTAGCAACAATTAAAACCGTTAAATTCATTTTTAAATTTCATTTCAGCAGTTACATTTTACAAGCTATTATACACGATGTCAATGCGCCTTCTAATTCACTAGATCTGGCTTTCGGCATTCAAACATGCGCTTGGTTATGAGACGATCGCGTCGGGAATGACCTTACCATGTAGACATAGCTGTAACCTATCTCCTGATTATGTCAATGTAACAAAGGCCACGCTAATTTATTAACATTTGCAATCTCGTCAATACGGTCCTTTCACTCAGGCTGGATGCAGTTTTGAGATTTAACTTAATGTAACGCTGATCATTATTAGGGGGGGGGGGGGCAGTGTTTCCCGGTCATTTTAAAGTAGGACAACCCCTCCGCATTTCTCCCATCACTCTCCCCTTTCACTGCTTTCCATACAAGAAATGGGGCGAGTCATCATTAAAAGGTATACAATTTAAGAGGGAAAAGGGGGGGGGGGTAGAGACCTCTCTCATTATATATCCAAGGGCGCGGAGAAAATATACAGGTAATTAAACTCAAACAAAAATGTTAAAGCTTCAAGCCCAATATTTTTTTTTCTTCTTAAGGAATAGTGCATAGTGGAAGATGCATCAGTTAATAATTTCCTTGTCAATATTTAAAACTTTTTTTTTTAAACTGCACGAGGAGAGGGTGAGGGAAGTCAAAGGAAAAGTGTTACAAGACATACACTGTCCCCCACTCAGCCAGATCAAGTCATGTTCGTCTGCACGTTCAAGCTTCCGGCAAGTAAAACGCAGTTCTGGTTAGAAGCATGCACTGGAATTTCTGTCATAGTTTGACACTAGATGACGACACTGCGAGATTTCTCGTGACCTGGGTTCATAGGGTTAAATAAACTTTCTAAGTTGTCACTATGGCCTGGCATTTTTTTTTTTTGTGTGTTTTTGTTTACAGACTGGATGCTGCCTTGTGTTATGTGTACCGGACCTCTTTCCAACAGGCAAGGTCAGAGAACAAGTTCACAGCCCCAGGCCTAACTTATCTAATTAACGTAACGTTTAATGCGCCGCCTCTCCTTGCTTCCAAAATAACTAGTTCTTAGTTATTTAAGTGAAATAAAAAAGTATTATTATAATTATGACCAAAAATTTTAAAAAATCCGTTTGAACGAAAATAAAAATGGGCTCGGTTAGGCTGCATCATTAGTAGTAAATTTAGATCTTTTACAAAAACACACACGCAAACACGATAGATGAACCAATAGAGTGGGATATTATGAAATTTTACTTTATCCAGAAATGAGAATGAAACAAAACATATGCACCTAAATGAAAAGTTTCTCCAAACAATAACTGCATAACACAACTCACTATCATACGAAAGGCCATCCACCATACCGGTATTAGAAATTCAAAGTCAATCTCTTTGTATCCCCAATCTGACGTCATAGATAACATGTTAGTCAGAAATGTCAACAACACACAAACTGCCCTCCCACTGCCTGTGGTGAAGACACAAGCGTGCAGGCTGATCAAAGATGACAGTGATGAGATCAACCACGTTAACCCCCGCCTCTTCAAAGAGACCTTTTCCAGAATTGGTGGACGGTCATGCACAGCCCGCCAGTAGAACACTTCCAATTTGTGTGATGAATAGTTAAGTGTTCTAAAATGATACGGAAACGCTGCAGCTCCCGCGATATGAGAAAACCTACTTATAAATTGTTGTTTTAAATTATGTCCAACTTATAATGCATGACTAAATAGATTTTTTCTCTTACAAAAAAAAAAAAGGTCAACATTTTTCTGTGTAAATGTAGTAGTAAGTATGACAGTTAGTTAGCTTAGCAATACAAACGTAATAAAAAATTATATTTTTTTGACAAAACAACTAAAACCGTTTGCATAATTGTGTTATAAATATGGAGAGCCTCCATCCCGCCTACTAAGAAGCCTCCCATTTTGTTACTATTAATAGTGAATAGTTGTAAAAGTGGTGTATTTCTATGAAAAAGCTGCTTGTATAAATGATTTAAAATATTAGATTTTTCGGTTTCAGAAGAAAAAAGTAGCATCAAAACTTTGAATGGTCTAAAATATTATGATGTCGGATTCTCACTCTCTTTCCTAGTAGACATCTAAACGGGACGGACGGACAGACATTCCACATAAACTAATAGCGTCTTTTCCCCTTTCGGGGGCCGCTAAAAAAAAACATTTTAAAAAATTAAAAACAAGATTACCTCCTTTATACAACTTAAAGGGCGATTATTTTGCTCTTAATAACTAATGAATGTTAAGATTTTTTTAAAAAATATTGAGAATTTATTTTCCCTATTGATAGCGCTAGAGATCTAAACTTAGAAGTCAGTGCGCAAAATGTTCCTGAACATTAATTTAATGAACTCTCGAATAAATAATCAATGCCTCCATGCGGAAAAACCTAAAGATCCGAAAAATCCGTTCAAGATAAAGATTTTCTACCCCAATATATATGTAATTTTCCTCAAGGCTCAAGAGTTTAGACATCTAGTTCTGAAGAAGATCATCTATCTCTATATATAATTCTTTTCATGGCCCAACAGTTTGGACAAGAAGAAGTAATGGAAAGATCACTCTTTTATTTCTGTAAGTCGGGCGGACTAGAGTTAACCCACGTAATTTTAGAGGCAAAAAAAAAGGGGGGGGGGGAGGGGAACAAGTAGAATTCACCCTTCACTAAACCATCGTGACCAAGAAGTCATGGAAAGAGAACAAGTAATCTACCCTGTATTCGCCCGTCACTAAATAGCAGGGCCGGACCATTGTGGGGTCCAATGCGAAACTGATTTTGCGGGGCCCAGTTTTGGTAGGGATACGGATAATAAGTGAAAATTAAGAGTTTGTATTAGAAAATATATTCGTCTTTGCATTTTATTCATTCTTTACTAACGCACAGAATTACTACAAGAGCCTTGCGTGTAGCGAAGTCATACAGTATATCATTAGAATTTTGTTTCCTACATAGATCACGCTCAATAGCAAGAATTACCAAATGTTTCAATCTATCTACGAGAATTGTTGACATCAAGTAATTCTTCATTAGTCTGAGGCGCGAGAAGCTTCTTTCACCAGATTCCACTATTACGGCTAATGAACAATGCCTTTTTTTATCGCGCAAAGGATTGGCGTTTCCCGTATTGAATGACACTCCAAAATGACAATTTTTGTGTATATATTTCAGGAGATTTGTATGAGTTTTCGAAAGATTTTAAATAATTTCTGGATATTTCCAGGACCTTTTCGTATATTTTGTAATTTCAGGAGATTTCCAGGAGCTCCTGGTAAATCGACAGGAGGCCGCGGGAAATCTGCTATAAGTTATAAAATGGTTTAATTTAATAATTTATACACCTCGAATTAGCGGGGGTCCTATGAAAGTGCGGGTCCCACTGCGGTCGCAGAAGTTGCAGTGGCCTAAGGCCGGCCCTGCAAAATAGCGGCGTATGCTACGCCGCCGGTCGACTAGTTTAAATTAATTTTTTTTTATGCTTTGAAAAATCATAACGGTCAAACTAGAGTTTTCCCAGTGTATCCAACGAGCTAATAATTCTTTTCCCAACGACATTTATGAACTGTCAAATTTCTAGGAAATTTGTTAGTGATGTTTTCGAAAATCGCGTCCAGGTTCTTCCCACCCACCCAGAAGGTTTTTCCACGAAGGTTGAATAGAGGGTAGGGTAAAAAAGAACTCTTAATTAAAATGAATGATAATATAAATTAAAATAAGAATCGACACTGGTTTTGATGTATCATTTTTTGGATAAAAGGTTCCATTTCGGAAGACACGTTCTAATTTGACTCAACCTATACACTTTAAGAATACGTTCTATGAAAGGTAAGGACAGAATGTATCTGTAGGACAAAAGGAAAGAATGTATCTGTAGGACAAAAGAAAAGAATGTATCTGTAGGACAAAAGAAAAGAATGTATCTGTAGGACAAAAGGAAAGAATGTATCTGTAGGACAAAAGAAAAGAATGTATCTGTAGGACAAAAGGGCAGAATGTATCTGTAGGACAAAAGGGCAGAATGTATCTGTAGGACAGTGTATCTGTAGGACAACAGTAGCCACTTCTCAAGCACTGTCCTCAATGATATTAGTCAAGCCTTTACCGAAGCAGATGTTTGTCAGACATGAACAGATTCTACGCTGACCTCTTATACAATAAATACTAATACCGGTAGTGTACACTTTGAAGCAGGTTTCCAAAAGTGAAAGTTAATGACTGCTACCTAAAGTAACAGTTTGGAAGCAGACGAGACCATAGTCGAAGTATTACACCCCCCCCCCCCAGTAGGTCACGTGCTCCCGGTACTCTCTATGACGCAGCCCAAAAGTTCGTTGACATTATACCCCCACCAGCCCCCAGCCTTTTCCCTCCACACAGTTTCTAACATTTAATTCAAGGCCGAGGACGGCCAATCGACAAAATCATTTCCCATGGCACCCGAAAAAGGGTTCAGAGGAATAGTAACTGGCCAAGGTCCGGGGCATGCAAACCAATACACTACACCCAAAGACAGCCCCCCCCCTTCCCAACACACTGCCACACACCAGAATACTAATCGCACAGTGAGGCGGAAATAGTTCCCGACTGGACAAATAGCACAAACTGAACTGGACAAATAGCACAAACTGAACTGGACAAATAGCACAAATTGGAATATACTAGGAATAAACAAATGATAGAAAAATAATGTATAGCTAAGGGAGCATCCAATTATAACGCCCACATTGAAAGTGGTGTCAAAGCCTAATGTTATATACTATATGCTCGTTCACATATAATAGAAATGATAGAAATGAAAATAGATTTTTTTAAATCAAAAAGGCTTTTAATGCATACAACATTTTTGAAGACGATTGAAACAACACTACAGGAAATAGTCCAATGTACCGGTACGTAAATGCATTAAAACTACAATCATTTTTATTCGGATGTTCGAAACAAATGTCTGTTTTCTAATGCTAAACAATAGCCATGTAAATAGACAAGACATAGACAGATAGGTAACGCGTACAAATGTATAACTTTTGTCTTGTACACACTAGTCTTTAGTTGTTATTGTAGTAGTTGGCTTTGATCGATCAAGTTTTTATTTCACGTTTATCAATGAAAACTACTTCAGTTGGCACTATTTTGTACCATCAAAGTTTTTTACTTCTGCTTCAGAACTCACTTGAACATCCGGTTGAGTTTCCATTGAGTGGCATATGAAAAGCTAACCACGTAATCTGTCAAGAGTAATCTCCACAAGAAGGTGTTTGAATGGGGCAATCTCTGATGCCACCTTTATCAATTAACGAACTTGCTTTGTGGCAAAGAGCTCAAGCAATAGGCGAGTTATAGTAAGCATATCTTGACAGTTATAGTAAGCATATCTTGACAGAGTTATAGTAAGCATATCTGGACAGAGTTATAGTAAGCATATCTTGACAGAGTTATAGTAAGCATATTTTGACAAACTCAATAGAACTGCAGACAGTTCAGGGATTTTAGGGGTGGCACGGGCAACGCCTACATTTTATTGTCAATAACAAGAGATGAACATTGAAGATTACAAAAATTACAATAATAGCTTTATTGATCCAAATGGTTTTCTTTTGTTTTTAAAATCTTAGGTTTCTTTGGAATTGTTTGTTTGATTTTTAAATAAGTGCCTAAGTGGAACTCGTTTGTTCCTAATAATCTTACTAGTATAATTAAGAACTTAATTTAGTTGGTTTATTTGCAAGAGCTATTTACTGACAAAACCTTGCGATGTTTCTTATTAAAACGAACATATCCATACAAATCAGTAACCCCGTTTATAGGGGGGAAAAAAGTATTATTTTAACTATAAGCCACCTTGTTATTTCAACACCTGACAATAAATCATTATTCCAAGTCTCTCCAGCCTCGTGCTTATCTAAACAAATCAATAGTTAACATTTTTCTGCCCTTTGAGTGTAGCTGTTGCTACCGTACCCACTTCTGCATTTCAAAAAGCTAACCATATCCTTCTTTGCAGTCCTAACCGCTAGGCATGCTCATCCTATTTAAAAACATGCCAGTTAAAGAATTTTGTTTCAATTATTAAATCTAGCTTTTTTAAGCGTGTAGACAAGCTGAAATCTGATCACTGCGTTTCAATTCACTCAGCACTGTCAAGCAAAGCAGCGATAAAACATTTGGAGAGTACTCACCTTCGAAAGGACTAGCTTCTTTCTTGGTACTTTCTACGTACACAGTTCTCAAACATACTCAAGACATGATGGGGGGAAATGTGTCTACGAAACGGTAGCCCAGCTTTAAGAAATGTAAACATATATATACGAACAAGATAAGGGTCTATTCATATGACATGAGATAGCCTCCATCACAAAGTTTTGTCCTGTGTGACATTCAACTGTTGTTGGTCATTGACTTGTAGCACCAAACTGCTAGTAGGCAACTAAACCGCTTTAGGCGTTTTATATTTTAATCTAACGAGCTTGAAATAACTTCTTTGTGAACAAAACTAAGTATATCTTTGAATTCAATAAAGACATGAAAGTTTACGACAACGCCGCTTCTCTTGCATTATTCACACTGCATAGCCACCAACCAATCACTAACTTCTCACCGTCACCATAGAAACACACACATTCCATAACACCAATGGACTGAGAAATGTAGCTCAAAACACAAGCAACTTCATGTTAAAAAAAATAAACAATGATACAAAAAAAAAAAAGACAAAAAAGTTTTGGGCTCTGCAGTCATTATTTATAAAGGACTGTTATCAAAGTATTCTTTGTAATGCAACAAGATAATAACAATCAATAACGTGTTAACATAAGCGCATTTAATGACCAACTAATTACCAGTACATTAGAGAAGCAGATGGTACGACAGAAAGTACAATGTAATGTGCTCAACAGTGAACTAAAAACTATTTCAGACATTAAAGCTCCTACAATAAAAGTCTCGCTCGCTTCAAACTAAGAGACAGAGAGCCACCAAGAGTGCAAGGTATCCTGATTTTTGTTGGGTGTGTTTGTTCTGATGTTGCAATCACACTTGTATCAACTTAGTTCTTCAAATTAATCTAGACATTAAGACTGTAAGAGGATTGTTCTCTTCCTCCCCTCTCCTCATTTCACATCTTTTTTCTAGCCACATGCCAGTTGACAGAAAAGTCTCTACAGTCGTCCGGCATGCATCCCGTCAGGAAGCATAGAAACAAAACTCACACGCAGTCTACTTTACGAGGACCATAGATCTAGCTGTCTGAAGACTAAAAAAGCTCGTAGGCGTATCTAAGAACGAGAAACGCTGAGTTAGTGTAGTGTTATTGTCCTTTCTGACGCAGTGACATTTGTGTGACCTAACGTCGCACATCGACACGTCTTTTCACTCTCTCAAAAATGTATTCAAGCGCAGATACATTCTATTTGGGACAGAGCTGACGTGTGTTTGTCCGGCACGACTCTGGCCAATCAAATGACGAGGCAAGCGCACTCTCTATTGGCCCACACATTTAATTAACGTGCTCCAGAAAATTGGATGTGGCCCGTGGACTTTAAGTTTAAAACACAAACCAAAAGGCTTCAGTGAAATTATTTTAATAAGGGAAAAAATCAATAAGGGACAAAACTTTAAAAAAAAAAAACACCTCTAACTTGTCTGATACTTCAACTTCTAAAGACAAAGGCAATTGTTAATGAACATGTAAATGAGTGACGAACTGGTTTGTAAGCATGAAGAGATTTGGAGGGGCGGGGAGAATTTCTATCCATAATACTTTCTGGCTCACTAATTCTCCCATATGCTCAAGTACCCGGTGCCCCCTCCCCCATCTTGACTCATAACTTATGCGGCCAAAAAAATCAGACGATCTGAAAATAATAGTTCGTGCTATGCAGATCTAGTGATGGTATTTTAAGAAGAAAGTTGCTCACTGGTGAGTACTGAAAGGGCAAAGGTTCAAATATCAAGGATAGAAAACCAAGACAGTATAAAACAGTCAATTTTTGAATATATCTCTCTTATTTTCGTTGTAGAAATTTGATTACCCAAAGACGATTTTTCAGATCTCTCTATAGTAGCATACGGTACAGTGTATGTAATAACATATATTTAGTACCATACAGTGTAATAACAGAGTTTATACAAATTAACTTTTAAAAAAAAAGGGAAAAACATATAAGAGAATGTATTTGTGTATACATAAGATCAATAAAAAGACTGACTTTCTCTTGCAATGAAAAAGAAAAGTCTAGTATAAGAAAGTTTCAAAACAGACAAATTGAAAACAAAAAATATGTGCAAACAATTAGCTAATAAAATACAATTCGAGACATCAACAATCAAACCAAAGCCCTGGTTTATATGAAAGACTTAATGATCTGATAGATAGATGTAGTAAACGGGCAACAGTTTCTCGTATTGGTCAAGAAGTGACCTAAGTCTGCTCGCAGTTTACCAAAAGTTAACTTGTCTACCAAAAAAACATGAGGCGCTAGTCAAGCATGCCCAAGTGGTTAGTGTAAAATGAAATAGTAATAGTGAGATGGGAAAGTAGGAACTGAAGATTAAACAAAAGGCTGGAAAGGGGTGGGGTTAGGATATTATTGGGATATTATTGAAGTCTTGCCACTGAAGAGTGTGTTTCTTCCACTTAGATCCAATACATGGATCGAAACGCATCGAAAATTGGTATAGAAACTCGAGTCTCAAAGTCTCTTAAAACTACAGATTTAATTTAGTATAAGACTATAAGATCACAATGAAACAAAACAAACCGACTTAGACAACAACTAAACTAACTTACAACGTACCTTAAATTCTCTACCTTACTTGACAGTTATTGATGATCTGAAACCAAGCTATGAAGACTCGGAAATTACCAGTGCCAAGGGGTCAAAGTTCAGCACATCTTATAGTATAAACAGACTTATTGAAAACCGAACATGAAGCAAGCTTGTTTAAAGATTTTGTCCCATCCAGGCGGCAATCCTTGCTCTGGTAGTCACTTCGGTATACAACATCAGCAAGAGGCGACATTAATTTCACTCTCGCTCCAGTAAGATCCAGGTTTAAAGAACAGTTCAGAAGGGGAAAAAAAAAACTGTGTCACTCCTTTGACAGGGGAATTGATGTTGACTTATTTATTTCACCTTCAGAAAATATTAGATTCTATTGATTCTCCTACTACAGCAGATAGCGAGAGGGAATGGCTCGGGGGGAGGTGTGAGGAGAGTTCGAGCGAAATGACGGGAGGGCGAAAATGGGTCGAAGGAGGAACAGATTTGAACGATGTGCTCTCTACCCGTGAAATCTTTGCAGGATGGTGCAATGCTTCCCCTTGGTTACTATCATGACTGGCAGAAATGTAGGCACAAGGCAACATCAAATTGTCACGTTTATTGCTGTCTAAAAATAAAAGCGAAGGGCTAGCATGACGTCACGTCGATGTACACGTAACGATCTGAGCTAGACATGACGCAGAGACCAATACAAAGTAACTTAAAAACAAAAGTAGCTGATGGTGGTCTATAATTCAAGTCATCTTGCACAACAAAAGTTATTCTAAGGTCCAGCTTCTACACAAGTCGGTGCGCAGGTTCATGAACGCCTATTTCCTCGTTACAAAATTCGTGAATCTAAAGAAACATTTGAGTCGAGTGCGGGAATATCCGCTGAAAGCATGTTCAAAAATAAGATTACGGTATATTTTAACAAATTTTAAAGGTCAAACAAGAGTTTTCACTGTGTAGACAAATAGCAAGTTGTTTGTTGTTGTTTTTTTCCAAAGATATATATAAACTGTCGAATTTCTAGGAAATAGTCAAAGCCGTTTTCGAAACACGGGTCCAGTGTTCAGGTTCCATCCAGTTTCCGTGATGAGTTTGCATGCTAAAAGGAGGAATCGTAATATGTTGATGTTAATAATTTAAAATTATTAGGTCTAAATCAAGTAGACAAGACTAGAAAATCTTATAATGAGCTTTTCCTCAAAGGCTAGCAATGGCGGTGAAATGAACGCTAGTATTAGAGGAATATTTAGCATTTCACAACTAAAGGCCACGTATCCATTAGAGGTAGCTGAAGTCAGAGGCATTTTAAAATCCAAGCCTGCAATGAGACTTCAACTTGAAAACTAAATTACTGCTATACACTTCGCCGTCACATCAAAAATAGCAATGGACAAGCTAAAAAAGATAGAATTTCAACCGTAAACGTAAATATTTCGTGAAGCAGCTGTCACCAATAAACAACCGTAGTTACTTGTAATAATACCAGGAGACACAAGATTGAGAACCACAGACAATCAATAAGCAGCAGCTAGTCAAGACTGTACTTCATAATAAAATAATGCGAGAAACTTTAGTGTGAGCCGAATCGACAAGATGGTCATAATTTCAAGACCCAGAGACAACTTAATAATCTGTATCAATAAAACAAAATCAATTTCAGCATGCCCTTTCACGTCAGTCGGTAACAGCAGGCAGACGCAAGAAAATACAGAAGAGTCCGAGGTTTTTAGCTGTTTTGTAGGGCAGTGCCCCATAGCAATGTAAACACAATGTTTTACAGACTAGAACTACTAGAACACAAACTAGTTTTCAAATGGATATGGAGATCTAAGTGCGTGTCTTTTACTATATCAAAGATATCCCATATTGCAAAGAAAGTATTATTGTAAATGATTACCATGATTAGTAAAGCCCATAGATCCCGATTGGTGATTTAGCCACACAACAGCTTTCACCGTGTAGGCCTACAGAAAAAAAAAAACATACAGGGATTCTTTCCCATACTTCTGTCACTTTAGGAATTTATAGTTGATAAAAAAATATTAAAAGTTTCTTTTTTTTTTTTATTTAGTCAGTAATTCAAATATTTTTTCCTTCTATTTATCTCTAGTGGCTGTCACATACTTAGTTTTACACAAATATCTTAATACATGTCTCTAGTATTTACCATGTTGATAACAACAACAGGCCTTGCAAATGATTTCTGAAATAAACTATGCTTAATAACCAGATAATGCAAAGCCGTCATTGTTGTGGTTTGGGAACAGGAGATGTTTACAATCATATTTCATTCTGATGATGAGCACTTTATTTTAATTTAATAACGTATATGAACTCTTCAGATGATGTTGTTTTATTTAAAATAAAATGCACAATTTAGAGACCTAATTTAAAACAATACAAAACGAAAGATAAGTCATCATTGTCGATACCACACAATGTACAACATGCAGTTGATCTAATTAGAAATTAGCAGAAGGCTATAAATAGTGTAGAGGGAAATAATTAGAGTGATGTCATTACATTAAAATATGATGAAGAAGAGTTCAAAGTTTCAATCAATATGAATTGTTAGCCTTTAAAGTCATGAAGTCGTTTTATTAATAACTACTCATTTCCAGAAAAGCTCTTAATAATCTTAGTTGTGAATGAAAAACTATGATTATAAGCTTCATTTTAGTTTTAGTTTTATTTTAAACAAATGAATGGGTGGATGGATGGTTGGATAGACAAACAGATAGATAATTAGATAGATAGATAGATATGATCAGAACTGTTCCCCCCCCCCCCCACCCCATGTCTGAACACTTAAATGTTTTTACTCAAGAGTATCTTTTGTACACAACAAACAGAACAGCCATTTCTCTCAATCGCATGTCTTTTTAATAAATCAACTAGATGACTCACTGGTGAAGGGTCTTTTTAAAAAATAAACTAGATGACTAACTGTTGAAGGGTCGCCCAAAGAAAAGCTGTCTGAACAATGTGAAAAAAAGGACCAGTCTTGACATGCTGCAAAGGACAGCTGGTGACTGGGAGGAATGGAGGAATTTGGTTGCACAAATCAAAAGAAGCAAATCAAGGAACTGATTATTATGAGATGACCCACTGCAGCAGAGCAGATTTTTTATAAATGAAATAAAAACAATATTTGTGTTACCTAATGATTATAAGTACCATTGTGTGTGTTCCTATTTTATTTTCTAGTGAGCATGTTCTTGGTTGCTACTTTTTTTTGTACTGACACTGATGCCCATAATTGTTCACTCCACTTCAAAACATAATAACACTTTTTATACAGTCATGACCAATGACAAAATAACATTTTTAAAAAGCTGAAGATCAACTAAAAGAATGATTAGGCAAGCAACATCTTTCTTTAAAAAGTATGGTTTTCAGAAAAAAAAATATTATGGCCTGACACATTTTTTGTCTAAGCTTTAGGCCTGCACTTCAAAGAGTTTGCATAAACCCTTATAATATTTTAGGTTCATATTACATTTCTCTGGTCTTAAAGTTGCCCACATTCCACAGGACTAGGCAGTCAAAGTCTTAGTGAAAAGTTTAAGTTAGACCTTTTTGAAAGAAAGTCTGTAATTTATATGATAAAATTAAGAATAGATCTAAATAATAATTACTTCTTATAGCTTTTATAATGCAACTTCCATGCTTACAGCATGCTCAGAGCGCATCCATTCTCATTTGTGTACCCTTTGGGGAGAGGAGGTATCTGAGAGAAGGTTTTCCATGCTGCCTTTAGGGGCTCAATAAACACAATTCTGCTCGAGTCGGGTGTCGAACCTCGAGCTGCCTTGATAAGTAGCCAAGCCAAGCTCAAGCGCACTTAGCCACTTGACCGCACATTTCACATATAAAGTGTAGATTTTAATTATAAAAGAGTAGATCTAGACTAGATCTAGATCATCATCTAGAATTTATTTCATTTAATGTACTACTAGACAATAAGAGTCTAGATTTGGATTAATTTCTAGAGTACTAAAGTATATAATATCATAGAAACATGATTAATCAGATTACCATCATCTATACCAGGGATGAGTACACTTTTTTAGGAGAGGGCCAAATACTTAAATTAAAAATTATAATCTAGAAACTAGATCTAGAACTGTCTTGGACTGTTTTCAAACTAGATCTAGATCTTAACTAAATCTAGCTAGTCCAAGCTAGAGTCTAGATATAGATCTAGTGAAATCTAGTCACAATAGTGATCAATAGAGACTTAATACTTTTGTCAATAGAGACTATCATCTAGAGTTCTAGAGTAAAACTACCTTATCAAACAAGACAAATCACAGCGATTTTTTGCATTTGAATTGTTGTAGCTACGTATTGGCTAGACATAGAAAAAAAAATTAAAACATCTTCTATAAAGTCATCAATCGGTCTATAAAATTAGATATATGCTACCAAGTTTCAACATGCAAAGTGAAAATAAAATCTGATGTCAAAGAAGGGTGGGGTAAGTATACCTCATCAGACAAACTTTTTTCCCTAACAAAGATATCGAACACCTTGTAAACCATATAAGACAAAATGTATTTAAAAAACGTTTTAATCATCTAATTCTTTCATTTCAGGTATTGTAATTTCTGGTCAAGCTGAGGTGAACTTTCATGTGTAAAAGAAATGACTAATTGCCATACACACTTGTCAAAGTGGTAGTTTAAAATTTAGGCATGATCAATGCTATTAACTATTAAATAAATAGTTTTTGCAATGGGAGGGAATAGCATACTTAATATAAATTATTTTGGGGGGAAAGGGAAGTAATGATATTAAAAAAAATATTTCTACAAAAAATGCATTATAAATTTGTCAAAATATTGTTTAATAAGCATGTATTTATAAATTGCTTAGTGTTTTGTTGTCTTTTAGTCTAAACTAAAAATTATGTTTATTTTCGCTCTGAACATTAAAGAAAACATTGCGTAAAAATACATAAACAATTAAAATAAATTTGTGTTCGATATTGTAGCATTTTCTAAAATATTATACCTTATCGAACACCCTCTATAACTCACAATCAATGGAAAGCAAGGGAAGTAATATACATGTTTTCCTTTCAATCCTGAAGCCACACATGTAGGTCCTGCTTGGCTTATGCATCATGGGGTATCCAACAAAAATCTTAGTACCGAAGCAAACCCATTCATGTGTATGAGCTCCAAAAAGGATGCTTCATACCAGGCCAGTGTACTTTATCGCCTTGTAGAAAAACATCTAGCAACAAAACTAAATGTAAAAAAAATTAGAAAAATGGATCGCACACTTTACTACCACAATATTTCTGTAATAACCATCAAAGTAAAAACAAGCATTGATAAAAATATAGTGAGATGTCTAATATGGTAATTATAACAAAAGGCAGCTTTACTCTAGAATCTCTCTAGATCTAGATTCTATATTTGAGTATATCTAGAATATTAGATCTATATAGATTTAATAATTAATTGGTTACCAATTGATTATTAAAAGTCAGATCACGATCTAATCATTCTAAATCTAGTGACAGTGCCAGCCATTGTATTACATTCAACATTGTAACCTTCAATGGCTTTAAGTTTAATTATAAATATAATATTAAATGCGATGATAATATCTCATATGATTAAAAAAATATGATTATGATACTTTGATACTGAATCTGATTTGTTGAATGGTGAATCTTAGTACTTAGTAACTTACCTTTTATAAACTTTATTATCCGTATTTAGATCTATATGAAGTATATGAACTTGAAGTATTATTATAATTTATATAGAGACCTAGATTATTGTTACTCTACTCAGTCTGCTGTAAGTAAGTGTGTAACTGACTGTAATCACTTCATTTAATTTAAGTTGATTAAAAGTAAGTCACTGACTGGTGTCTGACTCGTCCTGTCACCTGTGTCACACTCAAAGTGGAGTCTGTGTCGTGTGTATGACTGCGAGTAGTTTTGAGTGTGTGAGCGGTGATTCTCGTGACTAGTCTAGATCTTGAAATCTATCTAGTTAGGTAATTTCAGGTCTATCATAAATAATATCAATAGATCTAGATCTACAAATAGTCTAATATAGATTCTAGATATATAATAATAATTCTTGTGTTTCAGGAAGTTTTGTTTTAGAAACATGAACTTTTTTTGCCAGGAAAAGTTATTTTTCAAAATTTAGATATTTCAAGTCCTTTTCTTGTAATTTAAATGTTAGATTTTATATTAAGTATTGTTTCGGGTGTATCTAGATGCTTTAGATAGATCTACATCATTTTAACAAATTATTTAACTTATATTTTTGCAAATTAACATGTTGTGTACCGACAGGTACTTAACAAAAAAATTGCTATGCGTGTTAATCAATAGTTAATGTTGGCAAATATATTGTCAAACTGGCAATATGTTCAGTAACTGTCGAGAATTCCTTATCTAAAACATTTCTTTTTCCTTTGATAAAACGATGTACCAAAATAAAAATAGATCTAGTTCTATATATTGACTGAATTAACAATTTTAAATAGAATTTTAACGTGAAATTTAGTGTTATCTTAAATAGGCGTGCACTTCTTAATTCCTGTCCTATTCCAAAAAGAGGAGAGATAAACTTTTCTTTCCCGTCTCTTTCTTTTTCTCGTGTGTGTGTGTGTGTGAGCGCGTTACTAAAATTGAAGTCCGCGTTTTCAAAGTCAGGACAGGGGCGGACTGGCTATGTGGGCAACCAGGCGAATGCCCAGTGGGCCGGTAGGACAAACGAAATTACCGCATGGATGCCACCAAGGTTCGTATTAAATTGTTGAATATTTTATATTCTCTTATATGGGCTATCTGAGCTTCGTGATTTCAGATAAAGATATTTTACAGACTCTACAGTGTTATAGGCCTACTAATCTAACGCATTTTCAGAAATAATGCAATAGCACGTATACAGTGCTTCTAGTAGGCCCATCTCTTATACACACAAAACGATATAACAAGCAACATATAAAGCTTATATTTCTTATAAAGATATTGAGTTCACGTTGGTGTGAATATATTGGAATAAATCTTAACAGGGACAGATCACAACGCGCCCAGCCTAGTCTTTAGATATAGACACATACGAATCGTTAGGCCTATTGGTTTGATTGAGTTGTCACATGATCTTGAGATGGCCCCACTACGAATTGCACAATTATAATCAATTGGGAAATATAATTTTTATGATATATTGTATATTTTCTAATAAAAAATCTCTTAATTTTCACTTATTATCCGTATCCTTACCCAAACTTGGCCTCGCGAAATCCGTTTCGCATAGGGCCCCACAATGGTTAAGTCTGGCCCTGCTGTTTAGTGTCGGGTGAATACAGAGTAGATTACTTGCCCCCCCCCCCCCTCTTTTTTTTTCGCCGCTAAAGTTACGTTGGGTAACTCTAGTCCGACTTGCAGAAATAAAAGAGTGACCTTTCCATATCCTGGTCACAGTGGTTTAGTCCAACCCTACTATTTAGTGACGGGTGAATACTACTTGTTCTCCTCCCTCTTTTTTTTTTGCCGCTAAAGTTACGTCGGGTAACTCTAGTCCGAATTGCAGAAATAAAAGAGTGATCTTTCCTTTACTTCTTCTTGTCCAAACTGTTGGGCCATGAAAAGAATTATATATAGAGATAGATGATCTTCTTCAGAACTAGATGTTCTGATAGCATATAACACTGTGTATGTAACCAACTCCAAGATGTAGACACTCAAACAGGATTTACAAGTTATTAAGAAAGCAGCAGATAACCTTTTGAGGTGGACAGACGAAAGAATTAAGGATAAATATTTGGATTTGTACGTTAAAGTCCATTTGCCTGAGAACATGGCGAGGACTGAGACCGAATTACAGGAAAATAGGCAAATGATTCGATAGTGGCTGTTATAGGTAGGCTACATAATTTTAAAAATGTAAAATTTATTGACAGGAGTGTTTCTTGTTATTATGCTGTCAGGTACACATGGGGCTTGTGAAAGAAGTCAGTCACTGCATGTTAAAAATTTGTTAAGAATAGACTGAGAAGTATCATGACACACTTGGAAGATTTCATGTTGAAGGCTGTTGATAAAAAGCATCCACAAGTAATCCATTCAGTCCTAAACGATGTGGCAGCGGGTAATTCGTTGATAGGGATTTAACAAGACGTATGTGAATATCATGCACATGTGTATGTTAATGTAGGCCTATAGGGTAGCATGATTTTTTTGACGACAAGAAAGTTCCAGTTTCCAGTGGTATACTTTACTCATTTAGCAGTAGGCTACCAAATAGGTTCGAAAGTCCTTACATTAGCTAACCAGGCTACGTACTTGTAGGCCTAGTAATGCATTAAGTTACCTAAACCCAGCTTTAGATACATTTTCAAAGTTTACATTAATAATTTGAGCATATGTTAAATAAATTGTCAAACTCGCACCAAATGACATACATGTGGGCAGGATCGTATACAAATACCCATGCCGATTTTGATACATAGTCCGTTCCTGGACATAGTAGGCTATCTAAAGGATGGCTGCCTGTGTTGCCGTTTAAACGGTCCCGGGTTTTAACAATGTCCACCTGACTGTCCGCCGCCGTCCTGCGGGAAGTTTGGGCTAAGACCGTCACTTGGGAAAAAAACAAACTTCTACTGCGTCAGGCAGTGTTCACTGTGCTACAACTTACAGTGTTGATTGTAGGCTGAATAGTTGATTCGGGAAATGTTCCTTGCAAACACAGTTAGATCTATAACAAAAAAAAAAAAAAATTCACATTCGACTTGAGTTAGGCCATTTATTATCTTTGTTGCGTTAGTCTCCTTCAATCGTAGTACAACGATGGTTCAACTCATTGGACACTTTTTCAGGTAACTGTAGAGCTGGAGACTGACATTCCCGTCCAAAATACAACGCAGGTAAAGATGGTAGATGAACCAATTTACTTCCAAAAGCTGAGGTCATCGCTTTTTCACTGTCCATAGCATTCTTTGTCACAACCTCGCTCCACATAATTCGGTCTAAGGCTATGTTTTTCCATATCGATGTACACTGCTTTGATGTCGGGGGGGGGGGGGGGGGATTTTTTCTTGTGCCAACCCAAGTTGACTGTAGAGAATGTTTTGAGGAATACGCTCATCCTCCATACAGCGGACATGTGAAAATGCTTTAAAGAACTTTTAGAATATCCTAGTGTTACACACTTTATCTTGTCATGTGATTTTCAGAATCCATCATAGACAGCGCAAGTGAAATGAATTGAAATTTCACTCCTGCTTTGCGTATGTAGCCCATACTCAATATGCATGCATCATAGACCTCCATTTTAGCTTTTGTATTAGCTTTGTTTTTCTTATAGACTATATATGAAAGGATCGCCAACACTAATTAGGTAACTAAGCTTAAGTTTCGTTCATCCAAAATTTAAGGGCGTGAGAAAGGCTTACAACTCAGTCCGCATCCATTGCACGTTCCCCAGCGGGGGAACCCATTGCGTAGGCTTAAGGTACTTTGACTCATGAACAAATGGATGTGATTAAATGATCATCTAGTTGATGGGGGGTCGGTGAAGAGCCAATTCCTCATCCTTTCCCGGGTCAAAAGTTCATCAGGGGGTGTTTCTCGAACTTTTTTGGATGGACATCTCAACAAGGTAGAGACAGGACGTTAGTGACTTCAGTTCCTCGTGCCTATCACCACTGCCCCACAATCAGCGAGGGGCATCTCTCACGAGGGTAGCCCTAAATGTGTTTTTAACTTCAGCCTAACAATATTCAGTAATATACCACCAAATCTGAAACCATCGTCTTCATCAAACGCCGTGTCTCAATGGGCTCCATCCCTTTATCGTTTAAGCCCTGGACGAATACCCAGCGGTAGTAAACAATGCACGTATGTAATCATACAGTTCAAGATCAAAAATGCTTTCCTGGCCTGTGGAACTTAGCAAGCCGACAAGAGTATGAGAGTGTTCTCTGCGCAACATGGGCACCACGAGGTTTTACTTCGGCTTGAACCATGCAAAATATGAATCAGTAAGAAAATGGTCTGTATTGCACAGAACTATAATAGTTCCTGACCGGATAGCGTTCACCACTGTGAGGCCCGGTCAGGGCGCTTCATGTGCTCTCAGGCTGGCAGTAAGTCTTAGTTTAGCCATTAGTAAAAATCACTGGAGACACTTTAGGACAGAAGATTTAAAAAGTTAAGTACTCTGTACCAATAACACAAAACACTCAGCCCTAACAAATACAAAACACTATAGATTAAATCAAAGCATATGCAAACTATTTTGCGTAAGGAGGACCAGCCCCTTCCAAGTTATTCACTGTCTAGCTACCGTACCGGAATGTTAATTCTCTTTAGTTTCAGTCTACTTAAATATTGATTGTAGGTGCATAAAATAAAAAGACTCGGCTAAACCTACAATTTGTTTCACCAGCCTATACAATTAGTCCTTATAGTTTTGTATATTATTATTATATTTGTAAGACCAAATCCCTATGACTTTTAAGACATTTGGCAGCTCTCAGGTCGACCCCCCCCCCCCTTACGATACATCGACAAATATACATTCTAGAAAAAAACAAGGTTAACCGTATGATTAGAGACGCAAAAGCTAGTCATAATCGAAAAAAAATCGAAACTTCTGATTCTTCAAAGGAGCTATTTAGGATCACCGCTGAAATGTTAGGGGGAGCAAATAAGAACATTTGCCGTCATCTATCCCAGTATCTGAACTTCCTGATTCCTTCAATAGATTCTTCATTGGGAAGATTGAGCAGATTAGAAATGACATGCCATCCCTCTCATCACAGCTTGACCACTCTCCAATTTTTCAAAATACTCCTTTTTGCGAATTTCAGCGTGTATCTGAAGATTATGTCAAAAGTACTATTCTAAAGATGCCAAATAAGTCATGTGACCTTGATCCCATTCCAACTTCCTTGCTCCTTGAATGTTTAGATGAGCTTATACCTACAATTACTAACATTGTGAACTCTTCACTGACTTCAGGCATTGTACCAAAGCAATTTAAGCATGCACTTGTCAGGCCCTTATTAAAGAAATCCAGTCTTGACCCGGAATGTCAAAAAAACTATCTCCCGGTATCAAATCTTTCCTTCCTGTCAAAGTTTCTGGAGCGCATCGTGTTAGCGCAAATTCTTTCTCATCTTGAACAGTACTGTCTCTTGGAAGAATTTAATCTGCATATAGGAAGTGCCGTAGCACAGAGACAGCAGTGGTCAGGGTACTAAACGACTTACTTCACAATTCCGACAAAGGCCACATATCAATTCTTTCCATGCTGGACTTGTCCGCAGCCTTTGATACGCTAGACCATGAAATTATGATGGCCAGATTCTCTGCAACTTTTGGTTTAGCAGGAGTCGTCCTAAAGTGGCTTGGATCCTACCTGACGGAACGCACCCAAAGTGTCGTTGTTAGCGGGACGGAATCAACAAGCTTACTTTTGAAGTACGAAGTACCCCAAGGATCAGTTCTAGGCCCAGTACTGTTCACTATGTACACACATCCACTCAGCGGTGTCATACGGCCAACCGGTATCTTATACCATTTCTTTGCCGATGACTCAGTTATACGATTCATCAGTAGCTTCAGAGGTGTCGCATCTGGCAGAGAAAATCAGTAGTACCGTCGCAAGGGTGAGCGATTGGATGGTTGAAAATAAACTCAAGATGAACGAAGACAAGACAGAAATAATTAAAATTGGCACTAGGAACAATGTCTCAAGAGTTGAAAGCACAGATTCTCTCTTTATCACGAACTGCCATGTTCCTTTTGTCCATGTAGTGCGGAATCTTGGAGTTTTCTTCGACTCAACACTATCTTTCGACCCACACATAAGTCAGCTCTGCAAAGGTCTTTATCTGCAGACTAGGCCAGATCCGACCATATTTAACAACGGAGTCAACAAAAACGCTAGCTGTGGCATTCATACTCTCCCGCCTTGACTACTGCAACGTTGTGCTAGCAGGTATACCTGATGACAAAATAGCCAAGCTGCAACGTATACAGAACAACGCCGCTCGAATAGTTCATAAAAAACATAGACGAGATTCTGCTACTACGCTCTTGCGCACGCTCCATTGGCTTCCCGTGAAAGCGAGAATCGATTACAAGGTCGCCACACTTTGTCATCAGTGTATATATAACAACGAGATGCCCTTGTACCTTAGAGAACTGATTACTCCATATGTCCCCCAGAGAGCCCTGCGCTCAATGGACTCAAGTAGTGCCACGTTTCTCCCTCAAAAGCTACGGTCTGCGGGCTTTTTCAGTTCACGGACCAAAGGTTTGGAACTCACTCCCCATTGATCTCAGACAGACAACATGCTACACCACTTTTAAGAACAATAAGACCTATCTGTTTAAAACTTTTTAGATTAGTTTGTCATGTTAGCTCTTGTGTTTGTAATAATGTTACAGCGCCTTCAGCCTAACATTTTGTTTGTTAACAGCGCTTTATAAATAAAATTAAATAAATAGTACCTGTGATTAGCCAACACTTCATAAAGCACACAAATATGAAATGAAAGTCAAACTAAATTTGTGTGTTTTTTTTTAAAAATTCCCTACTTTTTTTTTTAATATCATAAGCACTTTTCAAATTGCAGAAAAAAAAAGTTAACAACAACACAGGCAATGACAACAAGTAATTCAATCCATGATCCAACTCAACATATGTACAAGTCACAGAATACCATACATCTGTTGTGTGATAGAACTCAACATTTGCACACCTTTCATCTGTTGTTATTGAACAGGCTCGTGTACACCACACATACCAAATGCTGAACACTGATGGTGGTGGAATAATTCAAGAAGCAGACAATGTAATAAAAAATATTACAATGTTACATTTTGTTCTTTTGACTGTCGTGAAATGGGTACAAGGGAAGTAACAGAAAATAAAAGGTGGAATGACATGAATATATATCTGGATTTATCTGTAAGAAACCATTTTAACTTAATAGATCTAGTCTAGTTTAAAATTCACAGTATTTAAGATTTTACACAAGTCACAGATTTTTAGACAGTTCAATTTACATGTAAGTGATATGTACAGGAATAGTCACATTTTAAAGATTTAGTGTTATCTCCCCTATCCTATCTGCCAGGTATTCCACACAATTTGCCAAAAAAATATTGCTGCACTTTGAAAGTAGCTTTTCAAGTTCTACATTTTACTTAATGTTACTAGATTCTGTTATTTTCTACCATTCATAGTAAATGTTAAGCATTAAATTAAAATGATAATTTGATCCATTGCTTCTAGTTTCTATACAAAAACAATTTTCATATTTACATCCTCAAAGTAACTGAAGGTTAATTTGTTTATTGTGTATCTAAAAGCAATGCTAGAACAGGTTGCCCGAATCAGCCTGGAAAATTAAGGGCTAAGTATAGTTGAAAGTATTTAACATGAACTACAAGAAAATGAACATGTGAATGTGTATTGATCTTAAAACTTTCTTGAAGAAATGCCTCATTTATTAAAAAAGAGAGCCCTCTTGAGAAAATAAACTACATCAGACTCAAATAATCTAAAAATAAATCTAGAGAAAGAAATGCCTGTCTTATGGTTGCCATTGCCTCATTAAAAGAAAAAAAAAAAAAGATGAATTTATGACTAAATAATAGTCTATAATTACACCTTTTGAGTATGGCTCTTCAAAGTAAGCACAATATAATTAAGGAGTGGTGATGATAAAATGAACAAAAATTTTTAGATCTTGATAACTAATTTATAGACAACTTTTAGAAGCAAATATTAATAAAAACTTAAAAATATGTTACATGATTTGCTTTGAAGTTGCTTTTGTTTTTCATTAAAAAAAAGTACTATCATGAAAACATTTTCAAGGAATTATATCAGACAAAGCTAGCACCATTACAAATAATGAGCATAACAACATTTGACAGAAATGCATTGACATGAATGAATTTTTAATTTAAATCAAACACAAAGCTTTAATGTAGCAAAAAATTATACCCAAATTTAAAAAGGAACAGCTGCAAGTATTTAAAGTTTTCCTTTTTTTGCTTGATTTAATTTAAAAAAGAGAGGAAAAAAAAATTGATGATGACAATGTGAAAGCTAACAGAAACTTAAATGTCAAAACATGCTCACATTTTCAACTTGACTTTTCCAAATGTCTAGACTAATCAAACCATTACATTTAAAGTCTCCTCCCATCCATTTTCTTTGAATCATTCTTCATAAATAGTTTCTGAAAGTTATGGACGAATATTCGTGAGAGCATTGATTCAGTCAACCAGTGATTGAAAGGTATGACAAGATTCTCAATCTACCAACATTTTTTGTAATACTTTCCATAAGTTTGTTTTAGACTGGAAAAAAATAGGAAAAGGATAGAAAAAAAAAAAAAAAAAAAAAAAAAAGACTTAATAAATATATGGGATCATTCTGTTTTGCACAAAATACAAAAACATCTAACATTCAGGGAAAAAAATGTCAACAGCAATCAAGTCCTACATCCAGATACGCCAGTGTATTTTTTGAAATCACTTTGCACAACCAAAGTATTTTGTAGTTGTAAAAGACATAGTCACTTCATTTGGGCTTGGCATTGGGTAACAATTTGTTCATTCTATGATTGTCATTGACTTCTGAATTGGACCCTGACAAATGATTGTTATGTCTATTTAAACTGCTGTGTGTTCTGGCACAGAGACTGTCAGGAAGCCTAATTTCTCTGCGCACATAAAATAAAATATAGGCTTTGCACCTGATGACAGTGTCCACATCGCAGGCTGTAACAGTGCTGTCATTGAAATGGTACCACTGACCTGGAGCAGAAAGACAATGAAATGTTTAAGATTTGAATGAATTGAATAATTTTAAATGAGTACTTGAATAAAAAAAAAAGGTATCCACAAAAAAAATAAATAAATTAAAAAATCAAGATTTTACCATCATTCATGTTAAGTACCAAATAATAAATACCCCCCACACAGCCTATATGGAAATTCTATATTTTGTCACTCACTGCCTGTAGCCTCCTTTTACTCCAACTGATTTCATCATTTACTTCTACATTTAGCTTCAAATCTAAATATCACCATTGTTACCATTGAATGACTTGTTTCATTAGACATCAAACCACTACACATGAAAGAGCCAACAAGAAACTTTCTTTTACTTACTCTACATGTCATAAAGTATTATCCACAGGCTATACCAGGATATTGTTTATTTTGTCATAAACACCCCCCTTTTTTTTGTCTTCTTACTTATAACAATAATAATAAAAAGGCCCACAAGAACACACTCCCTCATACATTCCTTTGGACATGTATTAAATACGTGAGAGCAGCATCAGAAAGTTCAGCTGCTGCCATCAACTCACATGTGAATCCTAAGTACCACCCCTTAACATAAATTCACTGTTATACAATGTATACAAGTTAAAGGTCAGACAATGTTACTAAAAGTTACACACTCACTCAATTTCAATACTGCTTAAAAATGGAAGGAAGTCTTTTGATAGGGTCAAGGTCAAAATTGAGAATAAAAAAAAAAAAAGTTTTTTGGTCACCTTAACAACTGTGGTTTTGATCCAAGGTAAGTAATAACAGGTTAAATTTTATTTTTTGTCCACCCCAAGTGGGAGAATCAGTGAATCGGGCACACTTGTTTATCATTGGCTGTATACAAAAAATATTTCTTAGTCATGATTAAGTAGTGAAAGAAGTTACATACCTTCATGAGTAGCATAGGCTGTATAATGACCTGATCCCGCCCTGAAGAGAAACAGATTCAGTTAAAATAAATCCTTAAGACACATAGAATTATAACCATAAAAACATTTCTGTAAACAATCAAATGAATGTTCAATTTCAACTCACCCTGATCCATGATGAACTATAACAGCAGCCAGATCATACAAGTTACTTCCTGAAAAACTTCCTCTCGTTTCATGCTAAAACAAAATCATACTCATACAATGTTAGTAATGTATGCAAATAAAAACCTGAACTTTTAGTGCAAAATACACAATACTAGACTGACTATGATGAAAATAATTTAGCACTTTCTCTTCTTAAAGAAATCATGTTTAATTAAAAGGAAATGGATCCTAGACAATTACCCCCCCGCCCCCCCATATTTAGGTGACATTCTTTTGATTTTTTCCCCCATTGCACAGTGAATGACATATGTTAATCTGAAGCAGGCCGTTTTGGTTCAATTCTAATTAGATTTAAGAAAAATGTGTAAAATAAAGACTCTTTCATTGTCATAGTCAGGGTGTAATGTTACATTGCACTAGAATTAGAATCTAAACAAGGAGGAAGTAATTTATAAATAACCTGAATCTAGAACTTTAAAAGCTGGAAGTCATGAAAGTTAACCAGACAGTGAAGGATGGATCTAGAATGAGTTGGAAGGATTGTCACTATGAGGTTGGGGTATTGAAAGATAATGGTTGAAGAAAAAGTGGACTTTGCCTAAGTGATGGTGGGACAAATGGCAGTGTCAGAATGTGCTGTCTTTCCCAATTTATTTATCTAATGATCATAAATATCTGGAGTCTTGGAGTGGTGTTCTAATAAAGTGGTAAGCTAGGTGCATCACTTGGTTTGAGTTTAATCATTTGAAAAGATTTATATTAACTGAGTTTACATTAAAACTTATGACACCAAAATGTTTGATACATGTAAATTTTTTCCCTACAAATTGTACAATGTGTGGGGAAAATGGTAAGATTAGTTAAGCATCACTACAGACACAAATTAAAAATTAGGTATAGCTATATTATGGCTATTAGAGTCTGTAAAGCAGTGTCAGTTTCTAGGCAGACTTTGCTTCCAATAAGCTAAATTCACTTGAGCATCAAGTCTCACTTTTACTGACTCAATAAATGAACTTATTTAACACAATAAATTTATTGTTGGGCTTAAATTAGTAAACAAAAAAAAAAAATCCAAACTTTGCTGAGCTTATGAAATTACTTTACAAAGAATTATACTATCAGTAATAAGTTTAAATTCTACCCTCCAGGTTAAAGCTATAGAAAATACACTGACATACAAAACAACAATAACTCACCAAATTGTTAAGTACATAAGTGTTCATATCTAAAGCTTGAATGGGGAATTCAACAAAAGTTTCTACTTTTAAACGACAAAACATGCTCCAGCGAAAACGTTTCAAATGTAAACAAAGAACCTGAAAAATAAAAAAATTAAGCATTTAAAGAAACTGGAATACAAAAAATAAATGTGTACATTAAATTTTAAATTAACAAATTTTTTTGGCAAAACATCACTTTTTTTTTTAAATTTATATAATCTGTTTTGAGTTATAATGGGTGAACCTATTAGATTATGTAATGAGATTAATTATCTCATGTTTTTATTTCCATTTTTTAAAATCAATAATTATTTGAATTTCTATGTTCATTATTTACCAATTTTAATGTTTTATAAGCTTACATTTGGCAGTCTTCTTATCCAAAATTTTTTTGTAGAACGCTGTTTTTGTTTGCAGTTGTTACACATGTAGAGTTCAGAATCTTCTAACTCTTCCACATCAGTAAAACTAGAAAGACAGTCTGCAACATAAATGTTGAATGGAACTTTTGTGAAAAGATCTAGTTCAAACTTGCATTTAAATATACATTTTTTTTTACAAAAGCACTCATTTACCAGATAATGTGCAAATTGGTTCACCATCTTTAGGCTTGGTTAGCCGGCTGGAAAACTGAGCAGGAATATCAAGTGAAAGATCTGAAAACAAAAAACATACAACTAAAGAAATAAAATCAAGATTGATACTTTTATACATCTGTATACTTTAAAGCAAATCCTTTTCTTCTTCACAATATTAATTGCTGATGTACTGGTTATCTGCTACTTTTATTGTATATTTTCCCACAAACACAAATTTAACAGATGGAAAAGCACAGGACATTAAAATCTACTGTAAAGGAACACTAAGATAATGTAAAAAAAAAAAGCAAAAACATCACTAACCAAGGAAAGGGTCATGCTTTTTGGACTCCATCCCACATATAAGACAATTCACCTCACTCTGAAGTAGACCACCAAATATAGCAGTAACAATTGTGCTTTTTCCTTTTGGTCCAATATATGGAGAATTGTTATTTGGATATGGCAACAGTTCCAAAAGTTCAATGTGAAGCCTGTCCAGCAAGTAGCGCATAAATTCATGAGCATCTTGCTGCTGGTAGCCTCTACAAAACACAATTGAATGATTTTTAACTACACAAGTAAAATTATTCATTATAATTGTTGGAATGACTTGCACATTTTTTTTCCTACAAATTGCATATATTTCAAAGGTTTGTTTCCTAAGTTTAAATAATCTTTGAACAAAATACCTGAATCGTGGCACCACTTTCCAAATAACAGAGAAAAGAGATTCAGGAGAGATAGCTCCTTTAGTTCCTTGCCACAGCGCTACCAGTGTTTTTCTAAGTTCTTCAACCAGCAGACTGAATATATAGATACAATTTGTTTTTAAAAGTTGGTTATTAATAAGTAGAGAGTCTTAGTTTCTTACTATGAATTTAGCAGTGGATAAAGATAAACTTTAAAAAAAATTCTAATAATAATAATTAACTTACACATCCTCGCCAGAATCTCTTGTTTTTTTGGAAATTTGAATTTTTTTGGCTTTAAGTATTTTGTCTTCTAATGATGGGAGCTGCTTTATGTAGCCACAAAACTCCTGAATGTTACTGGAGAAAAGTATCATAAATTATGTAAGAAAAACATTGAAACTTGGATGTCAGGATTTATAATTTGAAACAAAGTGGATATTAAAATATTTTTTTTTACTGTACCTTAAAGATTGAAGAACTGCATTCATAAAACAAGTATTCCCTAAATTACGCAGTCCTGATGTTCTAGGACGACGCTGCTTATAATGATTATCCTAAAAATGCAAAACAAAATTAAAGAATAAAAATAATGAAAAATAACTGAATAGGAATGGAACCCAAAACTTTGATAATTTCATTTACTAACCCTATGTCGTTTCTTATGATTTCTTTCATTTTCTAAAGAATCAGTTGAATCACGTCTATGAATTTTTTTATTTGATGTAACTTGACTACTGCAACTGTAAGGATCATATAAAATTAATACAAAATATTTTAAAGACAAACAAATAAGTCTAAATATTAAATTAAATACTTTTTAAAATATAGTAAAAATTACCTTTCTTGTTGTGGGGTTTCTGGGATTTGTGTTAAAGATTCATATAGCTTTCTAAGTTTTTCCAGATGGCCGAAGTTTGTATCGTTTATTACAAAATCATCACATTTATAACTGGAAAACAAATTGATGGCAGTTATATTAAAGTTTAAAATAAAGTTTCTTAGAATTGAATGCCATTATTTTTCAAAAGAATTTTTGCTAAATTATTGTTGTCCTTAAACTAGACTTTATTGTTCAACTTTATTTTTGCTTCAATGCATACTTTAAGGCAGGGAGGGACACACATTTTAGTCTGCTTTTATGTAATAAATAATAATAACCTTTTACAAATTTCAAAATATATTTAGCCAACAAATTGTTGAGCACATTAGACTTAAAATAAAAGTTTATCAATTAATATGAGCTAGATTACAAATAATAGTTTCTGGTTATAGCAACAGCTCTATTGTCACCAAGTGATGTGACATTAAAAAGAAATTTTAAAAAAGTAAGTTTATATGTGGTCTTGCCTGCCATTTTCTATTAAGAACAAAAACAACTAATAAACAGCTTTTGCCTTGAAATCTATCAGTCAAAAGTTTTGGCATTTTCCCTTTGTTCCAGGACATTGGAATTTCTTTCAGGACATAGGTATCATGTCAGAACTTTTCACAGCTGCAGAATGTGACTTGCTATCGCAAGACATGATGTAACACGTAAGTGTCACTGCCCTATAACTGGATGCAATATGCTGCTTTTGATACCTTTGCAATATACCAGTAACCACAACTCCGTGTGAAGAAATGGCACAAGTTATTCCAGCTAGAAACGATGTCTGCAGTTTTAGATGCATTTCGGTCTTTTAGTTAAGGATGGTATTGCTTTTGTCAAATATTACACTTTTTTAGCATTTCATAACAAAAAGTTAAAGAAATATATATAGCTAGCTTGCTCTGAATATCAACTAAAAAAAAAAAAAGTCCATGAACTATCACAGAAAATTTTAATTTTGTATGCCATTGACCTAATATTTATTTGATCTTTTGGGTTTTTAGCATAATTTAGACTTTGTGCCCACCATTTACCTAATACACCTATATACCTTTGTGGTATTAAGAAATTTGGATATTGAATTACATTTTTTTAATATTAACCCTTTCATTATAACAAATGTTTGTACCCTTTTATTAATACATGAGTTGTGAGTATACAGTATTTTTATTTAAGCTTTTATATCTTTTTTCTTTAGAAGAGAATTTTTACAAAGTCTATTTTTTGCACTGCGCTTTCACCTTATTTATTAGTCTCAATTTTTTAAATCCTAAGCATGGTTATCTCAATTTGAAATAGCAGACAGGCTAAAGAGGAACATTGGACATTTCATTAATGATCCCACACTTGTATTCATAAAATAAAATGAGTCAATAAAACCAAGCGTTAGGATAAACTAATATTTTTAATGGACCATTACCAAAAAGCCATCAAGTTATGACAATCCATACACACTGCATGCAGTTCTGTGAAACTTTCATGGTGTTCTTTGGCATGACCTTTGATATACCTAAGTGACAATGATGAATATTAATTAGGTGAAAGATGATATTATTAGGCAAGTTAAAAAATAATTTTTTTAAATATTTTTTTTTTTCAAAAGTATATTTACAATTAATGTGAAAAAACAAAACAGTTTTGCATGGTTTTTCTTTTTTTTTTCTGTGATGTCAACAAATACATTGTTTTGTATCCTAAATTGTATTAACTGTCAATGAGAAACAATCATTTAAAATAATTAACTACATCAGTAGGTACCTCCCACAGTTTATTTCTCCACAAGTCAAACAAATCCATGGACTTTCCTCTGTGTGGCAAGCTAGAAAAGTATATATTATGAAGTGTTCAAAACGTTGCAATGAGCATAATAAATTAGTATATAATATCATACACTTTCAGAAGACCTAGTCACCCTTGCATCTATAATATCTTTAGTTTTTTTTTTGGAATTAATCATGACATTATTAAAAAAAAAAAGCTTTTCCCATCAGGGGACAAACCAAAAACATAAAACAGAATTAACCAACAATGTTGCTTGAAGTTAATTCAGTATCTTATCTTATATAATACAGACGCTACTTCAAAAAAAAACAACTAGCACAGTCAACCCATTCCATGCTCTAATAGCACTAGGGAAGAAGAAGCATTCATACAAATTTGTCCTAGCATATGGAGCGAGGAATGTGCCTTTATCTTTGTGTCTTTCTGAGTATTTTATTAGATTTTGTTTTTGTATTTGAAGATTATGGCTCAGTGTTTTATGTTTAACTGTTACTTTACTTTTGAGTCTTCTCTCCTAAAGGCTTTCTAAATTTAGTGATTTTACTAAAGGTCTTACTCTAGTCAAATGTATATATTCATTTGTTATGAATCTCACTGCTCTATTTTGTGTCTGTTCCAGTTTCTTGTTTTTTTTAGTTGAGGGGTCCCAAACAGAGGATGCATATTCTATTATTGGCCTAACCAAGGTTAAATAACATTTTAGTTTTATATTCTTATTTGATTTATAGAAATTTCTTTTAATAAACCCTAATGCTTTGATTTTTTGATAGTTTCATCAATTCCATTACAGTTTTTCATTTATTATAACACCTAGGTATTTTGAGTAACACTGCAGAATGTACATGTAAGAAAAACTAATAGATCCTAATCAAAAACTATTATTACAAGCCCAACCTAATTAGTCTAAAAGAGAAAGTAATCAAAGTATTCAAATTCTGAAAACAAAAACTCTACCGTGAGAATTCTAATTTCATATCAAATATGTTAGTCTGCAAAGGTAATATCTTGTGAAAGGAAAATGGGAAGGTAAATGTCATATATATTGTGAATATTGTATAGATATATAGACTATATGAAAACATTTATAAAATGCTTTTTTGTGTGTCACACGCAGACTGGATTTTTTTTTCAAAGGATGCTGCTTATGGAAGTGCTTCTACATTTTGATAAAGTTTGATAACAAAAAAAAATAATTATGAAACTGGTCATTTTATTAATAATTATTTTTGGAGCCACTATATTTTATGATTGTTAACTATCGAAAAAAGATAAAAGTAAACTGAAAATTTCTTACCTGTGCATTTAAATACAGTGGGGTTTCCTATACTGTCTTTACTGAATGTTGGAGCATCTAATATGATTCTAGCACTGTCCTCCAAATGTGGACACTCCATTAGAGGCTAAATTTTGAACTTTGTTTTATTCCAGTTAGTTGCCAATGAAAATGTTCTGTTTTAAAATTAAATGCAATCATATTTCAGTAAACTTTAATACAAATTCTAAAAAAATTGATTCATAGTATGACATACACAAGAACTTTGGTTAGATATTTAGAGGAAATGAAAAACAAAAATCCATAATTGTAACAATGGTGCAGTTTTTTTTTTTTTTTTAACAGACTTTAGTTTTAATAATTTTGAAATAAAAAAATAATACTTTATCATAAATATATATATGTAAATATACTTAAAAAAATGATTTGTGTAAGTTATTATTTGTAAAACATGGCAAACAATTTATATTAATACTAAACATAAAAAAGAAAATTTTATGGCCAGTTCATTTATTATGTGAGATTTTTCATAGAATGTGAACATTTTTTTTGATTAAAGGGAAAATAGAGTGCCTCTTTTAGGGCAGATGATGTTAAGCAGACCTGTTTCTAGCCCAATAATTAACAAAGGTATTATATATCCAGCACAACAATAAAATGTCTTTACTTAATCCAGCTGAGGTCAGTTGTTTTTTTGTAAAGACCAGGATGAATTCTGGCGCTCAACTAAGAATTAAATTACTTGAACCCTCTCTACCTCTCTGAAGCAATTGGCAGCTTGCATTTTGTATTCTTTGAAGTTAAATGTCATTATTTGTATGCCAAAAAAGTGTTTTTATTTACTTTCATCTATCTTTTTTTTAACGTTTCTGTAACTTACAAATCTTTGACCAAAACCTAATAAGAAAATTAATTAATAAGAAAATATTTGTACACACATTACCTGACAAAGAACTAAAACTGATAGAGAAAAACACATGGCACTCAAGCCATTTTGGAAAAAACACCTAGAAAAGAAAATTAATAATAAAAAATATTCTCAGATTACCATTAAATTTACAAAATATCAACTCTGCCTGATTAAAAGTTTGTGCATGTTATATTTCTCCCACACCCATTCTCCGATCAGGTTTGAAACAACTATTTATTGTACCTAACAAAACATAAATCGATTTTTAAAAATTAACAAATTAGTCAATTAATTCTTTTTTTTTTATATCAAATAGGGAAATGGTTTCTACATCATTGTGAGATATGGTTGAAAGTTTAGAGTTCTCCTTAGATAAGCTTTGGTTTGTTTTTTAAAGGATTTTGTATATTTTACTTCTTTTCTCTTGTTACTCATACATTTTAATGTTAAAAAACAGATTTATTGGCCAAGAACTTGGATTTAACACAATAAATTGTGATATTAAAAATAAATTAAACATCTAATTTTTAAATTACTGATTGTAAGTTTCAGATGTTCCTTCAGAATTGAAGGGAAGGTTATGTTCTAGCCCAAATCTGAGTTATGAACTCTGGACCATCGTCATGACAGTCGACAGAGCACACCAAATCAGATAAGTATTTGGATTTTAGGTTTTTGGCACATCGGTACAATTTAGGCCATGTCGTGCCTGTAAATCAGACAAGCTACTACAAATATACATAATACAGTCTAGCTATTATAAACTAAGAATGATAGTAAGATGACTTAAATAGTATGTTTAAGTTTTTATGGAAATTGTGGGGAGAATGAAATGTAGGAAGATTGCACACTTCACAAATTGAATTTAATGAAAGCATTGCTTTAACTTAAAAAATTACTAGATTTCTACAGGCCAATGAAGGCATTAAAAGGAATGGGCTCTTAACTTAAAAGAACTGGGTTAAAGAAGTCATTAAATTAATAGATTAATAATTAATGGCTCTGTCTTTTATCTTATTATGTCTTATAATACTAGATATAGATCTGAATAGATGTCTCTAAATGTAGTATAATTACTAAATAGTAACAGAAGTAGATTCTAAATGAGTAATTGGAAAAATATTGATTTATTTATTAAATTAAATATAGATAGATCTATATTATAAAAGACTATAGACTGTAGTGTTGGTCTACTACAGTGTTTCCCAAATTTTTCCCTTATGAACACTTCGCACATTCTGAATATTAAGCGAAACCTTTTGCTTATTTTTTTGAGAGATTAATTCACTTGGTGGCCTACTTGCTAATTATTCCAGTTCATTGAACACCGATTCAGACCTACTAGTTACTAGTGAAGTGTTCCGGGGAACACAAGTTTGGGAAACAATGGTCTACTAGTATAAAAATAGTATTTTAATAAAATAATAGTATTAGCATAAATTGACTAGTGAGTATTGTAGTATTTATAGTATAATAGTTTACTAGGATCCATAATAATAATATCTATATAGACAACTATAAATGCAAGTTAAGTACTATAGTCTACTTGATCTAGATAACTAGAAACTAAAATTTAGAAAACTCTCAGATCTAAACTAGTCTAGATTCTAAATATAAGTGAGACTCATACATACTCCATATACACCTCACAGATTAAAATACTATGATGAGTAGTATGACTATTAGTAGTATTAGTTACAACTTAAGCTTTAGTTAACTTTAGTACAAGTTAGATTTAGATTTTAGATCTAGATGTATATGACATCTGTCTTTTAAATGTCTTTAGTCTAGTGTATAGTACTATAGTTATACTAAGTTATAGTATATGACTAATTAGACTATGACTATAATTAGTATAATAACTATATTGTCTATAAGTATAACTCTACTACTACTCATTTAGTAGTTACTAGATTATATAGATTCTAGTAGACTTTGTCCATAACTCTAAATTAAATTAAAATATACTATAGTTATACTAAGTTATAGTATATGACTAATTAGACTATGACTATAATTAGTATTTCCTGCACCACCGTAAGTGTGTGATTTCCAATGTGTATCACTGGTATCTCTGCAACATCTTGTGCCATGATTTCACATTGGCAATCACACACTTATGGTGGTGCAGGAGTTCACATACTTGGGAGCAACAATAGCCAGCAACCTAAACTTAGACACTGAGTTGACCAAAAGAATGGGGAAGGTTTCTGCAGCAATGGCAAAACTCTCTAAGCATATGTGGGAAAATACCAAATTGACCACGGCAACAAAAATCCTTGTCTACAATGCCTGCATTCTGAGCACACTTCTCTATGGCAGTGAGAGCTGGGCAACTTACATGCGTCAAGAGCACAGATTAAATAGCTTCCACCTACGCAGCCTGCGACGCATACTGTGCATCTCCTAGAGGGATCGTGTCACCAACCAGGAAGTTTTGACACGGGCCAACTTACACAGCATCTATGCTCTCCTTCAACAGAGAAGACTACGCTGGCTCTGTCATGTCACTCGCATGCCAGATGGAAGAATCCCTAAAGACATCCTGTACGCTGAGCTAGCAGAGGGAGCCAGACCCAAGGCTAACTTACAGAGATGTCTGCAAGCGAGACATGAGAGCCATGGGTATCGACCAAAGTATGTGGGAAGATATAGCCCAAGACCGGACAGCATGGAGACAGAGTGTACGTGCTGGTACGAACTTTGCTGAATGCAAAAGAAATGAAGCTGCATCGGTCAAGAGAAAGAAAGCAGCCCTGTCAGTGAGCCCTAGGACAGATGATTATAAATGCTCAAACTGTGGCAAACTCTGCCGATCCAGAATTGGCTTGATCAGCCACTCCAGATTCTGCCCCATCTCAAGACATAACCAAAGCCAGTGACTCATCTGGGCGCATCCATTGTCTTGCGAGACAGAAGGAGCCATATATAATTAGTATAATAACTATATTGTCTATAAGTATAACTCTACTACTACTCATTTAGTAGTTACTAGATTATATAGATTCTAGTAGTCTTTGTCCCTAACTCTAAATTATAGAGACACTATAGAATATTAAATTAATTATATTATACTAATACTAGGTCTAGATCTATGCTACTTTAGATCTACTACTGACTCAAGTCTACTCGGACTAGACTAGAGTCTATAACTATATCTATACACTCAACACTACAGTACTTGACTTGACTGAGTCCTGCATTATAATAATAATGAATGATTATATTTTTAATTTTATAATATTTATAATGATTGACTCTTGAGCAGCATTCATTGTGATTATTGTATAACGATCTAGATATTTTTCTACATCTAGGCTGTAGAATTTTGTGATGAAAAATAGATAAATGGTTGCAACAAACACACTTTAACTGATTTCTATACTAACATAGATAATTTCTAAACATTTTTCATCGGTCTTTTTTTGTTGTCTTGAGCGAAGACTTTGCCTCAATTTTTACCAGTAGACAGACATGAATGACCCACTCAGCTTTGCCAGATTTCTCCTTTACAACCACAAAAAGCAGTATTATGCATGCATAAATTAACAGTACAAATTATTCACTCCATACGCTCAGTTAATGTGTATTTTTTTTTTGTTTTTCAGTACAAATAGACGCATATTTTTTTAATTCAGAGACAGTAACAAAAATTTCAATTTTAAGTATAACCTATTTAGCAGTTTATATGGCAATAAAGACTAAGAACTTTTAGGAGGTCACATATTTTGAAAATTCCTACACCTTTTAAATCTTTATTCTACAAGAATAGACAATGTAATGTAAAATTGTTGTAACTAACAATTGTATTTATTACGTATTAAGAATACAAAGTAAATTGATTAAGTTTCTGCGTAGAATATACATACACATATTAGAACTACATTTTGACACTGCTTTAAGGTTAATGTGTCAAGGTCAATTTAAAAAAAAAAAGGGATAGAGAAGAAAGGGCACTACTCTGCAATAGTAAAAAAAAATGTTTTTAAAAATCTTGTTAAGAAGAATAGGCCAACAGTTATTGACTCTGATTAAAGTTCCAGTAGTTTTCAAAGCCTTAATCGAGCTTTGTGTCAATTCTGTCAAAAATTAAATGTAGATCTACTAACAGCTACATATTCCACTTTTTTGCTTAAATTAGGCCTATTTGAAATACATTGTTACTACAGACTTGACTAGATCTAGAATCAAGAACAAACGTTCGTTTTCATGCTTCACCATTTGTGACTCGCGTGCTTCAAAAAGCTACTATGAAAATTTAAAGAAAAAAAAAGTTGGTTTATATTTTACATAGCCCCCCCCCTCCCTTTTTTTCTTCTTCGTATCCTTCAGTGAAGTTTAAATGAAATGCCTGCAAAATATACATACCCCCCTCTCTCGCACGCACATTAAGCCCGTAGGTCTCAATTATAGATCTATATTTAGTAATAATGAGTGCTGGATTCTTTTTCACAATTTATATCCCCGACCCTTCTTTTTGTACGCATTCTTTTTATATACCTGTAAGTACCGGTATGTAAATAAATACCGAAAAAACAAACAAACCCAACTCAAATTATGACTAATGCCAACAGGGATGAAATGGACGTATTGGAAGTAAAAGGCTGATGTGTTTCAGTAATTTCAAATACCTAGGAACTATCGTCTCAGCTGAAGGAAGGAACTAAACGTGATCACTACTGACCAGAATTGCACAGTCCACAGCAGCACTTGAGTTGGAAAGATAAAGGCATATGTAGGCCTATAGACCTCGACACTAAAATCAGACTGATGCACTCCCTGGTCCTGGTCTCATTCACAAAGACATTTCTTCAGGGAACAGTACCAGGAAAAATAGAAGAGGCAGTTGGCAGAAGCGATATTATTATCAAAGAACAGACAGGCTTGCCATTGAAAAAGGCCAAAGTATAGAAAAATGAAGACGGCCTTGTTGTTAATTCTGACCTGAATAATGTTTTCCGACCTGTATTATATATTATAAGCCCCCAAAACACTCCTTCATTCCTCCAATGGAAGACACGTGTTTTCTGGTAGTCAGAATAAAAAACCTAAGCACATAAGGATGTAATACCTTTTCTTTTGTCCTTACATCTAAGGTCTTAACCTATCCACCACCTGGGGACTTGTTTGATAGAAGATGGTAGCTTCTTAAAGCAGGTTTTTTTTTTTTAACTAACAAGAGAGGGCAGTGTGAAGTATTGTTTTAAGTTTCTTTTATGTTTTATACGTTTCAGATGTTCCTTAAAAAATAATGATAATTATATCCCAGCCCAGACCTTCTGCAGGGCGGAAGTGAATGACAGCAGGGAGGGCCCCTCCATTCAAGAAAACATTCAGAAACAGGAACAGACACAAAATAGAGCAGTGCAATTCATAACAAACGAATATTCACATTTGACTAGAGTAACACCTTTAGTAAAATCACTAAATTTAGAAACCCTTTGGGATAGAAGATTTAAAAGTAAAGTAGCAATTATATATAAAACACTAAACCATAATTGTCAAAAACAAAACCTAATAAAATACTCAGAAAGACACAAAGATAAAGGCACGTTCCTCGTTCCATATGCTAGGACAAATTTGTACAAATGCTCCTTCTTAGTTAGAGCATGGAATGGGTTGCCCAAGCCAACCAGGAAAACCAATGACTTGTCAGAATTTAAGTCATTGGTTAACATGCATGACTAGATGCATGACACATAGGACGTAATCATCCTCTTTTTTGAAGTAACGTCTGTAGATAAGATAAAAGGAATGTAGCTGGCAGCAGATGGCCTCTGAAACAGACAGTTGAGAGCTCTCATGAATGACATGGGGTACACATTTGAGGAACAAAGAAACACTCTTGCTGAGGACAGTAGCTTCGTCTGTATTAGATGTGTCATGTGAAACACTGCACTCATCTTTTAATCATTGTAACAGAAGATATTGCAACTATATATATATATAAATGAAACATTAGTACAAAATAATGCCAAATACCACAGGAAGTTAACACATTAAATGACTCTAGAAGATTACTAGGATTAGAGGGTCATTTGAAGTTTATCTTTGCTAGTGGTATGGTACACATTTTGAATGGTCTGAGTTCAATCCTGTCGGCTATCCCTGTGGGTTGTTCTAAAAGGAACTCAGCAAGCCTAATTTATAAATTACCATTTTTTTTATACTTGCATAAATTTATAAATACAGGTATGTATAGATAACAATAAGTTCATTTATGTAGCCAGGTTAACAAACACAATGTAGGCTCAACACACATAAAATAAACAAAAAGGCAAACTATTGAAAACATTTTTCAACAGATAAATATTACTTTTTCTTGAGTGTAGGGAAGCATGTTTTCTGTGTCCCCTTAATTGGAAGTGAGTTTCAAACCTTTGGTCCAGTTAGAGAGAAATGTCTCAGGCCATTTATAGGGAGAAGAGATCTTCAAAGGATGACTGCCTAGTCATATGGTATGCACTCTAGATTATTGTTCTGTGATCTCAAACCTGCCCACTGCCATCCCCCATCATCTTGCAGGATGCTTGTAGGAACATCCAAAACATTTTAATGGACACAAAGAGATCCGTTCAAATCCAATTATTTTATTATAGCTAGAAACCATATGATCTGAGAGCAAATACAAATTGTATTACTGCAAGTAGATTATTCTAATTAGTTAAGAATAAAAAAAAAGAAAAAAAAACACAACTAACTTTTTTGTTCAAATCATAATTCTTCAATTTTTATATTTGATAGAATTTGTAAATCCAGTAGTAGTTTAAATGCAATTACAAAATCTTTTTTTAAAAAGAAGCAAAAATAAGGGTGCTATAATCTTAAAATGTATTCAAATTGTATGTTTGAATAAATACAAAAAATAGTGATGATGGCTCACAGAAAAATGAAATAGTTGGCTTTATGTAAAATGAAAACAATAACAATAAAAAAAACTTCTTAACTTTACAAATAGAACAATTGCAATTTAAAAAAAAAGTTAGATACAGATAATGGGATTTAATCTGAAAAGAAAAAAAAATGCTTTCTACATTTCAATTATTCTCAGATGCTATTGCCAAGAATTAACTATAGCACTAAAATAAAATCCATTTTTTTAACCTTACCAAAGTTTTCATCAAATTTAAGATAGTTTATCCATTGTTCATATATCACATAAAATTCCATATGTATATACATATCTCATTGCCCAACTTATTTTGTGAGCCATCATCAAAATTTGACAGACAATAACTTTTTAACAATCAAATTATATGCAACATTTATTTATTTTTATACATGTTTATAAGAAATAGATCTGCAGCTTTAAGTAAATTGATTGTATCATGATATTTTACTAACTGACAAGCTTCTTCAAGCTCTGCCCATTTATAATCTTGATGTTCTTCTGACAATCTGACAGGAGCACTACTATCTTTTAATTCAGCTAGCCAGTACACCACTCGTTTGGGCTTGTTTTTAACAACATAGTTGAGAGAATGTTCAAAGTTTTTCAAAATATTAAGCTGTTCTTGTTTGTATCCAGATTCTTCATCTGTTTCTCTAAGAGCTGTTTCCCATTCAGACTCACCAGGATCTACATGGCCTGAGAAAGAGAAAAGTATAAATTATTATAAAAACAAAATGTTTATCATTGTAAAAATTGTGATGTCCAATCATTTTTATTCTGATACAATATTAAGTTTTGGCATAAACAAAACAACAAACATTGATTACTATGCATGATAGGCAGAGGTTACATGGAACCAGATACTGGGTCCGAATATTACGAAAAGATTTCTACTTAGATACATACATAGATTAATTAATTATAAGACTTTTTCAAAAAATTCTTAACCTAATAACACCAAAACTTGTAAAAAAAACAACAACAACACACCAAAAAACAAGGTTACAAAGACAGTTTCTGTGGAAACACAAACTCAAAACCAGCCCCTGAAGTGGTTCGCTCAGGCAGGTTTCAATATTTTCAGAAAGAATATCAGAAACTATGAACAACTATCAACAACTACAACCCTATTTCCATCAATACAAAAAGAAGAGATGTGCTTATATGAAGAGTTTAGGGGATACTGTTGCGTTGTTAGTTCGACTAACAACGTGATATCAAAGGATGAAGAGATTTATTAATATATTGTTAATATTTATATGTATTCAACGAAATGATAGTTATAAAGATATAGTTAAATCCTAGGCGTCACTTACAAAGACCGCATCACGAATGAAGAGATTAGAAGCAGAATTAATACAGCAATTGGACCCCGTGATGACCAGCAAACCAGTGTCGAAAAACGTAAAATCAAAATCTATGGCAACATCACAAGGTACCCAAGAGCTCGCAAAGACCTTCCTTCAAGGAACATTACCTGGACGAAATGAAGAAGAAGACAGTGAAAGTGAGGGGAAGACAACATCAAAGAAAGGACAGGCCTGTCAGTGAAGGAAATTCACTCAAAGGCAAAGGACAGAAAAATGGAGAAAGACTGTTGACAGATCTCCTTTGGTACCCCAATGGTCCAATAGACTATTGGATAGGTGAAGGTCAAGTTAAATGTAACCTGACATAACTGATGTTATTGAATTAATGTAATTAATCTAATTGTTTTGTAAAGGGCCAATCTCTTATTCAAAGTCTCAAAAAAAACAACAACAACAACAATCCCCTTAAGTTAAGTGTACCAGATATACTATGTGGTTGTGCAGTACACTTTCATAATGAGAAACACTACTTATTATTTCTTGTTTTAAATTATATTCCACTTAAATACATACTAAGTGGAATTAATTTGTTTTAGTTTTTTTGTTACTCTTAACAACTGACATTTTTCTGGGTGGAAAGACATGCTCCAATTTGATTCCCATTTCTGTAATTCATCTAATTCTCTTTGTAAAATATCTGTGTCTTGTGTTGTTTTTATTGTTCTATATATTATGCAATTGTCTGCAAATAATCTGACTTTTGTTCTTGAAGTAATGCAATTTGGTAAATCATTTATGTAAATTAAAAATAGTAGTGGACCTAAGACTGTTCCTTAAGGTACAGCTGAGGTTACTGTTACTGGTGTTGATTTAGAGCCATTTATTATTAGTTTGTTCTCTCCCTATCAGAAAATCTTTAATCCACTGATGCAATGGACCATTAATGTCGAAATATTTTAATTTTTTAAGCAAACTATGGTGGTGAACTTAGTCAAAAGCCTTAGAAAAATCTAGTAAGATAGCATCTATTTGTTCACTATTATCTAAACCTTTTGAAAAATCATCAATTAGTCCTATTAGTTGTGTTTCACATGATCTATATTTCCTAAAGCCATGTTGGTATGGGGTGAGGACATTATGTTTGTTTAAGTGGTTTATAATGTTGCTACATATTATGTGTTCAAGGATTTTACATGTGATGCTGGTAAGTGATACTGGTCTGTAGTTTCCTGGGTCAGATTTTTCTCCTTTTTTAAATAGGGGGGTGACATTAGCTGCTTTCCAGTCCTTTGGTACTCTGCCCTGGTTAAGCGATGCCTGAAAGAGTATTTTGAACACTGCTAGCTCATTGCTTAGTTCTTTGAGTAATCTAGCTGGAATACCATCAGGTCCAGATGCTTTATTTGGTTTGGTGTTGGCTAATAGTTTTTGGATTCCATTTTCTTGTACTACTATATCTTGTTCTATGTTTTCTACTTGGTTCAAATTAAGTAAAATGTCTTTGTCTCCTGGGGCTGGGAATGCTGATGCAAAGTATTTGTTTAGGATGTTTGCTTTAGTTTCATTATCATTATGTATTATGTTATGTTCATCTTTTAATGGCGATATGCCTGTTGTTTCCATTTTCTTAGACTTAATGTATGACCAGAGGAGAGGTTTTTGTTGTTATCTTTAGATATTACATTGTTTATGTATTCACTCTGCAGCTGTCTGCTTACTTTTTGGGTTAGGTGTTTAATTTTTATATACGTTTTGTAACGCTTTCTGCCTTAGTTTCTTTATAAATTATAGGTTTTCCTTCTGTTTATAAAGCTTCTTTAACTTAGTTTAATGAAATTAATCTATACTAATACTCTATTATTAAACCAGCAATAATTTATAACATGATATGACTATGCCAAACGGGTTACAAGAGACATTCACACCTTTGGGGGGTGTCCAGTGATGTTCGCCGTACGACGTCTGTAACAATAAATATTCAAACTTATTGTGCAGTCTTCTATAAATCAGAAGGCCAGCAGCAACTAAATAATTTGTTATTGTTGTGGACGACATTCTATGTTGTGGAAAATGAATTTGGTGTATTTATACTTTTCAACGTTCAAGAGCTATAGACTAAGACTCATTCTAAGCTTTTCCCCTAGTGAGTCTAGATTAGTACCTATAGACCTAGAGTTTAGAGTATATAAATATTTGTTTGTAATAAATAAGTATATTCAAACAGATGTAGATATATATTCGCATAATAGATTTATTAAATAAAAAATAATATTTTACATTTTATGCCATACAGACCTAGATCTACATGCAGTTCTTAAATAATGTTATATATGACGATTTTAAAAGTGCTACATTTAAAATATTTTACATAGGTTGGTGATGACATTGGATTCCATGGCAGCGGGAATTTCAAAATGGCGGCCGATAGTAAACACAATGGAGTACTGTTGCACTTGTTTTTGTAGACCACTTTTTATTTTCATTATTAAAAACGATAAAGTTAAATGTCAAAAGATATTTTGCACAAACTCGTTTTTAAAACATATTTTATGTAAAATGAATGCATAAAGCACTTATTTACTCTTGTATTAGTGGACTTACGCTGGCCAACCGTTGAATTGAACAATCACACAATGTGCAAGTTTTAACATGTTTCATAATACATTGGAAGGGAAGAGTGCTCGATCAATGAACTGAATAATGATCTTGAATAAGTGCCAAATTCCTTATTTGTGTACAAAGTTATAAATGTAGGTTTGTGTGAAAATTAATTGAATTGAATATGCTTATTAAATTGTAGCCTAATATAGATCTAATATTCAACAATTGTTACATTTACAATACCAATGAAATTATCATCTTTCAAATTTACTAATTAGATACTAATCTAATGCAATTCATATTTCAGTATGATAATTTATTATATACTTCATATGTAAATGTTATGATAAATGCAGTTGGTAATAAAATCAAACTTTAATACAAAACTATAAATATAATTTATTTATAAATAGAAACTATACATAATGTATTAAATTAACTTTAATACTAAAAACAAAAATTCTAAAATAAATATTACAGATTTTCAAAAAAAAAAAAGATATTATGTGGCAGGTGTTTGCATTTGTAAGTCTCTGAAATTTTTGCATCTACAAAGTAGTAAGCTTATATTAGTCACAAACAAATGGCAGTTATTTAGTTGGGTTTTAACTGATGTGAGCAAATGAAGTAACATATATTTTAATTATTATTTATTCTATATATGTTAGAAAATATTTTAATGTAATTAAATCATTTTTAATACACGGGTACAACAACAAAGGCTAATCAAAACATGCACCTATAGACTAGGTAATAATAATTAATACACTATAAATCTGTTGAATCTTTATAATATAAATGTAATAAAATGATACATCATTCTCAAAGTTTAAAAATTCATGTATTTGAGTTATTAATCTTTAAATACAGTTTGACTCTTAATAGTCTAGCACTTCATAATTTGACACACTCAGTAATCAAATGGGCCGCCAACATAAACTCATGTAATTATTAAATTATTGTAGTACATATATTTTGAGAATGTAGATAGGCTTAAATTGTAATTTAATACAGAATATGAAAGTTCTGGGTTCGAATCCTGTTGAAGATTGGGATTTTTAATTTCGGGATGTTTGGGTGCCTCCGAGTCCTCACTACTCTAGTGGGTACCTGACAGCAGTTGGGTTGAGTAAAGGTGTTTGATCATTGTGCTGGCCGCATGACACCTTTGTCAACCATGGGAACAGCTTACATTATCTGCCTTATAGATCTCAAGGTCTGAAAGGGAACTTTTACTTTTACTTACTTTTTATTTTTTGCAATAAAACACATGAATATGCATTAACTTAGACTGTAAAATTTGAAAAAAAAAATTTTTTTTACTTGTAAATTTTTTAATTTTTTAAAAATTTCATAGACTTTAAGAAGAATGACAACACTGTATGAATGTCTGAGAGAAGCAAGATTGGACCATTTTTACCCAGCATTTAGAGCAAATGGGATCACCCGTTCAGAAACCCTTATCACTTTGGGAATGGCAGAGTTTTGTGCCTTGGGCATAACAACAGCAGAAGACAAGAGGAGACTTGTGGAACTTATAAATATAGTAAAATCTGTTCACAGGACTAGTCACGCAAGCAGCCCAACTGTCCAGAGACAAACAAATAGGTTTCGTCCTTCTATAAATGCAAGTCCTAGCTCTGCTTTAATTGATGGCAGTCAAACTCCTGTCAGAGGAAGTAATCAGACAAAGTCAAGAAATATTTCTAACAACAGAAGCTCCAACTACCTGGGTATTTCAAATACACTAGTACGTCTAGAGCCATCCAGAAATGTTGTTGTACAGGACAGAATTCCAAATTTCTCAGTTTCGTCATATATGGATATGCTGCAGTATATGAGTGACGAATCAGAAAGTAGTGGAGAAGAGTCAGATGTTGCAAAACCTTTTGTTCCAGTGGCCAATAGAAAAACATCATCACCCTCCTTGGGAAGAAGCTCTGTGTCAAAATGGCCTAATGTGGAACGAGTAAAACATTACAAATCCAAAGGATATAATTATGGTGTGCATAAAATTAATACGCCAACAAAAAGTAAGGCAAAATCTGGAGCTCAGCGTCACACTGCTGATGAAAAGATAAAAGTTTGTGTTCGTAAAAGGCCTTTAACCAAAAGAGAGTTAAAAGCCAGAGAAGAGGATATAGTTAATGTTGAAAGTACAAATACTTTGGCAGTAAATGAGCCGAAATTGGCAGTTGATTTAAAGGCCTATACTTTACAGGTAAAGCCATATATTTTTGTATCTTTAGGCCTAACTTTAAATTATATTTATAAATTAAAAATTAGATCAAACTTTTTTGTTGTATTATTATAAACTAGTTTAAGACACCTGTCCCTAAAAAAAATCAGAAAAGAAAAAAGTAGGCTATCTGGTTATATTCTTTTAACTAAATTATTTTAAATTATCTTCAACACAAAGATTATTGTGTTTGACTGTTTTTCTGCTAACATAAACCTGAAAATAAATACATAAATCTAATGTCACGCTAAAAATATGACTAGGGTAGAAATAAATACACATATATTCCTCCTTTTCTAAACTATTTGCTAGCCATTATTATCATTGCATTGCATTTTCAAACCTAACTTTTTAAAATATTGGTGAGCTTCGAAATGCTAAGAATGTCTTGTCTGCAATCATGTAGGGCTACGCTACTTTAATTAATATATAGTTATTGTTAGCAAATGTTATTGCAAGTTTTATTCTGGAATGAATGATTCTTTCCAGCTGGTAATGATAAAAACATTGAAGAGAACACCCATAAGCCTTTAATGCTGTATTCATTCACAAACTATCTTATAAATGACGAAGAAATTCTCATTCCCTACTACAGATGCTTGGTCAAGTGGTGGAGTGCTTACATGAGAAGCTTATTTAACTGAATTATCCAATAATTAATCTAAGTCATGAGTTGAAGGCTTAAGACAGTTGGCTATGTAAAATTATATAATGCAGTTATCCATCCCAGTCATGCTACGGCCCGTGGAGAGCTCTGGCCTGCTTCAGCCCACTTTCCATTCAGATCTCCCTTGAACTTTTCATCTCCATGCCTGAACTCTTAAGTTATTTTAGATCTGTCTCTACATCATCAATACATCATATTCATGGTCTGCCTTTGGGTTGCCTGCCTTTTGATTTTTGCTCAATGCAATTATATCTCATAAAATACAGTCAACTATGTTTTACTAGCCACACTGACCACTTAAGAGGGCATGATGACTGATTGGTAAAGCACAGAATCTAGAAGTCTAAAGTTTGAACCTCCCGAGTCCACCCAGCTCCCATGGTTACCCCACACTAATTGAGGAAAGTAAGGCAGTTGGTCATTGTGCAGGCCACATGACAACCTCTTTAGCCATCAGCCATAGAAAGACCTTTACATCATTTGCACTATAGAGTCTAAGATCTGAAAGGGATACTTTATTATTTTTTTTACTCTGACCACTTTAAAAAAAAATGCTGGTACATGTAGCCCAAATGTAGTTGGAATAACTAGTAAAGACTACTTAACATTCCCAATAGGTCTTCTGGGAAAATTCTACTATGTAGTAAAGGGCCAAAACTTTTATTGCAAGTTTAAAAATAATTTGTTTATGCAGGTATACCAAAATATTTAAATTCTATTAGCTCTTTTTCTCCTGAATAGTTTTAAAATTTTTTGAGCTCCTTGATAACAATACTTATGGTTGCATATTCTCTAGCATGAGTTTATGTTTGATGAAGTATTTGATGAAAACTGCACAAATGAAGATGTCTACATCAGAGCTGCTAGACCACTCATAAATTGTCTTTTCAATGGGTAATGTAGTGTTGTCAATTTGCTATTTATGTAGTTCATTATTTTTTGTTTGCAAAAAAGATTTTTTGTTCCTTAAAAATAATTTATGCTTATTCACATCTGTACATTGCAGTCTAAGTAAAAATAATTTATAGATGGTCCACTGTGTCAGATTACTACAGGCCAAGCTGAAGCGTAGCTCTGAAATATAACAAAATCAGTTGTTAAATTCATGAAGTAATGGCACAATAAAAATTTTTTTTCGCGCAATCCTATAAAATAATTGTAAACACTGTGTGTAAATCTCACACTCAAACACACATAATACAGGATTAATTCCCTTTTGCAGAATTGAAATTGCTAGTGAAAATGGCTTTACTATTGCATACATGTGGAACTAACAAAAGGGAACATCTATGGTGCATGTTTCTGTGAACCAAGTTTCATTATCAACAAATTGTTCACATAGAAATAGCCAGTAGTTATCATGTGCTCCTTCCAAACAATGAACTAATTCTTAACAAAAAATATACTCTAGACAATATCCATTAATTATCAGATGTTCCTTTGTAACAAGTAATTAATTTTCAACAATTATCCCACATTAAGCGTGGTCGAGAGGCAAAGTGCGCTTGAACTTGGCTTGTCTTGGCTACCTAGAAGGGGGCTCGAGGCTCAACACCTGACTCGGGCAGAGTTGTGTTTACTGAGCGCCTAAAGGCGGCACGGAAAACCAACTCCTAGATACCCCCCTTCCCCCCACTGGTCCACAAAATGAAATTGGAGATAAGCATGAAAGTAGCGCTGTATAAAAAAAAGCTATAATAAAAAAGCTATAATTACCAATATTAGGGTGTTTCTTCAGAGCAAGGATTCATTCAACTACATTTATATATATATATTTTTTTTTGTCAGTTCTGCAACATTTCATATTATGAGTGAAGTACTCAGTAAATAATACTTACAAAAAGTACTTGCAAAATATTGTAACAGTTCCAACTATATTCAATGTCAAATGAGTGTATCACAAATATCCTTCTAGAGATATAAAGGCACAAAAATGCAGTTAACAACGTTATGGGACAATTTTATTTGTTATAAAATATATGTGGAATGTTTTGCAATCTGTCTTATTTATTGTTAATCTCTCTCCTCAGAGGCACAGCCACATGTTTTGCTTATGGCCAAACTGGTGCAGGGAAAACCCATACAATGCTTGGAAATGTAAATACCCCAGGACTTTACTTGCTAGCTGGGCAAGATATTTTTAACATCATCCAGTCAGAAAAATATGGCAAAGATCTTCATGTATGGGTCAGCTTTTTTGAGATTTATTGTGGTCAGCTGTTTGATTTGTTAAATAAAAGAAATAGGTAATACATTTATATAGATTTATATATTTTCCATGAACATCATATAGGCTTATGAATACAAAGTATTTAATAATAATATAATCAAATAACCTTAGAATCTATTGCCTAACTAATATATCTACAACAATTTTTTTTGGCGCCTCTCTGTGTATGGTGCCCCCTGAGGTAGGCGGCCTGGCATCGTGCCCCACTTGCCACCATGTCACTATGCCTCTGCATCTAAAACATAATAAAAATTTAGAAACATTTTAGTATTGGTTTAAGTAATAATAAATGCAGTGGCTATATTATTTGCTATGAGAGTTATAATTTAAAAAGTGAAAAATAGTTTTTAATATTTTGTTCCTCTTACTACTGAAACTCTCAGACCAGTACAAGTATAACCATTTTTTTAAAAATTAAAACACAAGGTTGCATGCAAGAGAAGATGGCAGTCACCAAGTTTGTATTGCAGGACTAACTGAAACAGAGGCAACATCAGTTACCTCCCTTGTACAGGTAATTCTTGAAATTTACTTTAGTGTAAGCCTTATGAATGGAACCCTGTAAGAAAAAAATCTGCAATATTTAAATATTGCATCTTTTCAAAACTCTTGTCTAAAATAATGTTTAATTAAAAATATTGATTAGCATTAATGTCCAGCTTCATTAACCTCAACTTTTGACAATAAATGTGTCAATCAATGACCTTTTTACACATATATTGATTTAAAAATACATTTTGTTGTGATAAAGTTTCTTTTTTTTTATATTAGATTTTAGAATATGGAAATTCTGTGAGAAGTAAAGGAGCTACAGGTGTCAATCCAGATTCTTCCAGATCTCATGCTATTTTACAACTGGATATAAGAAATGGGGAAGATATCAAAATAGGAAAGTATGTAAATTTCTGTAGACTCTTTATGGAACTTGAAATTTGAATGGATATCACACATAGACAATAATAAATTTGCACCTCATGCAGAATATCCTTTATTGACCTTGCTGGGAGTGAAAGAGCTTCTGATGTTACAGATACTGATAAACAGACTCGAATGGAGGGAGCCGAAATAAATCAAAGCTTGCTAGCAGTAAGTTTAATAAAAATGTTTTATATTTAAAAAAATGCTTAGGAAAGAATTTACAGGTAAATGGATGTCATATTTTGAAAGCAGTTGATACAGTTATGAAACCTATGTTATGTATTCTCAATTCACAGCTGAAAGAGTGTATAAGATCTATCGACCAAGAAAGTAGGCACACTCCATTTAGACAGAGTAAATTGACTCATATATTAAAAGATTCTTTTGTAGGTAACTCTCGAACATGTATGATCGCCAACATATCACCTACACAATCATCATGTGAAAATACTATCAATACACTTCGTTATGCAGACAGGTAAATAATATTTTTGTTTGATAAATATTTGATGAATTGTAAATGTATACATTAAAATCACAGGAAAATAACACGTACATTTGCTAAAAAAAAGCAACTTACTTATCTTTTTATTTTTAAGAGTGAAAGAGTTAAAAAGAGAAGGTGTTCGTTCCAGTTCAGTTGGACAAGCTATGAACTTATTAATGAACATTCCTCCCACTGCTCCTTCAGTATTTCATCCATCAAACATTCTTTCAACCTCAACACCACAAAGGCAGACAACACATTCCAGACGAGACAGAATGACTGACATTGTAATTGACCCATCTGAAACACCAATAAGAGGACACAATATGCCCAGGTGGACACTTGTCAAAGATGGATCTAAAAATAGAAATGTTACTTCACCAAGTCCCAACACAATGAGTCGCCATGAAAAAAGCACATCATCGGTACCAGTTGTTCCTCCGGGATCATCAGCCAGGTTTTCTACTCATGCCACAGCTGCATCCCAGGGTGCTTCGGCACCTCCACCAGATGCTTCTCCAAGTGAATCAGATGTTACTGACACAGATTCATGCAATGTCACCCATCCCATAAACACTAAATACTCTAGCTCTAATAGACCTGTGGCAAAATCATCTGACACAGAATATGAATTCCCTACTTCAGATTTTAATGACCTCAATGACTTAAATCGAACTGGTGAAAATCAGGCAATATTGTCCCAGCCCCCACCTGCCACAGAAGACCAAGCAGTATCTGCTGCATCAGGGTCTATGGAAACAGTAATCTCTGGCATTATAAGGGCACCAGCAGTAAAGCCAGTGGTTTATAAGTCAATGGACCCAGGTGCAGAAATTGTTGCAGAGAACTCTACTAACTCACCAGGTTACTTTCCTTTAGCTTCAAATGTCTCACAAAATTTTACTCCTTCTTTAACAAAAGCAGCTAAGCTGACAGAACTTGAAGAAGCTGAGAGAGACTACAAAAAATCTTTAATTCAAGAACTAATGAGAAGTAGTGATGATAGCATTGATGATGAAGTCCTTCTTGCTGAAGATACTAATTCTGAAATACTTGAGTTACAAAATCAAAATGTTGCATCCATTACTCCAACAGTTGGCATACGAAATAACAATGTTATGATTCCGTTACCAGCAGAAAGCAGTGATCTAACTAAATTTACACAGAGAATCCCTTTTAAAGCATTTGAGATGAAACCTACAGGCTTAAATGATTTAACCAGCAAATCCATTTCTCTTATACCTCAGCAGCAAGACATATCTTTACCTAGCACACCCATATCTCTTACTAATCACAATAGGCCAGGATCTGCTCAGAGCAAATCTCCAGCACCAAATACTGGCTCCACAGCAATAGATGCTACAAACATTTTTACTCAGCAAGAGCAAATACCAGTACGGCAGCTACCAAGGCCTAAAATGAAAACCCCTAATTCTGAATCAAACATCATTCCTCCTTATCCAGTTCAACAAATCTCTAAGTCTCCTCAGATGACTACAGTTGACTATGATATGGATCAAAGTCCTAGACTGCAGCATCACAGTGATCCATTAGAGTTTCGATTCAGATCAACCATATCACAATCTCCCACAGGAGAACACAGTGATGACTCCACAGACAGCATTCGGCAATCTTTTTCAGATCAAGGTCAAGGTGGTTACAGGCATATCAAGGACAGAGAAGTTGTTAATATGCGCAAAGAGAAAAGTGACCCGATGTTGGCATTGGATATGCAACGCAAGAAACAAACATTGCCAGATCCTCAGAAATTTTCAAAGTAAGTTTATTGCTTGTACCTTATGTTCTATCTTGCTGTTGCATTATGATATTCTGTTTAATATAGATCTTTTGTTACAGTGATTAGTTGTAGTGGATTCTTCATCTACACATGAACAAAACAAAATTCTGTTATAAATAAAGCACAAAATATGATACTTCTGAACACTAATAAATTCAAAGTTTTGATGATATCAGTGGAATACAATTTTTAATTAAAATATGATATTCTTTAAACTAAACTGACAAACTGTAGGCTTATAAAAAAATCATGACTCTATCATTGCTCCCTTTATATAGTTTTTTTTGGCCCACAAATTTCTTGATCTTTCCATAGAAACTTTGTAATGTCAATAGAATTTTCTAAGCTACTTCTAATCATACTCGTTATCCTTCTAGTTGAAGTTTTCACTGTAAACAAAGTTCAAGGCTAGGCCACTTCTGCTACTTTGACTTGTGACACACATTTTATTTTTTATGTTTTTTACTTTTCTATGTCCTTTTTAGTTAACTTTTTTATGTACGACAATTGCTAATAACAAAAATGGCTAAAATTTGCATTACAGAATTTTAACAAGGAGTAATACTCCAAAATCTGTAAGGACTAATAAAGAGTCTAGTCTGAAGGTGTCACATAATGATATAGTTTCAATGAAACCTTCCCTTGTTGAAAAACAAGAGAGCAATGAAAATAATAAGGGGGGCCAGTCATCACACATCAGCCCTAGATCTGAGCAAACAATTGGCTTGGAAAAAGACAATCTGAAAAAACAAGTAGAAGATACCAGACCAAAAGGAAAGCAACTGCCACAAGTTCCATTTCTGAGACAAGATGTTCCATCTAAATCAAAGTAAGAATGTTTTTTAAATATCTCTGTCATTTAGTTAAATATGAAGATTTGTTACATATTCAAATTGAAAACATATAGAATAATGAATGAACTAAAAAGAAGAGGAAAATAATATAAATACAAAATTATAAATATTTTATTGCTCTTCTTTGCTGACAATGGGTTAGTAATAGCAAAAAAATATAGAAGAATTTTATGAAATTTTAATGGATTTAATAAAATATTTTGGCTATTCATCTTTCATGGTTGACTTAGATTTTCTCTCGATATCAGTAAAATAGGGGCAGTAAATCCCCTTGAAAAACTTGCAAAGTAGTGAATCCATGAAAGATGAATTGTGAAGTAGTAAGGGTTTGTTGTATTCTATTTTAAAATAATAGAACTATGAAGTAGCTTGTTTAGAATTAGTACCTTTTTTTTTATCATAAATATGAGAGGATACATGTTTGTTCTGTATACTGTTGTATGTTATATTATACGCTTAAATGTGCTTAAATGTCCTTGTAAATATTTATGTTTTGTTCTCTAACTAGCTTTAAATATTTATTTACACAAATGTTAACTTTTGACTGTAGATTTAGTTCTCAATATCAATACTTTAAAACAGCTCAGTGATTGTGACAGAAAAGCTTATGGCTGGTGCAGTTTTCTCCCCTATTCACCCTCAACCAGTGACCAACATGGAAAAGAAGTTGCATGCGGATTCTATAACAACACCATCTGCTAATGTACAAGGAAGTCCTGCACCATCAACTGAAAACACAGCTGCTAACAGTGGGGGTGAACATAGTCAAGCTCTTCAGGATGAAAGGTTTGAAAATTAGCTTTCTTCAATATTTGACTTGTAAATTTCAGAATCGATGATTATCAAGTTCTAGTATGGCAGGGGATGGTGGCAGGTAGGTTTTGAACCCATTACATCAAAATGATAGTTCAAAGAAAAGGCGTTTGGTCATTGTGCTTGGCTAAAGAAACAGAAACAGATGACCTAAAATTATATTAGAAATTTTTTAGAGCGCACAACTTAAAAACCATGGGAAGGTACTGAGCTTTGTCTTGGAGGTGGGGTTGTCTGCGAAGGTTTGGTTTGTGAAATTGTGAACACATAACAGATTTTTATTAAATTAATTAATTTTTACTATCTAACTGTGAATAGACCTTGCTTTTAATGACCTAACTGTATAAAATTTAGCTCTTGTGGTATGAAGGGAGAGTAATCCTTGAAGGATTACGGGCACGACATGGCCTAAATTGTGCTGATGTGCCAAAAACTCAAACCCATCATCTGTCCTATAGATCTGAAAGGGGAACTTTACTACTTTACTATTCATGGGTGGGTGGATAAAGATTTCGAAAATGGCTCTAACTAGTTTTCTAGAAATTTAACAGTTTATGTATATCTTAGGGAAAACAATTACTAGCAAATTGGCCACAAAGTGAAAACTCTGTTTTGACCATTATATTTTTTTTAAACATAATCATTTTAAAATTAAATTTGGCTGTTTGGAACATGCATTCAGCTGGTATTCCTGCACTTAAAGTAAAGAATTGAATAAATAAATAGGTGTTCTTGAACATTTTGCCCACCGTCTTATGTTGAAATTAGCTGAACTTGATTGTGCAAGCTCGCTAGAAAGACTCATTGCAACACAAAGAATAAATAGAATGAGAACTAGTTTCATTAAGGAGGAATTGATTGAAAACATTTTTTTTCTATGTTACTTGTTTCTATTCATGATTGCCATGATTTTTATAATGTACATTATCTTCTCATTTATATATTTCTATATTGCCATGATATTTATAATGTACATTATTTTCTCATTTATATATTTGGATATTTTCATAATATTTGTAATGTAAAAATATTTTCTCATTTATATATTTGGATATTTCCATAATATTTGTAATGTAAAAATATTTTCTCATTTATATATTTGGATATTTTATAAAGAGATTCACAAATTATACAATCCTATTTAGAAAAGTAATTTTTCCCATATTTATCTAGTAGAATACGATTAATAACATCGCATGAAGACCAACTTGCTACAGTCACACAGCTATGTAAAAATGAGATGCGTCTGCTACTAAATGCAAAGAAAATATCAGGCAAAAGAGTAAGTCACTTTTTCAGCATCCAGTCAAACTTACATTCAATTAATTAATTGGTTAATTTTTTTGATTGATTCATATTTTGTTATGTCAAACACATAATTGTGCAAAGTTAAACTTGATCTGAGAATGGGTGTGGGAGAAATAACTTATACCAGACTGACAGAGTGAGTTGATATAAGATTTGCAAAAACATGTTGTTAGTGGCTTTCACTTTTTTTTTAAATATTTTTTTTTAGTATCAGCAATCTAATAGACTTATTTCTTGTGTCCCAAACAAAGTTTGATCTCTTTTTAGTACACTAAAATAATATGAAAAACATCATGAGGATTTTAGGAATTTATGATCAGGTATTCCCAGCATCTTTACAGCCCTCAGACAACGCCGTTTGCGCTGGCTTGGACATGTTCGCCGGATGGAGGACAAGCGCATCCCGAAAGTCATCCTCTATGGTCAACTCGCGACTGGCACAAGAAAAACTGGTCGCCCCCACCTCCGTTACATAGATGTAATAAAACGTGACCTCAAATCAGTGAACATCAATACTGACAATTGAGAAGATACAGCTCTAGACCGCAACAGATGGAGAGAGACAGTGACAAAGAAAGCTATGGACAGTGAAAGTACATGGGTCTCAGCCCAGCCCAGGAAGAAAAACGCACAATCCGAAAAACAGCCAGCTCCTCTACCACCGAAGCAAAAGCCACCTTAACCTGCGCTATCTGTGGACGGGAGTGTCTCTCCAAAATAGGGCTCATGAGGAAGTGTGCTCTGAGATGAACCATAGTCGTCCTATGACTGAAGGAGGCCAATGATGATGATGAAGGTGATAACATGGAGGGACCTGAATGTGATTATATCACAGAGCATGCTCAGGACGCAGTTCAAATATAATTTTCTTGCCTTGGATAACTTCTTTTTGGAGAGCTCTGTAGATGGTAGAGAATGAATCATTGACTGACCTATGTCCCTTGGATATCATGGCTAGACTTAGATCTTCTTTTGACTTCAACATAAAAGCAACGAAAATGACAGAAAAGTTCCTTGGTATTTGATATTTTGGCTTTTTGGCAAATCTGCACAATTTAGGCCATGTCGTCCCCATAATCCCTCAAGGGTTACTTCCCCTTTATAGCTCAAGGGTTAAATGTTATACAGCTAAGTTATTAAAAATAAGGTCCATTCATAGCTCAAATAGTAAAAATGTATATAATTTAATGAAAATCTATTGTAAATATTTATATATTTACAATTACTTTGCCAATCTCAAATCCTACAACTTAAAAGTAAGTAACAAGTAACAAGTTTGAAACTTTATAAAGACTGTTCAGTCAAAATTACATAATTAATGCTGTTACCTATATCCTCAGGGTTTTGATGAATACGTTCGACGTGTGGATGACATCTTGCAGCAGAAGATGAATGTGATTGCATCACTCCATGAAGAGATCTCCCTGTATATCACAAACAATACACAAAGTCACTCTGTTCTGTCCTCTGTGGCTGTTTCTACTTCTTCTATCAACAGTGCTTCATCCAGTCATGACAGTCATTTACAATTTGTCAGCACAAACAGATAAAAACCACTTCATATTTCATTCAGCTTTAATCACTTTTAGTAAACGATAGCTGCTTTGCATTGCATAGAACTATTGTCTCAAAAAATAAAAATTTTAAAATTATTTTCATTATTTCATCTATGATAAATCATACACAAATCTCCCCCCTTCCCTAAAAAAAAAAAAAACTGCACGGTCTGTGACAGATATATCACCATGATGTAAATATTGATCTGCTTTAGTTTGTCATTGGAGAATCTCTTGTACAGAAACCAATAATGCTTTTACTGGCCTCTTTAACTTTTTATTTGTACGACAATTCTTTATCACATTCTGATGATTCATTGAAATACTAGTGGTTGTGCTTAATGGGTCAGATTGTATTTTATAAAATCATCATGTTTTGATCAGTTGGAATCCAAATCATAAGATAAAGCACGTCTTTAATGAGTCTTTAAAAAACTTTGAAGGGATTAAAGTGGTTGTTAAAATGTGTCTCCAGGCTAGTTTTTATTGCCATTAATCTGTATCCCAAGATCTGTACAAGCAGTTGAGGTTAAAACATTTTTAATGCTTCCCATTAGAAAGTTGAATATATGCTTTAATACTGTCTGTGACTTTGCTTTACTGCTGTCTGTGGGCTTTTTTTTAATACTGTCCGTAGCTTTGCTTTAAAGAAATGTGAATTCACTGTATATATAAACTATGAACATTGATCACAGTAGTTTGAACTTTACAACATGTTGGTAATGCACACAGAAACTTGTGAGTAAAATAAATTATTTAAATTAATTGAAATTATGTTGTTGACTTGATAACAAAAGAAGCTTTAAGTTCATTGTTTATACCACACGACCTAAATTTTGTCCAGTTTCATATCAGTGCTAACAGTTCTGCATGACCCAATATCTGAGCCATAAGTTGGACTGGTTATCAGAGGCTGTTTAAGACAGATGTCATTACAAGCATTTTATGATTAGTGGAGTGCTTAAATCTATTACTTTTTTCAGCAATAACAACCTTATGGAACCTGACATTGTGCTAGCAGAAAAGAACAAAAGGTTCTATTGTTATGTGTGTCAGTGCAGCTCATGAAATACACAAACAACTCCTAGATAGAATTCAACAAATACTTCAGGAAATATTAAGAGTGGTTTATTTTTATATAGCCACAAAGACTGAGGGTAACAAAGTTTCAACAAGATTGATTTGGTTCATGCAATAACAATGTACAAGTAAATTTGATTAGTAAACCTGTTTAGATAAAAAACAAAAATGTTTTTTAAGTACAAAAAGTGTAAAACAAAAACAAAAACGGGTCTATTTTGTGAAGTGAAAAAAACAATGAAATGAATTAAACATCTTTTTAGGACATCAGTATTGCACACAATCTTAATAAAATAACAAAAAGTAAAATTATTCTTTTGTGAATTTGGGTTACTACAAAACTGCTACAAATTTGAGTTGATAGAGAAATGGTACAAACCTATTATAACTCAAGCAATACAAATAAACTAAATCATAAGTAATATAATTCCTTTTTTTAACAAAATCTTTTAAAAACTAAAAAAATTTTCAATATTTTAAAATTTGTTTTCAGTTTTTTTATCGCTTAAAACTAACCATCAATACATCTTTTCTGGATTTTGTTTTTAAATGCTGATAAAACTGTTTTCAAGTCACAGATAATTAAGTTTTCTATAGTTCCTACTTGAGAAAAAGAAGAACCACATCCTGTAAAGTGTTCCCTTAACTTTTGTGATGGATGCATTCCAAGACCACCAGTGAAAGTCAAATTTCATCTAAGTGGAGATGTAGTATTTAATTTAATACAAGTACAGTATTTTTAACATAAAACAGTATTGCAAAACAACTCCTAACACTTTAAACCCTTAACAATTTCCAAGTTCCCTTAATAACCTTTACATGCTGTTTCTTTTGAAAGATTCCTTACATGTTAAGTCATTTTTTTAAAGAGCCATACAGTACTGTACCGAATGCCGCATTACAGTATAAAAAAAGAATTGGTAAGCACAGAAATTATACTGTTACTAGAGCCACAACAAAAGAAAACGAGGCTTAACAGCCCGAACTAAAATAAGAATGTAATGTAATAGTAAAACTATTCACAAATGCACAGAAATTCTAGTGGGATGAAGGCTGGTATATGAGAATGATTCCTTGTTTAATACTATGACTTAAAGCATATTCAACCAGTTGATGTGCTAAACTGCTATTTTGGCCAATCAGCACCTGGAAAGTTTGGCAATGATGTATTAAGTGTTTTTTCCCCCAATACTGTACATGTATATCAGGTGGCTGCGGGACAACCTGTGGTCTTAAAAAAGTGTGAATTTTTGTCCATTAATATACCCGTGGTATAGCCATTCCACGAAAGTCTGACTTGCTATAATTAGCTAATTAGTAAGCAACATTTTAAGAACATTCAGTTACAAAAATATTTTTCTTAAATTCACCTAGTATGACCAAATAATGTAAACAAATAGCTTATTGTCTTGAAATATACATTATTTTATTGATAAAAAAATATACCAAAAAAGTTACAATATAACTTGCACAGATGATAAATAGCTAAAGATCAGGATACTAAGCACTGATATATAAAAACCTCCAATTAGAGTTATGCTCTATCTGCTTGTACAAATTAGATATTCAAAGTTGCAATTTTACAATCATAGTGCTGAAACTGCTAATCAAAGAACACAGATGAATAGATATGGATACAAAATTAACAGTAGAGAAAATGTTTTACAACAGAGCATATTACTTAATGTCAGGTTTTCCTTTTATTCTGCAATGACAAGCCAAACACATTTGTTAGTTGGCCAAATTGATTTTTCTAAAATTGGGACAATATTGGCAAAGAGCTTTGGCCAGCTGTAACATATGTTATACAGATGTTACTTTTACAAAGGCTGAAGTTATGAAAGGAGTGGTCAATAGAAACATTCAAATCGGTAGTATATATGACTATGAACAGAATTAATTTAAGACCATACAGAAAAGATTAATTAATATTATTAAGGATTTTCAACTTGTATTCTATTGAAACTAATTTTAAAAAAATTAATAAAGCAGCTTTTTTCAAAAGGTGCCACTAAAAATAGCAGCAAATAAGTAATATAAATAAAAAAAAACCAACCCTTCTTTGTGCTCATTTAATATAGTAAACTAAATATTCCTATTTTATTTTTCAAACAACCCACATGGCGAAATAGAAAGTGATTCATTTCCTTGCATTTTCAATTTTACTATTCAAATGATTAAAAAAATTAGAGAAAAAAATTGGCAGAATTGGCAATTGAACCCATGACATTCAAGTTTGGAAAAAAGGAAAAATACTTGTTTGTTTTGTACACGTTTCAGATATTCCTTCAGAGTTGAAGATAATCTACATCCTAGCCCAAACCTCCCACAGGACGATGGGGGATGACAGTGGGCAGGATATTAAATCAGGACCATCAAAAAATTGGGTCAACAAAAATGTGTTACTGAAAAAAAAAATTCTCTCAAGATATTACTTAATGGTACACTACAAAATCTTACTGACTATTCAAGATGTTTATAAAAAAACAGATGAACAAGGGTGTTTATAAAAAATAATCAAATCATACAAAAAGTAAACACAAAAATTTGTAAAACAAAATTTAATTTGTGGATTGTTTTAAATAGGGCTGTTATATTCACTCAAAAAAAAAAACAAATTAAAAAAAGAAATTTCCTCCACAAATTATTGTCTATATAAATCTTTGTTGTATTAATATTTTTTTCCTTATTTTAAAAGTAATTTGCTTATAAATTGATGATTGTTTTATAAACAAGCTTTCCTTTAGAATTTAAATTTTAATGACCTGACACAAAACTTACACTGGACGGCAGGGATGGACGTGTTCACTATGACAATATTCAGAACTGCTTCCCATAGAATCCACATTCTGTTATATTCAAAAGTCAGAGAAATAAAATAAAATGCACAATTATGAATGAAAATCAAGTTTTAATATAATATTTAAACAAAATAGAGCAAATAAATTGCATATAAAAAAACAAGTATTTCATTGAATGTATAACACAAAAAAAAGCCATTTGCAGTTTATAAAAAAAATTATCAGTTCAAATATAAAACAAAATGGATCAATAATATTTGAGGCAATAGCAAGGAAAAAAAAAAGATGTAAATAAAATGTTCTGCATAAAATAAAAAATATTGCATACAGTCTCCTAAATGGCGGACTAGTAGAGACATAAATGGATTTTTAAGTACATAAATTCAGCTTCTCATAAACAAAAAAAAAAAAAAATGTCAAATGAATTGAACAAAACATTTCAACTCAAAGGTTAACCTGAGAGTGATGTATACAAAAAGGATCTAAATTGGTCAACACCTTTTCATTATTAGTAATTGATATTTGCCAATATCATTTTCTTTATTCTTAAGTAAATATAATTTTTATTATTTTTAAATATGATTTTTCTGTTTAATTTTATTTAATTGTTTAAATAAATTTTACCTTTAATTGCTTTTGGTGCATCAATGAGGTCAAATGCTAATGAAAGTTAATTATTTTAATAATCTATACATCAGCTGTAAACATTTTGGTTTCAAAGACATTTTAGAAGTATTCCTTAAGTCTGTGCTGTGACCTCACCACCAGAATTCTGACATGAAAAGTTTTTAAGCCCACTAAAAAATTAATTCCAAATATAAGTCAATTTTTCTTGAACAGATATGTTACTTGAAATAGGTATTGGCAAACCAATATACTAGAATATTTACAGGACTATAGAAGTCTTACAATTGTCTATCAAAATAATTATGCAATAGTTAATTTATGTTGACAATTTGATTGAGTCTAAAGGAAATTCTGAATTAACAGAAAAAAGTGAATCAATGTCTGAGTAATTAAGAAAGTTGAGAATAATGCTTGGAATTTTACAGTACTTCATTATTTGATTTCTATATGGACATGAGTTCAAAGTGATCCTGCAAGCTTGTGTCAACAGTAAAGGTTTTGTTATTGAAGAACTACACCACTGTGATAACGTTGGGCAAATCCGTGCCATATGATCAAGACACACAAGGTCAGTCCATTTCCAGCCAGCAGCGCTGAGGTACACAACTAGTTTCATATACAGGCTGTCTCTGCGCTGGCGAGTGTGCCAGTGAGAGTCGATATATAGAGGAAGGCAATCAAATATTTGCTGCAGATCATCTCTGCCACCGTGAGATTTTATTAGTTTGATAGTCAAGGTGGAGACTAACTCCAGGAACTCATTGAACAAGTGACCGTCATACAGGGCCTGGTTGCGATGGAGTTTCAGGAGTAATAGAGTGTGAAGCTTTAAAGAGTTGGAATGATTTATGACCATATGAATCAATTGTATAATGAATTCATCATCCTTAAGCTTTAAGGCTGTTCTGATGACATAGAGCATTGCCCCTTGGCTGGCAGGCTCTGCACCTGCTTCAAGCAGCATTTCTAAAATGTTCCAGCATGCACTTTGGTGCATGTCTTCTTGCTTGTCATATACAATTACCTAAATATAAGAACAGACTATACAGCATTGAAGAGACAAGGAAATGGATATATGTTTTTAAATGCTTATTACATTACTGGTAAGCTACACTATTGAATCCAATCTTTACCGCAGACAAAATTAATTGCTGTCAATGAGCTAACCACAGCTTTCAATTCCTATACGTAAATTAACCTAAGATGAACCCAATCATTTATAAGCTTAGATTTTGAAATTCTTCTTTTAAAAGCAATGATTTTAAAATCTTTTTTTTTAGTCATTATAGTTAACACCCAGTTCATGCTTTAAAGGTTCTTTGAAATAGTTCTTATATGCACTGAAAGGCAATTGACCTTTATGTATTTTAAATTTTTATTGAGTATGCTTTGTGCTTTAAGAACAAAGTTTATACAGTGGTTACCTTTTAATGCTCTATGTCTTATTTTCTAATTAAAGAAAAACTAAATAGTTCACAATCAAGATCTGAAGACAGGGAAAGACTAAATAGTTCACAATCAAGATCTGAAGACAGGGAAAGACTAAATAGTTCACAATCAAGATCTGAAGACAGGGGAAGGCTAAATATTTCACTATCAAGATCTGAAGACAGGGAAAGACTAAATAGTTCACAATCAAGATCTGAAGACAGGGAAAGACTAAATAGTTTATAATCAAGATCTGAAGACAGGGAAGGACTAAATAGTTTATAATCAAGATCTGAAGACAGGGAAAGACTAAATAGTTTATAATCAAGATCTGAAGACAGGGGAAGGCTAAATAACACTTTTTAAGGTTGTGAGACCTGCTTTACAATTCCATGGTTTGGAATTAAGATGTTATAGAAGAATTCTAAGTACAGCATACAAAGACCACATCACAAACAAGAGAATCTAAATATGGTAATTGGGTCCCATGATGACATTCTGACCTCTGGAAAAAAATGTACAGCCATGTCAGGAGATCCTAAGGGCTTATGAAAACCTTTCTGCGGGGAACAGTACCAGTAAAAAGATGGAGAGGCAGAGAAAAAAAAAAACATCAAGGAATGCTGCATAATTTATGACTAATCTCCTCAAGGATAATTGATATATTAATATTTAACTTAATCTAGAAATAAAGCAAAGATTTGTCCAAAAACATTACAAACAATACTAAAGAAATCTTTCAGCTAGTGATGACATAGGGAGACCAAATAGGATATAGTCAAGAGGATAAATGGGCTACATTTAGTCAAGAGGATAAGTGGGCTACATTTAGTCAAGAGGATTAGTGGAATCTATTTAGTCAATAGGATAAGTGGGATCTATTTAGTCAAGAGGATAAGTGGGATCTATTTAGTCAAGAGGATAAGTGGGATCTATTTAGTCAAGAGAATAAGTGGGATCTATTTAGTCAAGAGAATTAAGTGGGATCTATTTAGTCTAGAGAATAAGTGGGCCCCATTTAGCCAAGAGAATAAGTGGGATCTATTTAGTCAAGAGAATAAGTGGGATCTATTTAGCCAAGAGAATAAGTGGGATCTATTTAGTCAAGAGAATAAGTGGGATCTATTTAGTCAAGAGAATAAGCGGAAAAGGAGCGAAAGTAGTCTTTTGTAGTGTTTAGTGAAAGTGCAAGAGATGTTTATAAAATTCCTTTACATATGTTTAGACTCACACCAACTACAATAATCATCAGCATAACTAATAAAGAAATTTCATGCAAACTAAATATCTGAGAAAAAAAAAACTTCTTTTAAAAGCAACCAACAAAAATAGCACTATACCAAGGCTAAATCTAGGGGTGAATATCCATTAATATTTTGATAGTTCAAGTCACAACCTGGTGAAGCTAGAAGTGCTTTCACTATGGCCACGTGGCTCAGTTTGACAGCCAGAAACAAAGGGGAGTCTCTTCGTTTGTTCAGGCAGACATTTATATCAGCCTGCAGACAGAGAGTTTTAGCAAGGTATAGGAAAATTAAGAAAATACTTAAGAAGCAACAAGCTTAGAATGAAGCAATCAAGGAATATTTAATTGCAACCATGCTCTGCATTAAAAAAAACAACCTGTTACTTGTTTGACTCCGTTACACATTTATTTAAAACCAAATGACCCCCATTCCTTAGACCTAAAGTAAATGAGCGTGTCCAATGGCTAACACAATGAGGTCTCTATACTTTTCCAAACAGATGTCAGCTATCCAGCTAACAGTATTAGGTGGAGAAAGTCATTTACCGCTTAGTAAAACTTTGACTTTATATTAAATGTCCACTAATTTAAAGCTAAATGTTCAATTCCACTAAATTGAAAATCAAACTCTCTGTATATTAAAAAGAGTTATCTTGTAATACTTCAAATAACCATATATAACTCAAGCCAAAAAAATCTTTTATAGGAATCATGAAGTCCAGTAAAGGAATAATGTTGTTTTATTTTTTAAGTTTCTGTATCAGAAATGAAGATTGATACATCCTAGTCCAAACCTCCCGAATGACAGCAGGGGATGGAAGCTGGCTAAGTTCGAATTAGGGACATTGTCATGACAATATAAAGTGCATACCATATGATCAGGCAGCCAGCTTAGTTTGCTAAATAATTACAAACTATGTACATTTATGACAATGTCTACTTTTGTTTTCCAAATAAAGATGTGGCATTTGAGTGTAAAGATTTGCTTATTTTACATTTCACTCTTACAAAGAAGGAAGCTTTTCTCTTTACCTTCATTAATGCTTGAGCTAAAGAATCAGGTTCATTGTTGACAATGGCATCTTGAATTTGTAATGAAAGGTCCACTCTTTTTTCTCTATCGTCTCCATCACATGCCATTGTTCTGAAAAGGAAAACAAAAGTAATGTAAATAAAAGCATAGTTCATTAAAATTGTATATTTTTATAATACTAGCTGATACCCAGGCTTGACTAGGTTGAAATGAAACGGTATATGTTGATTACTTTTCCAGAACACCTTTTTCTTTAGCTTTGAATGAAATGGTCCCTAATGAATTTCCCTAACACACACACTTCTGACAAGGCTTTGTTTCTCATGAAACAGTTTGATAGGGACAGTCCTTTCCACAATTTTATCCTCATCCCTAATATATGCATTTTTTGCCCATTAGTTGTATATGATACAATTGAATAGTTAATATTGTGGATCATTTTGTTGCAAAACAATTTTTCATTCATCCTTCAATGCAAAAGTTCTCATTATAATTGCCTACACACACAGATGTTTGGCAAAGTGAATTCTAGAAGCCCTCTGCCTTTTTTTATCTCTTGTGACATTTCAATTTTGACTGGAATCTTTTTTCCCCCAAATGAAACAGCCAACCACACACATTTTGTCAAAAATACATGTTTAATTGGCTAGCAAGCTTCTAGTTTCAATAAGTACACTCCATATATACGTTTTCAAAGGATTTATATCAAATAACTTTCTTTTAATAATTTGTGGTTAATTCAGGAAACATTAAAGTCTATCTAAATCAGAGAAGATCAATGCTTTAAAGAAATTAAGATAGGATAATTTTATTGGTCCAATTTGACTACAATTGTCCATCTCAGCATTAGTACTATAACAATAACAATAGAGATGCAAAGACAAAAACATTCACATACACACTCACACACAACCAGCGCTTTATCAATTAGGCTTCTATGTACTTCTTGGTCATGACAAATGACCTTGAAACAGTCTAAACCTAAACACCTTATAATGGAGAGGAGCCGACCACTTCATCCAGATCTGATGTAACTATGGTTTAATAGGTGCAGATTTTTAACAAGAATTTAGTGTGTTTTGGAAAGGCATCTTTCATGAAAAAGTTCTTCGAGAGATGGTATTTCTGTTCGAGTTATATTAGATGCTTTTTCTACAACATTAGAGACGCCCTACCAATTTATTAATTGCTTTGGAAAAGTCTAATGATTTACATTAATTAGTCATTGAAATTAAAATATAAACCTTTAGAAAATCTACTGACGAAACAAATAATTAGATTCATTTGTTTGTCAAGGTTTATACATTAAGGGTTCTAGCATCCTACAGGTGATGCTAGTGAGTGAGACTCATTTATAATGTACAATATCCTGATTTAGTGTGACCTGGAAAAAAAATTAGGCACTATTCATTACTTTACCATATGAGAAATATCATCAGAATACCATTCCTGCAAGGTTTTTAAGTTTTTAAAAAATAGTTTGGTGATTCATTTTTCTTGTATATTTATGTTCTCAATTGAAATTTCACAGGATGTCTGTCTCCTGAAGCTATTAATGCTAGTTCCAAATATTTGTTAATTATATTAATATTTATCCTTTTTTTTTTTTTTTTTTACAGCATGACTCCATGCTCAGGTCTAATATCTTTTGAGGACATGTGAGGTTGAGGGCATCTGGAAGACAGTTTCAATGCTGTCTCAGTTAAAATATCAATTTAAAACAAAAATTCTAGTCTCCATTAGGATTTTAACTCAAGTACCCTTGGGTTGGTAGCCAAGCAGTTTAAGCCCCTAAACACATCTGCATATTAGCTTAAGTTTCATTTAATCAGTTTCTATAATCTCCTACAATTATGTTAAGATCTCTAAACCAAAAGTTTTGTTTTTATTTTTGAAAGTGGATAATTAGTTAGGACAAACATATTAGTGGCAATAATCACAGCCATTCTGGAAAAAGTTTCCTAATGACTGAGAACTATTTTAACTTTCATATAAAAATATTAAAACAATGTGCATGGGATACAGAATTGTAGTAAACATCCACAATTTCAGCTATCATTTGAAGTTAATTTTTTTTTACCTTTTGTGAAAGGAAATATTTAGTGACCAAAAAAATATAAAAATACTCACCAAAATGCTTTCCATTGCTCCATTCTTTGTGATTCAGTATTAATGACTGTAAAATTCTTGAATATTTTTATTTTGATATTGAACTTTTGATTGTTACATTTTCATACACTATGCTAGTTTATAAAAATTCTAAAAAAAAAATATTTTCAAATTTCAGTAGTTAGCTTATTTCAAAGTTAAAAAAAATTTGATAAGTAAAAATATTCTTTCCCATGCTTGCATTACTACTGAAACTTGGTGAAATCAGTCTGAACAATAAAATCTAAAATCAAAAACTAAAAGCACTATTGATAAGTCATTACCAAAATCATGTGTGTGGTACTCTTACTTTTAGTCTTCTTTTAGTTTTTGAAATTCAACATGTCAACCATTTTTTACAAAGCTTACATCAGCTCAATCTGTCTGATAAAAAGTTTGTACATGTTATTTCTCCCATACCTGATCTTGGAACAAGTTGAAATTTTGCACAATTATTTCTAGTACCTAACAAAACAAACAAAAAATTAACAAATTAGCTAATTAAATATTGGTAGTTAATTATTTTACTTTGGTATTGAACAAAGGAAAGAAATCTTACTTGAAAGATGTGGTGGTATAAGTTGAATTAAGGAGGCTTAAGCCCTGAGTTCAAATTCAAGTTGTACAACTTTTTTTGTATACATTTAAAAAGCAATCATGGTAACATTCACCCAGATATCCCCTTTCCCAACTGGTTCAGACATTGATAGGATCACAGCAATTAAGAAAGCTAAAAGTATAATGTTGCCCTAAACAAAAAAAAATTGGTAAAAATATTTCTAATCGCACAAATTTATTATTGTTACTTTAGATCTATTACAAATTTAATTATATGACTAAAACTAATTGATACAATTGCACTTATAAGCTTTGTAGGAAAGATGATGTAAAGTTCTTCTCTTTCTATGGCTGATGGTTTACTTCCCTTACATATGTCAGGTACTCAATTAGAGTTAGGTAAAGTTCCCCTTTCAAACATTGCAATCTGTAGGAAAGATGATGTAAAGTTCTTCTCTTTCTATGGCTGATGGTTTACTTCCCTTATATATGTCAGGTACCCATCAGAGTTAGGTGGACTTAGGAAAGTCCTAAAAATCATGAAGTTCAAAATCCTTGCCTTTTAGATAGTTTAACAATTTGGCAACCCTGCTTTAATTCCTACTTTATTTTTAAGGTCTAGAACTATATAAAAAATTAACCTAAATAAATTTACATAATTTGCTGTATGGAGAGAGCAATAAAATGGAGGCCAAAACAAGAAAAATTTAAATCAAGACCATCCCCTTATAACATGGCAGTAGACCTTTATAGAAGAATTTAAAAAACATGGAAACCAGATGGGATGATGCTGGCGATGTCATTGGTGACTGGTCACTGTGAAGACAACTTACCATTCTATGCACCAAAAAAGAAGCAGGAGGATCTAGCCAATTAATTCATACAATTATACTTATTGTATACAACTTATCAAAGATGATTTTAGCTACATTCTATTTTAGGAAAAATTTTTGTGGGACTTTTATGGATAGGAATGTAGGCAGTCTCTAGTTGGGGGCGTGTCATCATGATACCCTGGGTGGTGATGTGGGAGGAAAAATAATTGTTTACTTGTTGGAGCGCGTTTTGTTTTTCTTTTAGAGAAAGCTGCTAGGCAATGGTGCCAAGTCGGGATCACTGGTTTGAGTCCCTGGCTGGGCCTGCCTAAGTTTCGCCATATTTTCTTCACCTTCTCTTAATAACATTGGTAGCTTAGTGCTGCTATTATTATGTTACAAATCACGTTTATTCATAATTTGTTTTTAGCAATAAAAGCTCCTAACTCCATTTATATTTTAGGAAAAGTAGTTAGAAAAGCATGATATATATATAAAAAAAGGTGCTGAATATACACTAATCCTGGTGAAGTCACAAAGTCTGGGTCTTTCCTAGAATTTACTACATTAATATCTATTTACTTCATCAGTGGTTTTAATGCAGTCATTCATCATCAAACTCCATTTGAGTGAGGGCTTGAGAGGCTTAAATCTTCTCTTGCAAAAGCCCAGGACAGAAACCCTGCTGTCTTGCGTAGTGCATACACGTCACCATACAGCTCGAGAATTTTTGGTTTCCCAGACCTGTCAAGGCGTAGATCAGCAAGTCTGGGGCAGTCAAACAGAATATGAGGCACAATTTCCTCTTCTTCCCCGCAGCGGGGGCACCGTGAATTGAAATTTGGACATAGCCGTGAGAAATATGAGCAAACAGGACGGTGGCCTGTCCTGCACTGTCCTATAATAGCTTGCTCAGGGCTGGACAGCCTCCACCATGAGGAAGTGCAGTCAGGGCGCCTTATGCACTCCCAGACTCTACTGGCATTTTGGGACTTGTCCAGGTGCGGACTGGGTGTCAAAACTGGTCAGGGCATTTCTATACAATCCCGCCCACAAATTGTACACTACATTATGAGCATCCAATCATACCTGTCACCAAAAGCATTGTGTAAATTTTAATAATGTCTCAAAAGTAGTCAGTACATGAATAATTTATTAGATGATTTTGAAACTTGGAATGGGGAATCCTTAATGTGAAAAGTTCTTGCTACCATATACATTAGCATTCAAAACATCTGAAGATCCCACATTAACGAACATATTGTTTATGATTCACTTTCACTCCTCGTCATTTTCTCAGACATAAACTTCAATTTACAAATACAACTCTTCATCCTCCATTACTTTAACTGTCCATCTCACAAGGTCATGGCAGCGCAGTGGCTTCCGAACCTGTGGTCCTGGGTTCGCATCTCAGTGAAGACTAGGATTTTGAATTTCGGGATTTTTTAGGGCTCCCCTGGGTCCACCCAACTTTAACAGGTACCTGTCTTTAGCTAACAAAGTAAAGGCTGTTGGTCATTGTGCTGGCCACATGACACCCTGCTCGTTAACCATTGGCAAAAAACAACAACAACAGATGACCTTAACATCATCTGTCCTATACATCACCTACTGCTTTCTCAATAGCTTGGAAACCTAGTTTGATTGCATCTTAAAGCTGGCTACACACATACACAACAGAGCATATCCACTTGTTTTTAATATCCTTACGTTCAGTAAAACAAATGCTGTCAAGATAATCTCATGTTCTAGCAAAGCCTCCTTGTATATCGACTTAAGTCAATAACTTTGTTGTCTTGGTATTAGTGTTTCTTATGGCGTTAAGCCTGATCATTCATAAATGCTGTCATCATAAAGTTGGTGAATGACAACAATCTAAATTAGACTAAATAGTGGCCAGACGTAGATCAGATTTAAATGTATTAAACAATTAGAACAATTTCACATCTATAAATTATTAAGATATTGCTTATCTTCTTACTGCTTAGGGGGTGCAGATTTATTTATTATGTAAACAGTAAATTACATTAAGAAGTGAATCTGATGAGAAAAGCATAGTACACAATTACCCAGTAGTAAAGTTCCCCTTTCAGACCTTGTGGTCTTTAGGGCAGATGATGTAAAGGTCATCTGTTTCTGTGGCCTACGGTTTATAAGGGTGTAATGTGGTCTGCACAACGATCAACCGCTTTTCCCCCAACTAATGTCAGGTATCCCATTAGAGCTGGGTGGACTCAGAGGCGCCCAAAGATCCAGAAATTTTAAAAAAGTTAATAGGTAATCAGATGACATTACTTAACTTATTCCAGAAGTGTTAGAAGAGGCTTTTATGTGAAAAGTAACGCCAAATGATTTAAAAAATTTTATTACTTCAAACGATCAAAACAAGACTATGGCTTGAATATTCCTGGTCCATTGGTGAATTTGATGGGGGGCCGCCTCTGAGTTTGTGTGATAACATAATCTCTCTTTGTAATATTGTTTTGCACAGCATTCCAGCAATAGTTATTATTACTTATTTTCTGCTCCTCCTTTTTTCTTCTTTTTAGATTCTTTTGCATTTTGATTCCAATCAACACATTTCAACACTGTTCAAGATAATAATTGTGATTTGTGAAGGACTTCATAGCGGACCAACTCCATCAAACAAACAAAAAAATTTGTAAGTGACTGGACACGTCCTCTATAGGACTTGGAACGTTGTTGTTGATCCCTTTATTGATTCACACTAACGTCGATTTCTATAAGAGATAAATGCCTTAATTTTCTTGTTTATCGTTTAGAGACGTCTACTACAAGCACTATATATGGATGAAGGATATTTACAATGCTTTAGATTAGTAATAGTTTTTTTATTTTTGTTTAATCATGACGCTCAAAGTGTTGCATTTAAACATCGACAAAAGAATTATTAAACTTTTTATATAGCAGCCATCAGCAGTCTAATTAACTAGGCCATCACCTGCTGGTATGGTAATACTTCAGTGGCACAAAGACTTAGACTAAATAGACTAATTAAAAAAGCATCGCATATCACTTGAATACAGCTACTATCTCTTGCAGTGCTTTTTCATGAAATGTGCCTTTTCAAAGCATTCTCAATTCTTAAGGACCACTTGCACCCATTAAACCACTGTTACATAAGATCTGAACGAAGTGGTCGCTCCTTTCCATTAGGACTAAAAGAGAAAGATTTCAAAACTCCTTTATCCCACTTTCGGTCAGAGTGTTACAAGATCAGCTGTCGTCATCGAGAAGTACATAGAAGTCAAATTCATAAAGCGCTGGTTGAGAATGTGTATCATGTGTGAATGTTGTTTGAATTTTCATCTATACTGTTATTGTACAGTAGTTACGCTGATGTTGTCTATTGTAGTCAAACTTAATTTCCATTTGATTGGATCAATAAAATTATCTTATCTTATCTTAAAGAGAATAATATAAATCTTGAAACAATATACTGGCATTCATGCGGCCCTTTTGATACCGGCCCACTGGGCCTTGGCCCAAATGCCCATATAGCCAGTCCGCCCCTGGACTTGTCCCAGCACTCAGGCCACTTTTCCTTTTCTGTTTTTTTAATTATATAGCTAAACTCAACTGTTATATTATTAAGTTTTAAAAGTCATTTTTAGTAAATGGACCTCATTCACCAATCCTAAACAAACAACATTTAGCCACGTGGTTCTCTATCTCTTCTATACAAAATACGCAATCCATAAAGGCTGTCACATGATATGTTGTTTTTCATTGTTTTATCAATATTATCACGTGGCTAAATGTTGTTTGTTCACAATTGGTGAATGAGGTTCATTGACTAAAAATGAGTGTTAAAACTTAATAATATAACAGTTGAGTTTAGCTATATAATATTATAAATCTGTCATTATATAATTATAAAATGTATATCTTATAGATGATAGTACTATATTATAGATTAATTATAGAACTCTAGTAAGTTAATAACCTAATCAAATTATAAATTAATAGATCGAGAATTCTAGTCTAGATCTATAATCTAGAGCAGGCATGTCAAACACAGCGTTCAGGGGCCGCATGTGGTCTGTGACCACTTGGCATGTGGCCTGCTTGGCCACCTAAAAAATTATTAAAATAAGTTTTTAACTGTTACGCTGGAAAATAAGAAATGACAAGCTACTTGAATAAAAAATAGTATTTGTTAAACTGAGCAACGAGAGTGAGTCTGTAGTGAAAACCCACTACATTTTGTCAAACTTAATTGCAAGCCATAGTAAATCCTTTAGTGAATGTGATTTTATGAAAGAGTGTGTCATTAAAGCTGCGGAAGTAATTTGTCCAGAAAAGGTGAAAGCATTCAAAGAAATGGCGTTAACCAGGAACACTGTGGCAGATAGAATAAATGACATGCCAGTCAGCTTGCGTGAACAATTAAAGATTTTGAATTATTTTCACTTGCTCTCAATGAGTCCACTGATGTAACGGGTGTAGCACAGTTGGCTATATTCATAAGGGCCTGTGACAGGAATTTTGAGATACATGAGGTGCTACTTGAGCTCTGTTCTATGCATAACACCACAACAAGCAAGGATGTTTTTGAGAAATAACAGGAGGTGATATTGCAGTACAATTTATCTTTGGTAAAGCTAGCTAGTCTAACAAACGATGGCACACCAACAATAAAATGAAATGGTTTTGATGCAAAGCTACTGTTAAAAATAAGAGAGACTGATGCTAATTTTAAATTTTCTCATTTTCAGTGCATCATTCACCAAGAAACATTCTGCGCAAAGCAATTACAATTCCAACATGTCATAAGACCGGTTTTAGTCGCTTTCAATTTCACTCGTGCCCATGGTTTAAATCAGCGCCAATTTTTAATGTTTCTGGATGATATTGGATACAAATTTTATTGTGTTCCCTTATACACAGACGTCTGCTGGCTCTAATGTCATAAAGTATAGAAGAGATTTTTTGCACTATGTTAGGAAATTGTATTGTTTCTGAACAGTGAAAGATGAACCTGTTGAGCATTTCCAAACTGACAATGGGTTCAAGATTTGGCAATTGCAGTTGGTCTCACTGGTCATCTGCAAGACTTTAAGTTGAAACTTTAAAGTAAAGACAAAATAGTCACAACTGCGTGTTATGATGTGAAGTGCTTTCAAGCAAAATTACGACTGTGGATAAACCAAATATGAAAAGAAAATCTTGTTCACTTCTCACCGTGTCTGGAACTAAAAAGATTAAATACGGTTACAACATTTGGTAAATATATCTTACACCTGTAATCGTTAGTAGATGCTTTCAATGACCGTTTTCGTGACTTTGTTTCATACGAGCAACAATTTTCATTGCTTGTATCTCCATTCTCATTTGATTCTGAAAATGCTGCTGGTAATGTGCAAATGGAGCTAATAGAATAGCAATCAGATTCATTGTTAAAATACAAGTATATAGAATTGGCTTTGCCAAAATTTTACAGCAATTTACCCTAAACGATACGCTGAATTGCGGAAATTTGCAGACAGAATTCTTGCTAAGTTTGCAAGCACTTATCTCTGTGAGCAGTTCTTTTCCATAATGAAAGCTACAAAAGCACCTCACCGTTCGAAATTATCTGATCAAAATTTGTCATCATTGATAAAAGTGTCAGTGGAAAACAAACTTCAACATGACATTAATAAACTTGGCTCCCATAAAAGATGTCAAGCATCAGAACAAAGAAAATAATGCGTAATCATGGTAATTTTTAATTACCAAATAGTACTGCAAATTTAGCTAACTAAGGGACAGGTATGCCATTAATTATTGTATTCTAATTGTTTCTAATTTACATAAAACTAGTAGGCTGTTTTGCAAGTGATTTTTAGCTGCGGCCCCCAAACTCAAGTCATATAATTTATAAAATATAATTTTTTTATGTGGCCCATACATGATACAAAGTGGCTTAACGAACCGAGTTTGACATGCCTGCTGATCTACTTAGTATCATCTAGACTAATCTAATCTAGAGTTTAGAGTCTAGGACACAAGCTAGTGTCACTATAGGCAGTATAGGCTGACTAGTGACTAGGAGAGTTAAGTCTAGACTCTAGAGTGAGTCTATATATTACTTATAATTTACTATTTTTATCTGGAATTTATATCTCAGAATATCTAGAATCTAGTCTAGTTATTTTTACAAGAAACTGTAAATCAACACTACCAACCATTATTATTATACCAGATCTAATACTAGACTAGATCTATAGATCATCTAGTCAATCTAGAAAAAGTGTCACAATCTCAGTTGAATCTGTAATGTTTACAATTTTTTTGCGTCGATTTTGTTTACACGGAAGTTGAAGTATTTAAGTAGAACTCTTCAATGACAAAAAACATTTTCAGAGAGATGATCAAATTCGTGGACTAGATTCGTGGACCAATGAAATGCGGACAACACAGTTACTTACTACCGATTGGTGAAGTAGCGGATTCTTCCTTTCAGTTGTAAAGAGAAGATAAGACGGTACTGATTGAGACAGTAGAAAGAAAAGAAAAATGAAACTTTACATTACTTTATTATCTTTGTTTGTCTGGACAGCTTTAGCTTCCGAAGATGACGTACTTGTATATACTGCTGCCAATTTCGATACCGAAATTGTGAAATATGACGTTATTTTGGTAGAATTTTATGCCCCATGGTAAGCTATTTAGTATTAAACTGTATTTCAGTGTTACTGTTATAGTTACTACTGTTCGTGTAGTTACTAGTTAGTCTTAGTCGGATAGTGACAACTTAGTCTTACTCTTAGTAAGTGACTTGGCCTTAGTTTTTTTCTTTTTTTTATGTTGGGACCTTAGACTAGTCTAGTTTAGTCATTTAGATCTATATTCTAGCCGAGATCTAGAATCTAGTCTGGGCTTCAGCTTTTTGTTTGTTGGGGGGTTGAGTGTGAGACAAAATAACCATTTACCGCACACATTATGTTATGATTATCATGATATGACTGTGATTATGACATGACTAGAGACTCTTAAGTCTAAGAGACTAGTAGAGGGTTAGTATAGAATCTCAGCTGCATGTGATTGTGATGTGTACATTTCAAATTCAAATCACACCATTTCATTATTAGACTTATTAGATCTAACATCTTTGAATTTTACTTTCTAGATCTAGATTCTATAAAACATTAATATAATATACTGTCTAGATTAATAGATAGATCTAGATTCTATAGAATCCACTACTCTCTAACTCTTAAAGTCTCTTTGTCTAGTCTAGAATGGCTACTTATAGACTATTAACTCTAGAGAGATATCAAGATCTGATGTAGATCTAGAAGTCTAGCTATAGTATATTATATAGATTCTAGGTCACTATTGAATATTATGGCTATATAGATCTAGATTTATAGAGGCTAGGTCTAGTATATATACTATAGATTATAGTGTATAGTTAATTCTAGATCTAGATGTACTTTAATTTAATAATGTAGATGTCAAGCTAATCTAGAATGATAGACACAACTGATCAAGAATAGATCTAGATTCTAGATGTAGTAAATTTACTGTTAACATTACTGGTAGGTAAAAAAAACAACAAAAATTTGACACTGGCTATACAGTGTATACACTAATAAAACCTACATTGTTAAAAAAAAAGGGCTTGAAAAAATGATTTCCAACCGCACCAAATTTTTTGTTGTTTAACTAGATCTAGTTGAGGTATATTAGATCTAGACCTATAATCTAGATTTTTTAAAACATTAGGATGATCAGTTAATGACATATTTATATTGATAAATGATTCACACAAAACTATTTGTTTTGATGTTTATTTTTGCATTTTCAAACAGATTTGATTCATCATCATCATCTTTCCTTTGAGTTCCTCATGGAACATAGGGCCTCCATAAAAACACGCCACTTTCCACTGTTTCTTGCTACTTTATCTGTGGCTTCCCAGCTCTTTAGGGTCCTCTCGACTTTTAGTATACTGTGTTGTCATGTTCTTTTTTAGATTTGATTAGTTTGCTAAAATTACATTTTAAAATTTTTTATTGCCTTTCAATGTTAGGTGTGGTCATTGTAAGAATTTAAAACCAGAATATGAAGCAGCAGCTGGAGTACTTAAGAAAGCAGACCCCCCTGTAGCTCTTGCCAAGGTTTGTATCCTCTAAAGTCAGTTTTCTTTTAATAATTGAATAAGTATGTAATTCACTAATATAAACAAAAAATGTTCTTCACATTTAGGTTGACTGTACCGAGGAGAGCAGCCTTTGTTCTAGGTTTGGGGTTAGTGGCTACCCAACTCTTAAAATTTTTAAGAATGGTGAATTTTCAAAGGAGTTTGGTGGTGAAAGAAGGAAAGGTAAATAAGCCATGACCTTGAGCTATTCACTGTTAAGAGAATGTTTGAATGACTACTTGTATTTTGAACAGACTGCTTTCAGAAGGATAACTAATTATTGCACATAATTCTGTTTCTCTGTCAGATTCTATTGTCAAGGAGATGAACAAAGAAGCTGGCCCTGTTTCTAAGTTACTATCAACAGTAGAAGAAGCTCAAAAATTTTTAAGCAAGGACACAGTTGGTGTAATAGGTAATCATATAATTTTAATTTAATCCACCTAGTCTAAAAATGAAAAAAATACATCCATCTTACCCCAAAGTTGGCTCTTTTTTTTTTTTGTTTGTTTCTTTCCTTTAGAAATTGTTGAATTATCTTTATCTTTTTTTTTTTTAATGGTTATTAATAGATCATTTACCTAAAATATAAAACTCTTTTAGAGCTATTTGTCTTGATGAAATGTTAATGTCATTGAGACAATGAATTTGTTTTCATTGCCAGGATTTTTCTCTAGTGAAGATAGTGCTGATGCTAAATCATTTTTGAAAGTAGCAGACCAGGTTTCAGAGGTTAGGTTTGCACATACTGTCAGTGATGAAGTCAAGAAAGAACTAAAGCAAACTGAGTAAGTAACTAGTATCATACCTCATTTGGCTTTTTTTATCAATTAGCTGACCTGTATTTCCTAAGTGCGATTGATAATTTTTACAAAGCCTATATCAACTCACTCTGTCTGGTAAAAAGTTTGTACTAGATATTTCTCACACACCCATTCTCAATCAAGTTGAAATTTAGCACAATTGTTTTTTGTACCTGACAATTAAAAATAAATAACTAATGAGCAAATAGTAGTTATTTGTTTTGTATAGAACAAGGGAAAGAAATTGTACTTGACATGTGATAATATAAGTTGAATTAGTCGCCTTTAGAAGTCTTCAGACCTGTGTGAACACGTTTTTTTCTTATGCATTTAAAGCTAAGACTGCGATATTGATCCTTATGGAATTTTGTTTTGATTACAATGATTCTTATCTCACATAAAAACAACACAAAAGAAACATTCACATAATTAGAACAGACACAACATAAAGAGTTCTTTGAGTGACAACACAGGCATCTTGGTCCTTTTCATGTTTCCTGATCAGCAAATGACGTTAATACAGTCTATCCGAGTTAGGAACGAATGAGGTTTTGTACCGCTCAATTTTAGTCTTGATTGACAGAAGTTGCCCACTTCGCGACGACTTGACATAGTTATGATGGAGCGGGTGGCTACTACAGTAACGTTCACCTAGATACTCCCTTGTTTTTCCAACTGGTCCAGACTGTGATGTAAACTTTTTTTTTTTAACAGTGGTGTAGTCCTGTTCAGGCCAAAGGTTCTGCAAAGTAAATTTGAAGAAGCTGAAGTTCATTTCACAGATACAAACACTGCCAAGTTGAAGTCTGCTATTGAATCTGAAGCGTGAGTCGTTTTATTTTTTTTTTTTCCATAACAGGTTCTTCATTCATTTATTTAAAAACAAATAAATAAATGCATCTATTTAAAAACAAAGAAATAAGAGATACATAAAATTTTGTTTAGATTGGGTCTCTGTGCTGAACGTACTCAAAGCAATGCAGCTAATTTTGGAAAGCCTCTGTTTGTTGCTTACTACAATGTTGATTACACGAAGAACCCCAAGGGAACAAATTATTGGAGAAACAGGTACATGACATACAAATGTAGTTTAATGAATTGTATTAAAAAGTGCATTAGGACCTGTTGGCTATTACATTTAGTGTAGCATAATATCTGATGTTTTCATTGATTTTTTTTAGAATAATGAAAGTGGGCAAGCAGATTCGTGATGAAGGCAAAACAGTCTACTTTGCCATAAGTAACACTGATGAGATGAGCAGAGAGTTAGAAGAATGTGGTATCACTGAGAGAGATGGAGACAAACCAGTGGTGTGCGCTTGGGACAGTCAAAACAAAAAGTTCAGAATGACAGAAAAATTTAGGTAGAGTAAAGCTTTATACAAATTCACTTACTAAATCTAATTTCCATTTGTTTTTTTGTTTTCTGTATTTATTTATTTAAAAAATTGTTTTTCAATAGTGTTGAGGCTTTTGAACAATTCATTCGTGATGTGTTAGACAATAAAGTTGAGCCGTACTTGAAATCTGAACCAGTTCCTGCATCAAATGATGAACCAGTCAAGGTAATTTCTGAAATAAAATAGTTCAAATTTAAAAGTATTTAAATAATCAGTAATTTTAAAAAAACGCAGATTTTTGTAATGAATACTTGCTTTGATTTTTAGCTGCTTTATGCTATATTATTTTTAATTGTAACTTTGGTCAACCAAGAAAAGATTGACATTTTGTTTTCCCAAGTAATTTTTGTAGACATTACTTTATTGTAAGTTATGGACATACCAAATTCTTACCCCAGACCAATGTTACTTGTTATAAACATTTTAAAATACAATACAATTCTTAAGATGCATTTTTCATTTTATTTGTCTAGGTTGTAGTTGCCAAGACATTTGACAGTATTGTCAATGATGAAAGCAAGGATGTACTTATTGAGTTTTATGCTCCTTGGTGTGGACATTGTAAGAGTTTAGCCCCTAAATATGATGAACTTGCTGAAAAGGTTTGTGAAAAAGCTGCTTTTATTTGATTTTATTTATATGTGTTTGTATACAAATTGCAGCCTGAATTTAAAGAAGCAACTATTAGCATTCATACTTTCTTTTATACATCTTTCAGTTGAAAGATGAACCAAGTATTGTTATTGCTAAAATGGATGCCACTGCTAATGATGTACCAAGTTCTTATGACGTTAGAGGGTAAGTCGCTGTCAAATTTTATTATTTAATGATAAACAGCAAAATGTGAATTAAGCCATTATATAATAGTCAGTTGAGCTCAACAGCAATCAAACAGACAGTGACCATTTTGGTGCTGTACTGTACATGGTGATTTGCACAATATTAGAATTGGTCAAAACCCTTGCAAGCCATCTCTGGTCAAACTGATTGCTAGTTAATAACCCATGTTAAAAAGAATTGCCACAAAAAAAAATTTATTGTAAAAAATGGTTTTGTAAGCTTTTGTTTATTTAAAATTGTGCAACACAAAATGTCTTTCAGTTTAAAGTGCTCACATTTTAAGAAGCCTAGCATTTTTTTTTTTAATCTGTTGGCATGCTTAAGCTTCTTAAGATCCAACTATTTCTTTTTTCTTTAATCCTAGCTAAAAATAAATACAAGAAATTTAGAATTAGAAATATAACTAGATAGTTAGATAAAGAAATGTATTTGTTGTTACTACTCTCAGAATAACTTGATAGTCTCAAACAAGTCTCAAACTTTCAATAATCTAAACAAGCCACACCAAGTGTTGAGAATATTTAAAGACACGAATTAACTCATTTTTCTAAGTACCTAGTTTGCTGTTCATAGAATCTAATTGCTACTTAAATGTAAAGGTTCATAAGAGCTATTTATGAAAAAACATCTTTGACCTAAAGGGTCATATATAGCTGTAGACATTTGTAGACACATTGTTTGTATGCATTGATGCCTCCTTGCATTGGGTCAAATTCCTAATTTTAAAATTTCATCTTACTGAATAATATGTTACTGTTATATATATATATATAGTGTACTATAAGAATATTATAAGTACTATTATTTTTCTCTGTGCAGATTCCCTACCATTTACTATGCTCCTAAAGGCAACAAAAGTTCACCTAAAAGATATGAGGTAATCTTTGGATTTTGAAATTTTTTTTTCACACAAAAACATTATATCTATTCATTCTTGTTAAAGTCTTATTATAACTAGTGTAGTTATACATAGGAAAAAAAGTAATCATTGAACACTAATTCACTCCTCATTTTGAATTCAAGTTTAAATTCTAGAATAAAAATATACACACTATATTTTATTATTTCAATTTAAATGAATCCACAGTAATAGCATTGCAATTAAGCCTAGATTTGCCACATGTCCACTGAACCCTTTCTCTTTTAGGCCCCTCACCCCTCTTTTTCTTGAACTCTTTCTATTTGTAATTATTTTCCACGTTCTGATGGAATTATTCATTTTGCTCATATGTATTCCACTACCCAGTTATGATAAAACTTTAATCACTTTTTGTTTGTAATCTGAAGATGTTATATTTGGTATAGAATTAAAAGAGAATGTGTACCCTTTAGAAATAAAACAATTTGATGTTTATAAAAGCAAAATAAACATCAATTTTGGAGAATGTAATTTAAAAATAAAAACTTACCAACTGTGGACAAGTCTCTTTCGAGCTATATCTAGGCAAAGTTTTATGACCCAAATTGAACTAAAATAATTTTTTTATATTTATTCGTATTGTCACAAAACTTAACATATATAACAAATATAGAACATTTAAATTAATTGTCCTGAGGTCACTAGCCCCTATCCCATCTCCATGAAAAATTAATATAAAAAAATGGAGACTTTTTTTAGCCCCCACTCTATAAAAACATTGTTTTATTTGGTCAAAACGTATTGAGAATGACAAAAAAACAAGGGGAAACTATTCAAGGTTAAATTATAAGCGATTAAAAAATTTAAAAATTTCGGGAAGGAACTAAAACAAAACTGACTTTTCTTTGATTAGGCTGTAGTTGAAAAAAAAAAGATTATTTCAGAATCCTAAAAATATTTAGAATTTTCTCCTGTTTTAAAAACAAGTCATAGAACTCAGTAAATTGTCTGGAATTTGTAAAACTATTAATCAGATGCAATACAACAAAACATCTGCTTTGAATCATTTATATTCACTAAGACTATGTTTAGTGGCAAGTTGTGACATTGCTTTAATTTATCATTGTAAAATGACATTCTCTTATGCATACTATTTCATTTGATTTGTAGGGTGGCCGGGAAGTAGATGACTTCATTAAATATCTAGCCAAAGAGTCCACTGATGGCTTACAGGGTTACTCCAAGGAAGGCAAGAAAAAGAAGGCCAAGAAAGACAAGACTGATTTGTAGTGAAATGTCCCACAGAGTTTTGCTTACCATGTTGTTTTTTTTTTGTCTTCACATCATATTCCATATTCAGTTGTGAGAGTGTTAAGATGTTAGCATTGGTATCAGTTGAATGATATTGTTGGTAAGAAATGTGTTTACTGGACATTTTAATTGCTTTCTCCTTGTTATTTGATGGTACTATCTTCCATAACTGTTGCTACATTAGTAGACCACTGGGATATAAAGTGACTGTTTGACACTTTAAGCAATTGAATGTTAACTGCCAAGTGTTTGATGTATGTTGAACTGTGTTTGATTGTCAAGCCTGTATGTGATATGTGAACATTAAATTATCTCTCAAGTTAAGACATAATGTAGTTCTATGAATTATTGAGTGGCTGTAAGAGTTGGCAATTAAAAGTTTTTTTTTTGTTTTTTTTATAATCTCGGTATTGTTCTTTCATTATCTTTTATTTTTCATACTCCAAGACTGTTTTGCAGAACCTTGGTGCTCTGTGAGGCCTAAGTATGTGTTTCACAAACTATTGGAGCAATAAACATTGGCCACCAAGTGAATTAATCTCTAAAAAAAATAGGCAGTGCTTCATTGAATACTCAAGATGTTCCGTTATAGAAGTTTTGGAAACACTGCTCAAAGAATAATTTTCAGAAACCTTGACTAAGCATCTTAAATACAACACTGCCCTTTTTCCGATTTTTTTTTTAAACCAGGATCATTCACTAAAGTTGATTATTAATTACAAATGTAAAGAATGATTCTGTTCTGTATTGCTCTTCCCTGTAAAGCTGGGGGATCTGAATGGCTTTTTATTAAAACAAAGCTGAATGGATAGAAATACAAAACCCCAAGAGCTAATTGGTACACAATGACAATGTCCGTAAATTTGTCTTTGTTTCATCTTCAAAAATTGCGTTAGTCTCAGGCGTGGTCTACTGCATGTTAATCTGTATTGTATAAAGTAGACTGCAAACTGTATCGCCAACTCTTTGATTTTTCCTCGATTCCCGAACCCCATCACATGTCAAACTGAATTTGGACCAATAAAATTATCTTCATATATCTTGTACGGGAATAGCCTCAAGGCAGCAGAGTGAAATACACATTTTTTCTTCTAGGTGGTTAGCCAGCCAAGTTGTAATGAGCCACTGCTCCCCGAAACTTACTGGGCTGTAACCAACGGGATCAATAAGTTGAAGTGTGTCAAATGTGCTCCTCTAGAAAAAGGATGGGTGCACAATTCAAATCTAGAAGTTATAAAATAAAATTCACTATCACGCGAGTAAAGTTTGAAGATTTACAGGCCAAAAATTGTGGGGGGTGGTGAGCATTCACTGAAGGCCTTCGGAAAATGTAACGTTTTTGTTTTTTAGGCCGGCAGCTAAAAGTCATTCTAACGTACGTGCAAGTACCATCAAGGTGTGTGGGTGTTAGGTGGAAAAGGGGGGGGGGGGGTGTACATAGACGATACACGAATACAATCATGAGTAGGGGAGGTGGTAACAATGCGAACAGGAATCACATTTTTGTTTTATGTCTTAAAAAACAAACGGATGAGCCAAAAAAAAAAGGGAGGGGGTTGTGAGCCGTTCGACTGGAGGATAAATGAGGGAAAAAAACAAATAAGCGAAATATAAGGGAAAGATTATAGATATATCTCAAAAATGCAGATTTATTCCCCTTTTCTATATCAAACTAAATTAATTAGCAAATTAAAAAAAAAAAGATTCTTGTTTTAGGGGCAATGAATAATTGTGGGGTCCTTGGTTCGATTTTCTGTGAAGACCTGGATTTTGAATTTACGGATTTTCAGGGCGAGCTTGAGTCAGGGCCGGACTGGCGATATGGGCATTGGGCCGATAGTGCCACCGAAAGGGCCGCATGAATGCTAGTAAATTGTTTCAAGATTTATATAATTCTCTTTAAAGGCAACACTTTGAGCGTCATGATTGAATAAAAAATACTTTTTACACTTTTCAAGTCTAGTACTAATCTAAAGCATTGTAAATATCCTTCATCCGTATCTAGTGCTTCTAGTAGAGGTCTCTAAACGATACGCGAGAAACATAACATTTATTTCTTATAGAGATCGACGTTAGTGTGAATCTATTCGGATGAATCTTTACAGGGACCAACAATAACGTTCCACGTTCTATAGAGGACATGTCCAGTCACATACGAATTATTATTTCTTTGATCGAGTTTTCGCATGATATCGAGTTGGCCCGCTGCGAAGTCCTTCACAAATCACAATTATTATCATGAACAGTGTTGAAATGTGTTGATTGGAATCAAAATGCAAAAGAATCTAAAACGATGGAAAAAGAAGGAGGAGAAAATAAGTAATAAAAACTATTGCTAGAATCCTGTGCAAAACAAGATTAGGCCTACAAAGAGGCGCCCCCCCCCCCCCCCCCATCGAATTCACCAATGGACCAGGAATATTCAAGCCATAGTCTTGTTTTGATCGTTTGAAGTAATAAAATTTTAAAAATCATTTGGCGTTACTTTTCACATAAAAGCCTCTTCTAACACTTCTGGAATAAGTTAAGTAACGTCATCTGATCACCTATTAACTTTTTGAAAATTTCCGGATCTTTGGGCGCCTCTGAGTCCACCCAGCTCTAATGGGATACCTGACATTAGTTGGGGAAAAAGCGGTTGATCGTTGTGCAGACCACATTCCACACCCTTATAAACCGTAGGCCACAGAAACAGATGACCTTTACATCATCTGCCCTAAAGACCACAAGGTCTGAAAGGGGAACTTTACTTACTTTACTACTGGGTAATTGTGTACTATGCTTTTCTCATCAGATTCACTTCTTAATGTAATTTACTGTTTACATAACAAATAAATCTGCACCCCCTAAGCTATAAGAAGATAAGCAATATTTTAATAATTTATAGATTTGAATTTTGTTCAAATTGTTTAATACATTTAAATCTAAATCTACGTCTGGCCTCTATTTAGTCTAATTTAGATTGGTGTCATTCACCAACTTTATGATGACAGCATTTACGACTGAACAGGCTTAACGCCATAAGAAACACTAATGCCAAGACGACAAAGTTATTGACTTATGTCGAAATACAAAGTAAGAGGCTTTGCTAAAATATGAGATTATCTTGACAGCATTTGTTTTACTGAACGTAAGGATATTTAAAACAAGTGGACATGTTTTGTTGTGTGTGTGTGTGTAGCCAGCTTTCCAAGTTATTGAGAAAGCAGTACATATAAGTAAAGTAAAGTTCTATTTCAGATATTGTGATCTATAGGGCAGATGATGTTAAGGTCATCTGTTTTTTTGCAAATGGTTTACGAGCAGGGTGTTATGTGGCCAACTCAACGACCAACAGCCTTTACTTTCTTAACTAAAGTCAGTCATCGTTAAAATTGGGTGGGCCCATGGGAGCCCTAAAAATATCGAAATTCAAAATCCTAGTCTTCACCGAGATTCGTACCCAGGACCACAGGTTCGGAAGCGCTGAAACAATCAGCCACCGCTTCCAATGACTTGTTTAGGTCCTCATGCCGGAGAAAATGGCGAGGAGTGAAAGTGAATTGTAAACAATATGTTCGTTGATACATTCAATGTAAATACTAATGTATATGGTAGAAAGAATTGTTCTCAATAAGAGATTCCCCATTTCTAGTGTTTTACTTTATTCATTTAGTAATAAAGGCTTCGGGAGACAAACCTGAGGAAAAATCAGAAGCTGGTGACCCTTAGGCAGATTGTGGAACACTGTGCTACAGCCTGACAGAGCCTTGTTGATGTCTAAGGGCTGAGCCGAAGGCTCTTCGAGCCCTAAGTTTGAAAAAAAACCTGCTTGGACGCCAAACAGTAAAAAAAAAAAAAAAAAACCTGTGTGAACACACAGTTCTGTTTGGGAGAGACCCTAGACAATGCCTATGTAAAGCATTGCTGTTGACCGATGCATTTGGCCCCCAACGCGTGGGCTAGACACGGCTGAAGGCCGAGAATACACCGGGATCATCTGCCATTTTCCTTCAATGTACCAAGCTAACTGTGCAGGACCCGCCATTTATGTAGATTTATGTAACGGTCCCTTTGAGGAACAGCGCATGGATTGGTGACAGGTCTGTGGGAAATTTATTACAACCCCGACCGTGCAATGGGTGGACTCTCGTCTACCCGTGGACATCCCCACGGGAGTCCTGTGTTGTTACCCATTTAGCCTAGCCACTTCCTCTAATGGCCGTTTCCACGCGAGCGCCACGATGAGGCAGGGCAACGTGCTCGCGCCTGACAGAGCCTGCGGAGCTACTAGTCCGTTTCTTTGGTCACATGAGCTGCGTGGAGAGGAAAGGGGAACTACTATGTGGGCGACATCGTTCCGACCATAAACACTGCCCAGGCTTTCATCTCGCTTGTTATACGACTGAAGGAGGTTGGTCTATACCAGTATAATAGGTAATCGGTGGAAGGGTATTTTTCTTGATCAGATTATGAGTCAAAGCAAGGTGTTTCGCCACGACCTAGGTAGGCAAATTGTTAATATTATTATAAAACTAAAAAAATTGTTTCCGCAAGGTTGTTAACGCCGGAAGTGGTAATGGTCTTAAGCCCATCATTACCTACAAAGTGCTTCCAATGGCATGCGTCTCAAATAACCTCTGACAACCAGTCCAACTCCTGGCCTTCACGTGTGGCTCAGTTACTGAGCCTGGCGGAACCGTTACCACAAACAAGAGAAGGGGCAAAGGCGAGCAACTGGCGCCTAAACCAGTAAGCTTCGGGCAGAAGGGGCTCGTTAGCCTTGGTTGGCTACCCATCTAGGAGAAGGAAAACTCTGAATCCAAACCTCCGCTGCCCTGCGGCTATACCCAAACACGGGAAAGGCTTCGGGAGACAACCCTGAGGAAAAATCAGGAGCTGGTGACCCTTAGGCAGAATGTGGCACACCGTTCTACAGCCTGGCAGATCCTGCGGCGCTACTGATCCCAAACTGTACTGGATACTCCGTTCCTTTGGTCACATCAGCTGCGCGGAGAGGGGGGAACTGCTGTGTGGGCGACATCGTTCCGACCATAAACAATGCCCAGGCTTTCATCTCACTTATTCAAAGCCCTAACCCTAAAAAACTGGAGAGGACACTCCAGTTTCGCCTTAGGCGTCGGCCAAACACGGGAAGTGTCAGTCACCGGTTATAAGCTCAAATGCTCAATTGACGTAGAGCAGGGCGCCAGGAGCCACTTTCGTCGGTGGGAGGGATCCTAGGATTCCAATGGACAGCTACCGCCCGCCTCAAGCTGGGCAGCCCCCAGCCAATAAGGGGCTGTCCCGTCATGCCTGTCTTCCTCGTTTGGGTACACGAGGATAGGACAAAATCTGAAAAGCAGGCACAAAGCTAATGTACCAGTCGACATGAAGAAAAAAAAGAGGAGCTCCACTCTTAAACTGGGCACGTGGAATGTGCGTACTCTACAAACTGGACTTAATGAAAACCTACCAGACATAGAAGATGTCAGAAAATCTGCAATAATAAACGATGAACTGTCCAGGCTCAAAGTAGACATTGCCGCCCTTCAGGAAACTCGTTTAGCTGACTCTGGATCAATCAAAGAAAAAGACTACTCCTTCTTCTGGCAAGGCAAAGCCGAAAGTGAAGTAAGGGAACATGGCGTTGGTTTTGCAGTTAAGAACACACTGCTGAACACAGTAGAGCTGAAGTGCAACGGTTCAGAAAGACTCCTATCACTACGCCTTAACACATCTATTGGACATGTGACTTTGATATGTGCCTACGCTCCTACTCTGAGTTCCACACCAGAGGCCAAAGATATGTTTTATGACAACCTTTCGTCTGCTCTTAGCGAGATCCCAACCACGGAACAGGTTATCATCCTCGGCGACCTCAATGCACGCGTTGGATCTGACAACTCTGCATGGGACAGTTGTATTGGGCGTTTTGGTGTCGGAAAAGTAAATGAAAACGGACAAAGGCTCCTCGAGGTTTGCTCACTACACTCCCTCTGCGTCACTAATACCTATTTCAAAACAAAACCGCAGCACAGAGTATCTTGGCGGCACCCTCGCTCCAAACACTGGCACCAACTAGATCTAATCATGGTAAGACAAAAGTGCTTAAAATTTGTAAAGCTTACCAGGTCCTACCACAGTGCAGACTGCGACACAGATCACTCCTTGGTATGTTGTAAGATCAATCTGCTCCCCCAAAAAATCCACCATACCAAGCAGATTGGAAGACCCCAATCGGATGTAAGCAAGATGTGCCAACGTGATCTCCAGATACAGTTTGCGGAATCTTTTGAACGCGAGTACAAAAATATCTCTGAGAATACAGCAACTGAAAAATGGGAATACCTCAAGTCCACCATACAAAAGACTTCCCTGGAAATCTTTGGAAGAAAAATTACAAAACAAAATGATTGGTTCGACTCTAAAGCAGTTATTTTAGCACCTATCATCAGAGCAAAGAGAGATGCACTCGCTACTTACAAGGCAAAGCCTACCCAACGCAACCTGCTAAACCTGAAAGAAGCTAGAGCAAATGCACAGAGGACAGCAAGGATCTGTGCCAATGAATACTGGGTAGAGCTCAGTGAGAGTATTCAGCTCGCAGCCCAAGTAGGCAACATAAGAGGGATGTACGAAGGAATCAAAAAGGCTCTCGGACCCTCCCAAAACAAGACAGCACCTCTGAAATCAACCACTGGGGAAATTATCACAGACAAGTGCCAACAAATGCACAGATGGGTGGAACATTACTCTGAGCTCTACGCCACAACACGCTCAGTCTCTGACTCAGCCCTTAAAGCCATCACACAACTACCCACAATGAACGAGCTAGATGAAACACCCACCCTTTCAGAGCTCAACAAAGCCATAGACAACATTGCTGCCCGCAAAGCACCCGGATGCGATGGTATCCCCCCAGATCTTCTAAAACAATGCAAAACTACTCTAATCCAACCTCTACACGAACTGCTTTGTAAATGTTGGCAAGAAGGTGCTGTGCCACAAGACCTGCGGGATGCTAAAATCATTACACTGTATAAGAACAAAGGTGACAGAAGCGACTGCAACAATTACAGGGGAATCTCCCTCTTAAGTATTGTAGGCAAAGTCTTTGCTCGAGTGATACTTCCCAGGCTACAAAAACTCGCTGATCGGGTCTACCCAGAATCACTATGCGGCTTCCCGCTCAGGGAGATCCACGATTGACATGATTTTCTCCATCCGCCAACTCCAGGAAAAGTGCAGAGAACAAAGGATGCCTTTATACATTGCGTTTATTGACCTGACAAAGGCCTTCGATCTAGTTAGCAGAGATGGCCTCTTTAAAATTTTACAGTTAATAGGCTGCCCACCCAAGCTACTAAATGTAATCATATCTTTCCACCAAAATATGATGGGCACAGTGCAATTCAACGGTGCCAGCTCTGAAAGTTTCAGTATAAACAGCGGAGTTAAACAAGGATGTGTCCTGGCCCCAACCCTCTTTGGAATACTATTTTCACTACTAATCCACAACGCGTTTGACAAATCCACTGAAGGCATCTATCTCCATTCCAGATTCGATGGCAAACTCCTAAATATTGCCAGACTGAGGGCCAAAACTAAAATCAGAGCCACCCTCGTAAGAGATATGCTATTCGCGGATGACGCAGCGGTAGTGGCACACACACAAGAGGAACTTCAGTCACTAATGTCCCGCTTCTCTCAGGCCTGTAAAGAATATGGCTAGACTATTAGCACAAAGAAAACAAATGTTATGGGACCACCTACTACAGCACCACTCTCCATCCTCATTGACGATAACAAGCTGGACGCCGTAAACGAATTCTGCTATCTGGGATCCACAATTACAGATGACCTGTCCCTAGAAGAGGAGATGAAAAAACGCATTGGGAAGGCTGCCTCGACATTCGCTAGACTCAGACTAAGAGTTTGGGAAAACCATAAGCTAACTACGGTGACCAAAATGGAAGTCTACAAGGCATGCGTTATGAGTACACTGCTGTATGGCAGTGAATCATGGACCACCTACGCAAAGCAAGAGAGAAAACTAAACTCATTCCATTTGAGATGTCTCCGTAGGATCTTGAATGTCACATGGAAAGAAAAAGTGTGCAATACTGAGATCCTTGCGCGATCAGGTATTCCCAGCATCTTTACAGCCCTCAGACAACGCCGTTTGCGCTGGCTTGGACATGTTCGCCGGATGGAGGACAAGCGCATCCCGAAAGTCATCCTCTATGGTCAACTCGCGACTGGCACAAGAAAAACTGGTCGCCCCCACCTTCGTTACATAGATGTAATAAAACGTGACCTCAAATCAGTGAACATCAATACTGACAATTGGGAAGACATAGCTCTAGTCCGCAACAGGTGGAGAGAGACAGTGACAAAGAAAGCTATGGACAGTGAAAGTACATGGGTCTCAGCCCAGGAAGAAAAACGCACAAACCGGAAAACGGCCAGCTCCTCTACCACCGAAGCAAAAGCCAAGGGGACCCTAACTTGCGCTATCTGTGGACGGGAGTGTCACTCCAAAATAGGGCTCCACAGCCACATGAGGAAGTGTGCTCTGAGATGAACCATAGTCGTCCTACGACTGAAGGAGGCCAAATGAACTAAAAAAACAACAACAAACAAACAAACAAAAAACACACCCTTTATTCTGTACACCGAGTACACCAAAAAAGGTAGCTATTTATAACATTTTCGTCATATATGAAAATCTTTCATGGAAAAAATTGCAATCCTAGTTCTTTAGAGTTTTTTTTGTTTTTCTTTATAAAGAATTGTCCATGTCACGCGTGGATGTTTCTGGAAGTTATAGGCGTGACTATTTTCTTACTGGATATATGGTAGTACTTTGTTTTTTTAAAATTAATGTTTCACACTTGTCAACACTTTCGACAGGAAAGTTACTGAAATAGAAATAAAACGCGAAAACATAAAAGTAAAAAATTATTAACTTACAACACTACTTCCGGAAAAATCGGAAATACGTAGAACCACAAAAGGAGCCACGTCACACAACCCTTTTTTTGGAGAAAAAAAAAACCTCAAACAAACAAGATGGAATCCTTTTGAAGAATTAGGTAATAACAAAGCTGAAAATATTTTGTACCATTGAGTTCACCATAAAATATTTTCGTAATAGCGATGATCCAACATAAGTATGTAATTTTGGGTTCTGCGTGGGTGACTATCATTTGCGCGTTTCTGTTTTTATCACCACCAACAGAGGCCTTGTTTACGTTCCTCCCAATGTTCCAATACGAGATGAATTGCTCGGTTCACTGTAGATGCATTGACAGCACCATAGAAAGTATCATGAAACAATACTACTTCAAACATTTGTCCATCATGGGCGCTGCGTATAGGCCAGACTTACAGGATTTCGACATGAAGTCAGAGTACAAGAGCTTCTTGGGGGTTTTCGCGAAGATTTTTAACAATATAATGCTTGTGTTGTGTGAACTGTTAGACGGACGAGTCCACACGATCACCTCTTTACTGAACGGCGTGGACCACGGCATGTACACCGCCCTTGATGTGAAGTGTATCAAGAAGGAGACGATTATCTGGGACATCCCTTCCTGGCACACATCCTTCAACATCTTTGTCAGCGACAGTTGTAAGGTGTCCACTTACAAAGACTCACTAATCGTGGTCCCCATAAATATGTGGATAATGGACATAGAAGCCGGGGGCGAACATGTGATGAAAAGCATTGACATGACCTACTCTCATAACACACTTTCGCTAGCACTAGCGGGGTCCAGAAGCAAGTTCATTCCTCAAAAGTGGAGCAACGCCTACATGTGCTCAGTGACATTGCTTAGCTTTAAAGATAATTGGTTAGAAGATTTTAATTGCATCATAACTCTTACAAAAAGACTTGACACACTAGACCTGGAAGGCAATGTCATGACACGCTTCCCAAAGTGCCTCTTGGATTCAAAATACAGATCCCTAAGTTACTTATCCCTTGCATACAATCAAATTGATGACATATCGCCAATGTACGACTTGCCTGAGAACACTGGCGTACCAGACATCAATATCATCAACCTGAGTTACAACGATATTAGTGAGGTACACACTTTGCGAGATATGGGCCGGCTAAAAATCTTAGACTTAAGCTACAATAAAATCCAAGAAATATCAGCGAATGTATTTGTCAACCTGAAGTACCTAAACACACTCTTACTCGGCAATAACAGACTCTTTAAGCTCGACCTACAGATGCTCCTTCCTAGCAGTAATCTGGAAACGCTGGATGTTAGTCACAATTACATACTGTCGGTGAATGAAGCTAATGTCGTGAACATAAACAAAACTATACTCGAGCTAGATTTACAATATAATAGATTGTCATACCCTCCGCTAAAAGACTGTACGAAAATGTTACCTACAAATAATAACCTCAAAATTTTATCCGCCTACAATCCTTATTTGTGTGACTGCAGTTTCATTGTGTTCGAGGCGTGCATTAATCGGCTTGAAAAGCAGAACAGAAGTTCAGTGAAACATGTTTTCCAAGACTTGAACCAGATGAAGTGTTATTTTCCACCCACTAATAAAGGTCTCGCGATTCGAGATTTAAACTTTCACAGGTACTGTGTAGTTCTGGAGGACTGTCCTCCGTCTTGTACTTGTTATTTGCACGAGAGGAACACACTAAGAGTTAACTGTTCGTCAAGACGACTCCTGGAGATGCCGGTCATCATTCCCAAGCTGACCAACGTCTACACAGTTCTGTACCTCGACCACAACCCACTAGGATATTTGGGCTACCATTCCTATTTGAGTCGATTGTCAGAGATTTACATTGATAATTGTTTACTGACAACAGTGATGCCGTCTGCTATAGCGGCTCTCAAAAACATTAGAGTGATGACGCTACACGACAATCTCCTTCAAAAACTTCCCACCAGTACGAGGAACATTACTTTGGAAAAAGCCACGAACATAACTTTACACAATAACAGATGGGCGTGTTCATGTGAAAGTCTTTGGCTGCCCCGATGGATAAGCAAGCACAGTGCAATCATTTGGAAGCCAGAGAATATTTCCTGCGACTACTTACAAATAGCAATGCGGGATGTGAGTAAGTCAAACTGTGATGAAAAAAGACATCTCAATCACGATTACTTGGCTGTTTTCCTTATCGCGTGCGCGTTCTTAGCCATGACGCACGTATACTTTTTGTACCGCCAAGATGTTCCTATTTTAATGGAAAGCAAAACGTGATTTCTTTTATTTATTTCTCCATTTAGTTTAGAGCATGGTTTGACAGTACTCTTCGAACACATTTTAAATCTCATTGATTTTTAAACCAATTATGCTAGCATCATTAACTCTCTAAAGCCTTTATATTCTGGTGTACATTAATTATTATAATTTATGTGACCAAAAATGGCTGCTACAAGACCAAGATAATTTAAAGAGTTACATGTGTCTCGAACGTTTTAGCATTACTCTGTCACTACATATCTTTATGCCAGTGTATTCAAAAACCACAAACATTCATTTCTGCATTACAAACTTCAGATGATTGTGCAGACGTCGTTTAAGGACGTTCGTAGAAATAAAGGGGGTGGACCATGGCGGATTATACAAAACGACCTTGTAACACAATAAGGCGACACTATTTTATGCTTAATTTTGGGAGATTTTTTGTGTGTGTACATCTATGACATAGTCCTATTAAGCATAAAGAAATACTTTCTAGTGTATGTACTTTTATATAACTTTATAGTTTGTCTGTTACTTTTGTTGAAAGAAGACAAAAAAAAAAGAACTACAAATGAAGCTTATGAGATTGTGAAAGTACTCTTGTTTGTCTTTCTTGGTGCCCTGTTCATACCTATGCTGATTACTACGATATCACATAGACCGGTACTTATATACCGGCACTTATATACGGTACTTGAAAAAAAAAAGAATCTTAAACTGTGACTGAGAATAATGTATTTAGCGTTTCGATTTTTGTGTTAATACTTTGGTCATTAGAGTCCAAGATCTTGAGGGCTGATAAGCGTCCACTTACAGGAGCTATTTGGTGGTCTTATCCAGGTCGAATTTCATACCTTTTTTTAGGTGATAAACTGACTACAGTCAGACAACGGCAAAATATCACAGCTGGAACTTTAAAGTTACATGAAATACTGCATTCTTCTTTCATATTTGGTCTCAAAGACGACATTGAAATAATAGATGTTTTTCCCATTTCGGAGCCCGCTAAAAAAAACCCAGAAAGATTATACAATTTTGTTCTTGGCACTATTCGTCATGTGAAAAGATTTGTTACAGTGTAACAATCTGCTAAATTATTTTTATTCATTCATGTTTTGTTAACTACAATAAATAATTGTGTAAAGTTTTAACTAGATCCAAGAATGGGTGCGAAAGAAAAAACGTCTTTAAAATATTTACCAGATAGACAGACAGAGTGAGTTAATGTAAGCGTTGTAAAAATGATCTCTTTTTCTGCCATTAGTTATACAATTTTTTTTTAGCGGCCCCCGAAAAGGGAAAAGACGCTGTCCCGTTTAGATCTCGGAAACTAGAAGAGACAATGAAAATCGGACCATCATATTTTAGATCATTTAAAGTTTTGATACAACTGCTACTTTTTTCTTTTCTGAAAGCGAAAAATTTAATTTTTAAAATCAATTATGCAAGCAGTTTTTCTCATAAAAACACACAATTTTTACAACTATTAACTATTAATAACTTTTTTTTTTTTTATAAATTACAATAATATTCTAGAGACTAATTTATGCAAAATGGTTTTAGATTCTTTGTCATAAAATATTTTGTTTTTTTTACAATTGTATTGCTAAGTTATGTAAGCTTTGTCATATTAAATACTACATTTACAAAAAAACATTTTTTAAAGAGAAAAAATAATCTATTTACTATGCAAATAAGTTGGACATAATTTAAAACAATAATTAATAAATAGTTCCTTCTCGCGTGAACAGCAGAGGGTGTAACTCTCTATGCAATACAAGAGTAAAGGAATTTGTGCGCGGAAATGTTTTTTTCTTGAGGCTTTGAATAAGAGATTGACTCTTTACAAAACAATTATAAGACATCAGTTAGGACAGCCTCACATCTAACTTCACTTTCACCTATCCTTTGGTCTTCTGGACCGCTGGGGCACCACACAAGATCCGTCAACCTTCTTTCTCCATTCTTCTCTGTCATTTGCCTTTGATAGAATTTCATTATGATATTCTTCTGAAAATATTGAAACCTGCTTTTTTTCCTGCCTGGGTGGACCATTTCGGGGTCCGATTTTGAATTTGTGTTTAAACACTGTCTTTGTAACCTTGTTTTTTACGTTCTAGCGCATTTGGTCCTACTGAACTGTTAACAGGGGCAAAGTGGAGTAACTGGTGCCTAAATCAGAAAGCTTCAGGCAGGAAGGAACTCGCTCACTTTGGTAGGCTACCCATTTATGAGAAGGAATCCAAGCCTCTGCTTCCTTGCGGCTAAATCAAAACATGGTAAAGGCTTCAGGAAAGAGCCCTGAGAAAAAAATCAGTTGCTGGTGTTCCTTAGGCAGCTTGCAGCACATAGTGCTTCATTAAGGCAGACCATGAGACGTTGCTGGTCTCGAAGTGTATCGTATTCACCGTTCTTCTGAACCCAACAGGAGGGGGGGGGGGAATTGCTGGGTGACATAGCTAATCTCCTAATGCTCATGCTCTCATCTCGTTCAATGTTCTTACCTAATAAAAAAAAAAAAGTAAAGTTCCCCTTTCAGACCTTGTGGTCTATAGGGCTGATGATGTAAAGGTCATCTGATTCTTTGGCCTACGGTTAATGAGGGTGTCATGTAGCCAGCACAACGACCAGCTGCCTTTACTTTTTCCCCAACTAATGTCAGGTACCCATTAGAGCTGGGTGGACCCAGAGGCGCCCAAGGATCCCGAAATAATAATCCCAGTCTTCACCAGGATTCGATCCCGGGACCCTCGATTCAGAAGCCAAGCGCTTTACAGCTCAGTCACCGTGCCTCCTTCTTACCTTATCGGGCTCTATATTCACACCAAAAGGTGGGCCACTAAATGAGCCATAGCCATTCTATGCCTGAAGAAGGCCAGTGACTTTAAAAATTATCTTAAGCCAGCACGTCAGTTATAATGCCGTTTTATGCTTTTTTTTTTTAATATTCATGTGCTAATAAATATTTCGGAATTTCAAAGCCAAAGTCTCACACAGGTAGACCTCAAGGCTCTACATCCGGCTATTGATGGCTGCTTGGAGAAAACAGGTATAAACATTAGGAGAAGCGATGAAAGAGAACATTGGGTAGTAGGCAGAAATGCCTTAAAGAATCGGTTGAAGGCTAGTAGTAATAACTGATTCTTTAATTTATACTATTTCTATTAACTTGTTTTTATTTTTAGTGATAAAGTTAAATTTTTAAGGTATAGCTCGGTAAATATCCTCTTTTAAAATTAATATCAATGCAAAAAAAATAATTCATTTTTACAAATATATTATTGTGTGGCATTGTTTCTCGGTAAAAAGCCGGGTACTTGAAATAAGCTAGTATATGTGTGTCCCAAAAAGTATACAGATCTGGTGTTAAAAACTGAAAGTACTGTAAATAGGAAGTTTCCTCTTGCCACTTTTCGTTTGATTCCATTTGCCTCAGTGGACACTGATACTGATAAAGGGAATACAATGAATTTTGTTACTCTTAACGAAACTCGACCCTGGCAGTACCAGAGAATGAATACTCGTTCGTTCCTAACATAATAATAACATAATAATAATAATAGCCTAATCTTTATTATCCGCGAGAAAATTTCTTTTTTACAATTGTGCATTACAAAAAAAATAAATAAATTAGAGCAAACAAATTGTACGATAGCCATGATATAAGCATAGCGCAATATCGACCATCGTTAAAACATTTGACAGGAAAAATAGTAAATCAAAAACTAAAATGCGAAATAAAAAAAAAAAGGGTTTACATTTTTCATCTCAAAAAACTATTTCCGGAAAAATCGGAAATACGTAGAACCACAAAAGTAGAAACGTCACATATCGTTGTTAAGTATTAGTAAAAAAAACAAACAAGATGGAACCCTTGTTAAGTATAGGGAAATAAACATTATGAAACCATATTGTACAAATCATTTCCCTTCTACAAATGAGTATCTAATGGAACATTTTCGCACATGCGATGATCCAACGTAAGTATGTATCGATGGGTCCTGCGTGCGTGGGGATCCTTCCGGCGTTTCTGTTTCTCAGCCTACCAACAAACGCCTTCTTTTCATTCCTCCCAATGTTCCAGTACGAGATGAATTGCTCAGTTCACTGTAGATGCAGAGACAGCACTCTAGAAAGTACAATGAAACAATACTACTTCAAACATTTGTCCATCATGGGCGCTGCGTATAGGCCGGACATACAGAATTTTGACATAAAGTCCGATTACATGAGTTTCTTGGGGATTTTCGCACCGATTCTTCATAACATAGCGCTTGTGTCATGTGAACTGTCCGACGGACGTAACCACACGATCACCTCTTTACTGAACGGCGTGGACCACGGCATGTACACCGCCCTTGATGTGAAGTGTATCAAGAAGGAGACGATTATCTGGGACATCCCTTCCTGGCACACATCCTTCAACATCTTTGTCAGCGACAATTGCAACGTGACCACGTACAAAAACTCACATTTAGTGGTCCCTATGAATATGTGGATAATGGACATAGACGCCGGGGGCGAACATGTGATGAGAACCATTGACCTGAGCTATACTCTTAACACACTTTCGCTAGCACTAGCGGGGTCCAGAAGCAAGTTCATTCCTCAAAAGTGGAGCAACGCCTACATGTGCTCAGTGACATTGCTTAGCTTTAAAGATAATTGGTTAGAAGATTTTAATTGCATCATAACTCTTACAAAAAGACTTGACACACTAAACCTGGAAGGCAATGTCATGACACGCTTCCCAAAGTGCCTCTTGGATTCTAAATACGTCTTTCTTAACTACCTATCCCTTGCCCACAATCGAATTCAAGACTTATCGCCCATGTACGACTTGCCTGGGAACACTGGCGTACCAGACATCAATATCATTAACCTAAGCTATAACGATATTAGTGAGGTACACTCTTTGCGAGATATGGGCCGGCTAAAAATCTTAGACTTAAGCCATAATAAAATCCACGAAATATCTGGGAATGCATTTGTCAACCTGAAGTACTTAAACACACTCTTTCTCGGCAATAACAGACTCTTTAAGCTCGACCTACAGATGCTCCTTCCTAGCAGTAATCTGGAAAAGCTGGATGTTAGTCACAATTACATACTGTCCGTGAATGAAGGTAACATTGTGAACATAAGTAAAACTACACTCGAATTAGATTTACAGTATAATAGATTGTCCAACCCACCACTAAAAGACTGTAGGAAATTGTTACTTACAAATACGAACCTCAAAATTTTATCTGCCTACAATCCTTATTTGTGTGACTGCAGTTTTATTGAGTTTGAGTCGTGTATGAAGTGGCTGGAAGAACAGAACAAAAGTTCCGTGAAACATGTTTTCCAAGACTTGAACCAGATGAAGTGTTCTTCACCGCCTAGTAATAAAGGTCTCGCGATTCGAGATTTAAACTTTCACAGGTACTGTGTAGTTCTGGAGGACTGTCCACCGTCCTGTACTTGCTATTTACAGGAGAGGGATATTTTAAAAGTAAACTGTTCGTCAAGACGATTCCTGGAGATGCCGGTCATCATTCCTAATTTGACCAACGTCTACACAGTTCTGTACCTGGACCACAACCCGCTACAGTCATTGAACTATCAGCCATATTTGAGTCGATTGTCAGAGATTTACATTGATAATTGTTTACTGACAACAGTGATGCCGTCTGCTATAGCGGCTCTCAAAAACATTAGAGTGATGACCCTACACAACAATCTCCTTCAGAAACTTCCCACCAGTACCAGAAACATTACTTTGGAAAAAGCCACGAACATAACTTTACACAATAACAGATGGGCGTGTTCATGTGAAAGTCTTTGGCTGCCCCGATGGATAAGCAGGCACAAGGCGGTCCTTTGGAAGCCAGGGAATATCTTATGTGACTACTTCCAAAAACCCTTGGAGGACGTGAATGAGGCAGACTTGAACTGCAAAAGCTGGTCGGCCATGGACAATTTCTTGACTGTAATCCTCTTTGTGTTATCGACCGTTGCCACTGTGATACTATTCTTCTGTTACAACACCGATATTTGTGCTATAGTATATAGTAAACTGGGAATAGAATTTAATTCCAGATTGTTATACGGAGACCAGTATTGCCCTTTCGACATTCTAATTTCATACGGGCAAGACAACTATAAGTGGGTAGTCGACACATTGGTTCCTTACCTCGAGAAAACCCCCGGAGGGTATCGTGTATGCTTAAACCACAGAGAATTTCCGTCCAGCGACTGCGTTCTGGAAACCTTTCCAACCGCTGTACGTTTAAGTCGCAGCGCCATCCTCGTCCTTAGCAAAGAATTCCTTCAAAAAGAATGGTGCATGCTGGAAGTACGAGTAGCGATCCAACGCCTGCTGCTAGTGGGCAGCAAATTGCTGATCATTTGCATGGATAAGGTAAACGTGGACGAGCTATCCCCAGAACTAAGAGCCTACATCCACACACACCATTACCTGAGATACGATGAACACGACTTTTGGGTGAAGCTGGACTTGTTTCTGCCACGAAAACTCCTACGGAACTCGGAGCCAGTCGTGCAAGATTCAAGTTTAGCCGCAGGCGGCGATTGTGCGTCCAATAGCATCGACAAGTGCGAAGAAAACGAAGGTACGGACTGCACAGAAGCTTTGTGAGAACTAGACGTGTGTTACTCTTGACAATCTGAAGGCTGTGCTCGACACCCTCCTCTACAATTACACTGCACTGCTCGTGTTAGCGGATACAGGCATGCACTAGTATCGTTTGAAAACATCTCTTGATAGATAGAATTATAAAGAAACTTTCTAGCATTTTTACATACTTGCTTGTTACTTAAAAGCATACTTACAAAAAATGTGCCATCATACACTCGTAGATATATCATTATGCATTTTTAAAAATATTTTCTTCTTAATACAAATTTTGTATCGATGTCAAACATTGTTTTATTCAGTACTTTATTTTTAATCTCTTTCTTTAGCATTTGACGAACTGACTTTTATTCTGCACTTGCTGGATATGACCCACGGCCTGCGGGTTTACCCGTTAAGCCGACATATTTCATATGAAAATAAAATAATATGAAAACGGTTTACCCGATTTAAAAAAAAATGTTTAGGGCCCTCCGGTTGTGGGAGGGACATTAAAAATACACTACGGTCTCCGCCATGATCTAAGGAACATTTATGCCAATTTTTATCAAGATTGGTCAAACGATTTTGATTTATATATGGGAAAAACATACATACATACATATACCTTACACTCAATTATATGTAATAGATAAAAAGCTCTGATAGAAAGATCTTTGTGATTCAATATGAGCGCGCAAGTCTTTGTAGAATGTAGAACATAAAATGTGTTCAGAAAATCCCTCCTAAAGTGGTTTCAGTTGGAATCGATGTGTTCAGTCACACTTAAGTGTTTCCGTTGTTACTGAAGCGTTCTTTGACTTGTTTTTAATTAGTGAATATGGAACAAAGGACTAGTTGATGGTGACTGGGGGCGCGATGGCTGAGTGGTTAAGCGCTTGGCTTCTGAACCTAAGGTCCTGGGTTCGAATCTCAGTGAAGACTGGGATTTTGAATTTCGGGATTCCACCCAACTCTAATGAGTACCTGACTTTAGTTGGGGAAAGTAAAGGCGGTTGGTGGTTATGGTGGCCCCATAACACCATGCTTGTTAACCGTTGGCCATAGAAACAACAAACAGTTAACCTTAACATCATCTGTCTTGTAGACCGCAAGATCTGAAAGGGAAGCTCGAGCTATGCTATCATTGCCTGATCACCTAAAGACAGCACAGAAAAATTCTCTCAGATACCCACCAAAGAGTTTAGACCTAAGTGCACTGAACATGATAGATGCGCTATACAAAAGAAATGTTAAAAAAAAATAAAAAAAAATTAATTTAATTGTGTGCCAGCTGCACTGATCTGGGAAACATATTGGAACACATTTTAACACAACACTTCATAAATATACAAAAATAGAATGAAAAAAATAAAAAGAAAAATTAACACAACGAAAGACACATAATTAGTTTTATTTCAAGTAACATGAAAAATAAATTGAAACACACAAAATCAAAGACAAATACATTTTTGTAAATGATGTAAAATATAGGATTGAACTTTTTTTTCTGAACATCCATTTTGTTTTAAATAGTCCTTCTTGTAGCTTAGAAAGTGACTAAAGTATCAAAGCTGATTTAAATCCAATGTCATTTTTTGTTCTAAACATTCACAGAGTAATCGATAAACGTTTCTCAACGATTCAACAAAATTAATCAACGACCAGCGCTAAAAAAAAACCCAAAACAAACCAAATTCAACATTTAAACAAAAATCAAAGTGCAATGTGGCAATTTGAAATCATTATTCAATTCACCATTCTTACACTGAAGGTTAACCACACAAGAGGAACAGGAGGACAAACAAAGAAGAAAAAGAAATTGATTTTGTATGATTGTGAGTAGGATGTTAATGTAATGAATGAACTCTCTAACACTCTTTGATTTGAACTTCTTGTCATCAGAAATCTTGGCTATAAAAACCAACATTAACACAGTACACACTTAAATCCGAGGACAAATTTAGAATAAATATGAACATTTTGTTTGCACACACGCGTGTAGACTACATGAGTTAGCAGCAACAAATTACTTCGACTACACAACCTTTTCCAAGTTTTTTTTTATGAACTTTGTTGACCCTCAACTTTGAGTTTGAATTTAAAACTATATCTTTTTATCTTCATATTGATTATTCGCAGCACCTTATACAGGAACAAACAAAACAGACAGGACATTTAGTATTGTTGACTCATGATAATCCGACGGTTGTGGGATCGTAGGGCTGTCGGATTACCGAAAACGTCGGACTACTAAAGGTTAGCTGGAATTTAATCGAGACCAATCGTTATAAAAGGCCTCAACACTGACCTGCAACGTCACAACATGTGGGCAGTGGAGACCAATAGCTCGTTGCCACGGCGTACAGACGTTACGTGGCAACAGGCTATTGGTCTAAACGATTGGTCTCGATTTAATCGTATAGGTAAAAAAAATAAATCTATTCATGAATTAATGAGATATTCTTTTAGACTTTCAAAGGTATATAGAAAAATAGACAAAAAAGACAATTTATTGATCTAACTAATTAAAAATACGATTTCATTGTTCAAATATTGTACTAAATTACAAAGCCTACCTCCACTTTAAAGTTATACATAACATAACACAGTATACGTCAATAACACGAATTTACGTCGGCGCCGCATCGTATAACTAAATGTGTCGGATTGCGAAGTGTCGGACTATCAAGAGTCAACTGTTTCAGAAACAGAACATTTAAATACAAAGTACAAATTATTGAAAAGGCTTACGCTAGATTCACACCAAGTGAGACGAGAGTATGAAAGGCTTAAAATAATGTTCTTGACATGTCCACTATCAATTAAATCAACACAAACGTGAAATAATATCACTTAAATCGATTCCAAATTGAAACACAGAATCAATATGTCTATGTCTGACTAGAAATCTATAGAGGCCTATAATAATTATAAACAAAACTTAAAAACGATATCTACAAAATGGGAAGTTTCACATTTTTTGACCTAATTTTGGTAATTACAATTTGGTCTTGAGATTCTGAGGTAGTTGAAGCGAAAGTAAGGACTTTAAAAAGGTCTGTGATTAGGACTCTTGTAGCCTAACTGTCATTTTCCTTGCATCTTTAACTTTCACAGCTGATAGAGGCCTAAAAGATACCTAATAGAGGCCTATATTGACCTAATAGAGACCTATAGAGGCCTATTTTATTCTTTACTATAATGCCTTAAATCTAATTCTGAAAATATGTTTTGACTTTTTTTTTTTAATCCATCAAAAGATTAATTAGAGTTTCGATAAAATAAAAATGTAGAACTTGTTTGGTAAAGAGAAACAAATCCAAATTCTTCTCTACCATGTACATGATTTCACATGGAACTATTTTAGCTAAGGGGAGAGTTTTCATTGCGAAGCTGAAGGGATTCATTACGAAACGTCTACTGTAACCTTTTAGTATAAAACAATTCATTGGCACGTTAGAGTAGGCAATACGTAGAACAACGGTACGCTAAATTAGGTTTACAATAGACGTTTGACTATTACAATAGTTAGACACACACGTGTGGCCTACTTAATCGTTATCTTATCTTATCAATTACAGACCTTCCACTAACAAGAGAAGATATCCATGTGTCAAAATCTAGTTGTGCATGCTAATTAGAAACTCTGATAAGTCATTCTTTACTCCCTGGCTTATTTAGGAAGCCTGTACCATGCTTAAATAGCATAAGGAAAGAATGAGCGATTGTGGGTATACTGCATAGCATGTGGAATAAAAAAAAAATGTGCCTTTATCTTTGTGTATCTCATTTGGTTTGTATTTGCAAGTTCAGTGTTTTATGTATTAGTGTTACTTTCTGTCCTGAGGTATCTTTAAATTTAGTGTTTTTACTCATGATGTTACTGTAATCAGTCATTTGTTATAATCTCACCGCTCTATTTTTGCGTCTGTCCTAGTTTTAATTCAACTTTAAAAGAAACTTCCAACACATTTAGTCTAGATCTAATTTATTGAACACAAGGTTTGAAAGTACACTGGTCTAAGAAAATAAAATTCTGCCCTACAATATACGTCAGCTATTTTGGGCTACAGATCATAAGAGCTGAAGATTTCTCTAGCTATTTTTAAACCGAATCATAGGTGATTTGGGGGGGGGGGGATTTGGATGTAAGTCAGAAGACGAAATTGGAAGCGAAATTGTAGTTTTAATGTAGTGAAAATTGTGGTTTCTATCATCATACAAGCTTTTAATTATTCTTTGTATGTAAATCTCTGTATTGATGTGATTTGTCTAATCCAATGATACTCAAAACTACGGCCCGCGGGCCACACACGGACCGCGACGTGGCTTTATCAGGCCCGCCTAAACATCGGCACAAAGTGAAGAAATTTTTAAAAAAGGTTGAAAAATATATTTGTTATTACGTTAGGACTCTAACTTTGTCTTGGATAGATTTGATTCTAATGTAGTATATTGTAATTTTTATATTATTTAATGAAATGAACACGACGTTTGTTTTTTCGATGACAAGTGTTGACAGTAATATGAGATTCTTGGATAATTCCGCAATTCCTATTCCCACTGAAGATTGTTCCGACAGATCTGCAAATGGATCTGATTTCCTTACAAAGCCAGTCATCCTTGCTTGAGAAATTTAGAGCGATGCAGAGTAGACAAACGTTTCACTAATAAAACAGATGAAACTGATCTTACATAATTGCCATACGTGTGTACGTAGCCCAAATAGTGCTACGGGTTTCTAATAAAACTATTTAAAATGGTTTATTCTCTATTTCTTTTTTTGTGTGTGTATCTATTCGATGATGTGGCCCGCGTCACGAGTGTCGGAAATTAAACTGGCCTGCCGGCTGTAATTTATCCAGTACCACTGGTCTAATCCAATCCGATCTGATTCGTTTTTATTGGTACATAAAATAGGTGTTGATTTCTATTTATATGTTTAAATTACTCATTCATATTTTATCTTACTTATAAAAATACCAGCTTTTAGGAATTACTAATAGGCCTAATATCAACAACAAAGAAAACCAATGTCCTAATTAACAGTGACGTGATTTAATTTGAAGCTACACTAAAGATATATACATTATCATGATTACCACCCTTCATATAGATCTAGAAATTGAAAGAATGCAAATGCTTGCTGACCCTTCTATATGTAAGAGCGTAATCAAGGGAAATAATAAAAGTTTGTAAACACTACTAGGGAACACTTTAGTTCAAATACAAAAAGGTTGTAGTAACTACTTACATCAGTATATTTACAATGATATTACAAATACGTATTATGCACGCTGAACACATTTGTCTCCCTTTAAATTTGAACTCGCACTCGGTGAAGGATGCAGAAAAAATATTGTGATTTGACGAGTTGTGTACCTTTGATAACATAAGGCTTATGTAACTTTCTTTCTCAGATGTATATATATTTTTTTAAAGACAGTAACTTCTAAACAGATGAAAGGTACTACAACTAACAATTGAATCTAAATCAGTGGAGTGTATGTCTATTCATATAATAATGTCATAGTATAAAAAAAATGTGTCATCAGTATTACTTCTCGTTTTATTGGGTGTCTTGGTGTACATGACTCATTATAGCTACTTATTTAGTACAAACTATTTATTTAAAATACAGAGCTAAAATTATGGTGTCTCTAAGCAACGTATTTGCATTTTTTTGTTTCTCTTTTGAAATAATTTGAAAAAATGTTCTGCCTATAACTCATTCTTTCATGATGCCCCCGAAAGTCAAAGCGTATTATCTCCCCTTGATTGAAATTGTGTCAAACAAACTATTTTGTTTTTAGCAAAGTTTTGTATTTGTTGCCTTTTGACCAAGTTTATATCGTTATCTTTTGGGCCAGCAGGCTTGGAAAAAATGTGATTTGATGCGTTTTTTTCTAAGGAGGGCAACACGGAAAGGAAATGCCTACTACATTGTACCTCTCACTACACACTCACACATGTACACCTACCCCTGAGCAATGCTACACACACACATTTTTACGAACCGCTTTCAGTTTGATTCATAATGGAACAAAAAAAGAACAGATTGCACTACTGTTTTGAATGAAACAGATTAAAACAAACAAACACACAAACCTATGTCACAACAGCACATTTACAAACTAACATACACAGTTTGCAACAACAGAAACAGCTACAAACGACAAAACACAGACACTGCAACAAAAGCAGTCAGCCCCCCCTCCCCCATTAAAAAAAAAACAGTTACAAATAAACAAATTAAGAAATAAAATTAACAAATCAATGAAAACCCAACAAACATTGTCACTAGAGAAACACTCAATAACAGATGTACAAACCTAAGAAACAGACACGCAAACTTCAAAATAAATAAATATATAAAAACCTGATAGCAGCAACAAAGAAAGAACAGACAAACATGTGGTGAGAACAACAAACTAGAAACAGACAAAAGTCTGTGATAAAATCAACATTCACAAACAAATGATCACAACAAAACAAACAACATAATTTTGACAGTGTGACAATTGATCTGAAATATTCTGAAATATTTAACAATATACAACAACAGATTTGATACTATTTACATGCTCATTCCTAGGTACATGTCAAGTCTTTATATACATATATAATATAACGAAACGTCTTAGAATCCAATCAACCCACTTGATAACTCCAAAGTCATAAAACGAAGTTTGGATTTCATCATATAAATAAATATAAAACGGAACGAAGTTAGACATAAGTATAATCATAGAAAGATTAAATATAATCATATAACGAATTTAGACGTAAATATGATCATACACTATTCACTTTTAGTTACTTGGATAATGTACAGTTTTGTAAATCAGTAAATGCTTTGACGCTAATCCTACTTAGATGATCGGCCACAGCTCTAAAGTGTTGCACACAAGTGACCCGGATATTCCCGAAACGATGTTTTTTGGGGTCTAAGAAGAATTGCGTTTAATCTGGAGAGGTGTTGCACTTTCTGTAGAAGTTTTATCACTGCTGGCATTAGTCAAAAGCCCCACAAATAACATTCTCGTTTTCAAGCTGACACCCATGTTGGAAATAGCAAAAATCTTGACGACTTCAGATGTAGACTTGTCTTGCAATGAGCTCCTAGTGTCTGTGCCACAGAATGTCCAAACATAGAAAAACATCTCATTAAGAATTCACGAAGACATACGCAGTCTCCTGCATGTTTAGTGAATGGGGTATCCCATGATCACGGATGGGCAGTGCGGTGTGGTTGGTGTCAGCAACACTGGGATGACACTGTCACAACAGGACGTGCAGTAGACAGAAGAACGACAACGTCAGCGCGACGGAAGTGTGTTGGGTAGCCGCTGAATGACCATTCAACCCGGCCTCTTCTTCGTGGGCACCTGTACCTTGGTGAGAGACAGAGTGGGATATGTGAGAAAATAAAGTTTGCAATTTAAGAAGTTTTGATAGAAAAAGAATGACCGACACATGAAAACAGAATGACTGACACATGGAAACAGAATGACTGACACATGGAAACAGAATGAATGAATCATTGAAACAGAATGACTGAAACACGAAGACTGAATAATCAAATAAAAGCAATCAATAATGTAAACCGGAATACTAATATCATTACACACATATATAAAACCTATTTGATAACCGTATAATTTACTTTGTTTTTCTCATTGGAACAGAGGGAGAATATAAATTCTTACACAACTTGACTAGAAGTACTCACTACAAGAGTACAGAAGTACATACGCAAGTAAGATGTACTCACCTCTTTTTACATTGGTTGTGTCCGCTGTGTTTCCAAGCACATGAAATGTAAAGAGAATAGGTTTGAGTCCATAGATAAAGCTCACAAAAACAATTAGACTTGATTAACTAACTAGTACGTTTGAAAAGGGCTGGTCTTTTCTAAATGTTTACAACTGCACAATTTAAGATAATAAAAAATATATAAGCAATTCCTGAAACTGGCGATGAAAATATGAACTGTTGAGATAGAATCTAAATCACATTAGCAAATGGACAAGAAATATCTGTTACATTAAAGTGAACCAGTGTTACTACATAGGAAGACCAAATTAATTTTTCATTCAACAACTATTTCAGTTTGTACTGTGAACTCAATGTGGTCAACACCACCAGCAGTCGTCTCTACTTTTCTGATAATTTAAGTTCTAGATACTATCTGTTGGATTCTAGATGCAAAGTTCGGCATGCTAGGTTCGATATCCTATGCATTTATTAAAGCTGAGTGAAAAAATTAGCGGTAGAGTTTAAAGCTTGCAATAATAAAAACTCCACATCCCTCCTTGTACAAAACGTTATCCAAGGTAAAGTAGCAATATTCAGTCTTGTTACGTTCATATGATGTTTTGCTAATAATTGTAAACAATTATTTTGTATCAAAAGTAAAATAGATCTAACTGTTATGAATCTTCCGAAAATTATTGTTGACCTACATTCTTTTTGTTCGTTTCTTTCAAAAACACCCTCCCTCCCTCCCTCCCTCACCCTAGCTACTCCCTCCCTCCCTCCCTCACCCTAGCTACTCCCTCCCTCCTTCCCTCACCCTAGCTACTCCCTCCCTCCCTCCCTCACCCTAGCTACTCCCTCCCTCCTTCCCTCACCCTAGCTACTCCCTCCCTCCTTCCCTCACCCTAGCTACTCCCTCCCTCCCTCCCTCACCCTAGCTACTCCCTCCCTCCCTCACCCTAGCTACTCCCTCCCTCCCTCCCTCACCCTAGCTACTCCCTCCCTCCTTCCCTCACCCTAGCTACTCCCTCCCTCCTTCCCTCACCCTAGCTACTCCCTCCCTCCCTCCCTCACCCTAGCTACTCCCTCCCTCCCTCACCCTAGCTACTCCCTCCCTCCTTCCCTCACCCTAGCTACTCCCTCCCTCCTTCCCTCACCCTAGCTACTCCCTCCCTCCTTCCCTCACCCTAGCTACTCCACTGTATGAACCTGACCTATAAGCCTGAACTATGAACTTGACATATGACCTATGAATATGTTCAAAGAACATGACATAAGATCATGACATATGACACGTGACCTATGAACTTGACCCTTGAACGATCTATCAGCTTAACCACTGAGCCTCATCAACACACTACTCACCTACTAACACGGTCACCTTGATAGATGCTACCTCAGAGACTGAGATCCTACATATGTACAAGCCACTGTCGTTGATGTCAGCATGTTCGATGCGAAGTTTGCTAATCAACGTTCGTTCTTCCTGTAAAGAAATAATTCAAGAGTTCAAGACTAAATTAGAAAACATTTTCAAATCTTTAATTATCATTATTACTATTACCGGTATAATAAAAATTGTGTTCCTTCTCTAGCAATACCTGGAAAAAATAATTAAAGAGAAACAAAATTCAATTTAGTCAAATGTCCACTTAGGAAATTTTGTGATAGGTTTACTGCTGTACTGTCCTCAGACAGAGAAAGAAAATCTTCCTATGTATTTTCAGGCTTGTTTTCAAATCGTCAGTTGTCCTTACCTCTGAGCTGACCCTTATTGTTGTTTTGTGTCATGTGTTTTCCTGCTCCTAATGCAAGCTCTGTGCGTTCTTTAATAGACGTTTGGAAAGAAGGTTTCTTTAGGAGATAAAGTAACACTATTCAGTTCGAGTCTAATTTCGAATTACTTAGCCCCCTCAGTTACTAGCCAAGAAGTTTATGTCACTCGGTCAGATGATTTCACGCTATTCTGTAGCCAGACACGCAAACTGATTTTTTTCGCCAGGTCGTGAGAATCTTAAACTTACGACTCTTTTGTTAATTTCATTGTTGTATTTTATTTTGTCGATATGTTAGCTTAGTGTTTGAGTGTTACTTAGAGTGGATAAGTGCCATGCATGTGTAGGCCTATAATGTTCCGCTTGACAGCACACAACAACGGCTGACCAGTATTATTAGGTCACATTGAGTGTGAGTGGGAAAATGAAGCAGACCCTTCTAGATAACCTTGATTGGTGTTGTAGGGTCAAGGTACCTCATGGGTAGCTGGATAGAACTTACTATCACTAACGGAAACAACCCAGAACGATAGTTGTACGCTGCTAAATATGGAACATGAAGGCTAGTTGGTAATTGTATTGTACACAGTAGTCATCGTCTCAAGCAGATTCTTTAATGTTGTGCTTATTTACTATTAGATCTTTAAAGTTCTCTTGTATCTTCAGCCAATTTTTATTCCAACTATAATATTCTATCCAAGTTATCGTTTAACAATTGATTTATGTTTTGAATCACTCATTTTAGTGAATTGAGTTTGAAAACATTGAACTCTATACAATTTTATTCAGCGCTGAGTTACTTCATTGTATTCTAGTAAAGTAAAATTTCCCTTTCATACATTGTTATCTGTTGGGCAGACTATGTAAAGGTCATCTGTTTCTGTGTCCCACGGTTAACGAGGGTGTCATGTGGCCAGCACAACGAACTACCGCCTTTAATTTTACCCCACTAATGAACAGGTACCCATTAGAGCTGGATGGGCTCAGAGGCGCCCAAAGATCCCGAAATTAAAAATCCCAGTCATCACCAAGATTCAAACCCGGCCTCACGGTTTAGAAGCCAAGCGCTTTACCACTCAGCCACTGCGCCGCCATTGTATTCTAGTGTCTAGAAAAGATTTAGTTGCATGTCCGGATCCACGTGTGTCACATGATCGCTCCAAACACTCGTGGCAATAGACATTTCATTATTATGCCCATGACCTTACCTGCAAGGAAGTGTACTCTTCCAACTGGATTCTGGGATGGTCTCTGTTGTTTGTATCCAGTTTGAGTCCATCTTTGAACCAATCGACTTTCTCCGGTGCAAGGGTGGCGCCGGTGGCCTTGCACTCTAACAGAATGGGATCGTTACGGTCCACGAATTCCGTGCCCGTCAGATTAAAAACTGAGGATGGAAGTTGAGGTTCTGTTAGCCGTGGCGCTACAACTGTGGGCAGAGGTTAGCAGGAAGGAGCGTGTTAGCGAAAAGCTGAAGGCGTCCATTGGAAACTTAATTAGTAATTTGACTTATGGCTAACATACAGGATAAACAATAGTCTAGAACAGTGATGCCCAACCTAAATTCAATCTGCGGGCCATTTTAATTTCCAACACTCGTATCGCGGGCCATATTACCGAAAAGGTAAAAAAAAAATAATTAAATTGACCTCAAACTGCTCAAACTATTTAATTAGAAACCCGTGGATCAAGTACTTATATTAATTAATGGGATATCTGAGGTTCATCTTTTTTTTACGCGTCGGACAACTGCTTCATTTCTCTACTTAAAATGTGAGCAACATTGTACTTAGCTTTACAACCGACTCATTTTCTTGTCTCCTTTTTATAACTATTCCAATCAATCCTCCAATCTCTAGGCGTAGTTTGACAATCTTTTATTCGCGACTCATACCCAAGAATGCTTTCAAATTTGTTTTATAATGCCGTTTATACGTTGTTGTTTTTCAAAATAGCCACACTTTCTTTATAAAACAAATATATCGACCTATTATTATGTTGCACAATAAAGTAAAACTCCGTTCAAGTTTCCTGGTAGATTCTACATTTAATGATCACACATAGGTCATGGTACCAATCCGAGAAAAAGTGAGGTCCACAACGTAGGTAAAGATAGATTTCTCAATTTTTTTTAAGGGGGAATTTTCTACATTTTGTGCTGACGTTTCGGCGGGCTGGATGGAACCACGTCGCGGGCCGGATCTGACCCACGGGCCAGATCTGACCCACGGGCCGTATTTTGTGCATCACTGGTAAAGAACAGAGAGAAAAGCAATACTTCAACACACAGGAGAACCAAATAAAACTAGTCACAGTATGAGACTCACATAAATAAAAAGAAAAAAGCATTAATATAAAAAACATATTTCAAAATATGGGCCACAATTCGTTTACATTTTGTACAGGTCAGCCTGTGACAATAGCCATCTCTAGTGGTTAGTGTTAGGACTAGTGCTAGTGTTAGTGTTATGGAAGTAACCAAGACTTTACGTACATTTCCTACCTGATTTATTAACTGGAGGTCGGGCTGTAGAGGAAGACAAAAAGGAAAAAGTTCAGATGAACTGCATGGATTCACACAAAGAATGAAGCGATAATTGGATTACAAATGTCTTTTGCTTTATAAAGAATATATTGCATACTTTGCACAATAAATGCTATTGTGTTTATAAATTTAAACGTAAATGATGACGGACTGAATGGTTAATTGCATTAATTCAACCGTTGCTTTTCGCCTAAAGTTGAAAAAACGACCATGGGTCCTCAAGTAAAGCATTTTTTTCTTGTGGCTATGGATCCATATCTTAGAGACGCATTTGCGAACATGCATCACACGTAAACATCGCGACTGCCTGGGTGTTAGAGGGGCCAGTCTTTCCCCTTCGATACATTATACTTTTGTGGGCTCAGATCACTGCTCCGTCCCTGTCCAGTCCACACATTATCACGACCCTTTAGGACAGAAAACTAAAAAGTAAGGTAACAATAATACAAAAACACTAAACTATAACTTTTAAATAGAAAGAAAAACAATAAAATACTCAGAAAGACACAAAGATTATAATAATAATAATAATAATAATAATAATAATAATAATAATAATAATAATAATCTTTATTGTCCGTACGGAAATTTGTCTTACAATTTGTGCATTACACCAAACAAAAAACATTATAACTATAAGAAACCAATTTAATGATTTGATAGCCAGGGGAACAAAAGAGTGTTTGTGTCTGTTTGTCTTTGCTATCGGTGTCTTGTATCTCTTTTATGATGGTAAAATCACAAAATCCTTACACAAAGGGTGATTCTTTATTTCGAGGATCTTGTTAGCTTTTTTATAGATGTCTGTCTCAAACAACTGCCCAAATGGGGTTTGTTTCTTTCCAATGATTATGACACATTTCTTATTCCATATGCTAGGATTGATTTGTATAAGTGCCTTTCTTCCCTAGTGCCGTTAGAGCATAAAATGGGTTGCCTGATTCAGCCAGAAAAACCAAAGACTTAGCCCAGTTTAAGTGAATATATGGTTAGATTGATACATACAAAGCGAAGGACGTAATTATCTCCTTTTCGAAGTAACGTCTGTAATATATAAGATAGGAACCGATTAAAAAAAAATCTTTTGTTCCGTTGTTGCATACACACGTTATTTTTTTTATACTACCCCCCCCCCCCCTTCCGGACAAACCAACAGCGACACATTTTAACTTTAACATTAAATACAACGCAGACATTCTGAACGATAGTGACTTCTGGGGCTTACTTTGTATCAATGTGAGGGCCATTCTAACTGACTTTCCGATGGCTAAATATAGACTAGACCTACCGATGCTAAGAGAATAGAACAACACAGTGCGCCCTGCTCTTCATTGCAAGCACTCCCGAGCCTTTTAAGTAGATCTCCAAACATTTTGTCTTTCAGAACCTTGTGCATTGTATCACTTCCTGTCTGATTGTCTGGCCTAAATGTCTGTCTCACTTTCAAAACAAATGCCAGATGTAACGCCGTCACAGAAGTTTAAGAATATATCTGGGCATGCCACGGTTAGTGAGTGGGCGATGTGGCAGTTAGATTTAGGTAGAGCTCACGGCTGTTGAATGGATTATGTAGAGTTCATATCTCAAGTTTCTCAAAACCAGATGTAGATGAACCAGAGAAGTACTCAAATTATTCTTGAACCCTATGACTCACCTCACGTTTCTCTCACCCAATGCCTTGAAAAATCAATGTTTAGAAAGTAAACTTATCAATTAAATTTATGCACACACACACACACACACAAATAAGGCCTATATATGAAATACAGAAATTAACAGCTCACGCACAACTTCCAATTTTTGATATTTCGCTAGGAATGAAAATTAATATGTCCCAGTTGTGATGTAGCAAAGAGCTATTGGTCTCCACTGCCCACATTGCTACGTGGCAGGTCAGTGTTCAGGCCTTCTATGCCGATTTGGTCTCGCTTAGCCAAAGCCCCTGCAGGACAGCAGGGGCTGGCCGTTGGCGGCGGACAGGATTCGAGCCAGTGACCATCAAGGCGACAGTTCGAAGTGCTTGCCACATGACTAGGTAATTTATTGAACGATGACCTCAAAATAAAAAGTCCTGATGCGCTGTAACAGAAAAACAAGAACTAGGAAGACGCCCCAAAAAATATTAAATTTTGGCTAACTTTCATATGTTCCATGAAACTGTACTGCCAATAATTTGTGAAGGTAACATTGATTTGCAACAGATTCTTCCCCCCAACCAAAAGAAAAACAACATCAACAAAAAAGTACTGAAGTAGCATGTAGTAGCAACGAATTGGATCTGGAAAGAATAGTTAAATCCTGTCCTCTAGACTTAACCGAAGTACAACTGCTGAACTGGCAAGATAGCATTGTAGAATTGTAGGTTAGGAGATTCAACAGATGTCGGAGTGTGACAATTTGAAAGCAAAGTTAACTAGGTACTAAGATGGGCTAGACACTTTGCACACGGCTGATAACCGACTTCTTAAAGAGCAAAGCGAATACAAGCTGTTCAACATAGAGAACTAAAGTAGCACTCAAGATTATTATTATAGCTTTTTTTTAGATAGCGCTACTTTCATGCTTACCTCAGAGAGCAATGGTCCAATCTCATTTGTGGACCAGTGGGGGGTGGACCAGTGGGGGGTGGACCAGTGGGGGGTGGACCAGTGGGGAGAGGGGGATTCTGGGAGAAAGTTTTCCGTGCTGACTTTAGGCACTCAGTAAACACAACTCTGATCGAGTCGATTGTCGAACATCACTAACCACCTTTCGAAGGTCGCAGGCTGAGGTGACTCCTCTCTAACGATTAGATGTTGAAAGACGAAGAACTCTCAAGTGATGCTACTCCTCTGGCTAAGCGGGCCAGTCGAACCTCAAGCTCAAGAGTTCGTATCCACAAAAAACAATGAACATCTAGTTGATTGGGTATTTTTGGACACAGTGTTTAGTGAAGAACCAATCTCTCTATCCTTGTCATTGGGAGAAATTCTTCCCTTTGGTCTCATGGGCGAGGTAAAGCTTAATTAGGCCCAATCTGCCGAGATGTGATCGGCTTTTTGATGTTAAGATGTTAAGGTAGCCATTTCTGAGATTGTGATCATCTTAAATCATGAAGTCAAAGTTTTATTATTTAATGCCAACATCCTTTCACACTTCAAACTTAAGCTTTGAAGAAAATCATGGATTAGGTCCCTTTTGTACACGGACCATTTCCTAGTCTGATGTAAATGTAGGTCCGTAATTTCTTATAATTCAAGACCCCAAGCAATATATTGTAACGCCAAGCATTAGGCGACGTTAGAGTAGGACGTAACACTGACCTTTGACATGGCAACAAGCTATTGGTCGTGGTCTAAACTGCCCACAGGGTGCGACGTCGCATGTGTTGAGGCCTACTATAATGATTGGTCTCGCGTGGATAGACAATGGAAGAACATCTGTAACATTGACATTCCCAATGATATATTGTACATTTCTCGGATAGCTCTTCTACCAAAACCATTGACCTTTAAAGTTGAGACTGACAGTCGTAATCTTAAGTGAGGTCTGAGACTCAATACTTACCATCTATCCCAACCAGTGGCGTAGCTAGGGACTTCCCATCATTTGGGGGCCCGGGGAGAGATGTACATCTTAAAGAGTCCCTGCATTTAGGCATTCGACACCATGACATGAGATAATGCGTAATATTTAATGTTAAATGTAAAAAAAAATTTGATCACTCATTTTGGGGTCCCCAGTCAGGTGGGGGCCCAGGGGATTTTCAAATTCTCCTCCACCCCCACCATAGCTACGCCACTGATTTCAACGATTCCTATTAAAGACGAGAGCTATACACGCTGTATTGAAATTTTTAACACAGTTTTTATATAAGGCAGGAAAATATTTGGTTGCCAAACTATGCTTTTTTTCCCCTATTTATTATTTTTTGACAGCCTATAACGTTTACCCGATACAAGAGATGATTCAGAGCTATGTTTTGATGCATGAGAAATTTGCGGTAATTAAATTAAGTCTTGTCTCATTAAATTTAATTACATTTCTGAGAAGGAGTAAAGCATGTTATCTGAATCTATGGAGATTTTTTTTCTCAGGAGTCTGGGTTTAATTTTTGAGATAACTTGGTTTCTATAAGAACAAGGTGGGAACACGGTGTGGGGTTGTGTGTGGAGCTGTGTGTGGGAGATTGTAGAAAACATGTTGTGTAGTCACTGGTACCAAAGATGAGTCAACTCAAGGGTGATATCGGTAAAAGTACATGCCGTAGTTATTTGCCCTTGATGTTGATAGAATAGTATAGAGTTTAACACCGCAAAATTTCATGGATTTTAGCTAGTGCAAACAATTTAAAGATGTGGGTTGGGAGAAGGCATAGAATGAAACATGCACTTGATTTCCTGGCCTACCAAAATTTGTTTTTTTGCCTCTCCACGTTCGTTCATAACTACAATAACCATCACACGCCCTATCTTTTAGTAGATGGGTTCATTTATTATGGGCGTTGCTACCCGAAGGGTGAAAAGAAAAAAAGTTCAGAAAAAAAAACTCTTTTTTTCTGGGCCCCCATTTTTTTAAAAATCCAATGCGATGTGGTTAAAAGAAATAAAAAGGTGGAGGAAGAAAGAAATGGTTTAAAATGTGTGTTCAATACTTCTCTGAACAATAATTAAATACGCCTATATACACATTTATTGTGTCAATATCTGTGCGTGTATGTATCTGTTTGTATGTATGTATGTGTGTGTACGTATTTATGTGTGTATGTTTGCCTGTGAGTTCACGTACGTTTCACAGTCAGGTAGATGTGTATCCTTAAAGGAGTCTTGTCTGTGATCTGGCACTGGTAGGTCCCTTCGTCCTCCTTCTTCACAGCCTTAATGATGAGGTTCCATCTGGACACCTGAAGAAGCATAGCCAATAAGGAGGTCAAGGTCATGGGAATATTTTATACTACACAAATAATAAGAGGAAGAGAGAGAGAGAGAGAATATACGAGCATATATAGAAGCAATCTGTGCAACTCTTACCTGGCCATCTTCAAATTTATTGTCCACCTGTATGTTATTTTCTCTGACCCATGTAAATGAACCGACTGTTAGGATGTGGTTATCACCAACTTTTCTCCAGGCAATCTGAACAGAGAAAGAGATTTACAGAATACTAAATAAATAAGATGCAAATACCATACAATATCAAGGAACAGAATAATACTGCTATTGAAGCTGACATTGACACTGACAATGACACTGATGCTGACACTTACAATGACACTGACGCTGACACTGACAATGACATTAACACTGACAATGACACTGACAATGACATTAACACTGACAATGACACTGACAATGACATTAACACTGACAATGACACTGACTTTCATAGTGAAGTTTTTTTGTTTGTTTTTGCTTGTTTGGGACGTTTCTTCAGAAAGGAAGAGTATGACGTCATAATCCAACCTTCTACTGGACGGTAGGAATCGAGCCGAGAGCAATCGTTACAGAAGGCCTGAACACTGACGATTGACGTCACAACCAAGCTATTGGTCTAAACTGCCCAGAGGTGGTCACGTGACAGTTTCCGTTTTCAGGCCATCTTTATCGATTGTTCTCTTTCGAGCTCCGTACCATCGAGATGACAGGCAGGCAACTTGGATGATTAATTTAACGCAGTGTTTCCCAAACTGTGTTCTGTGGAACCCTAGTGTTCCGCGAGCCCTGACTTGGTGTTCCTTGAACTCCTGGAATAAAAACTAGTCGGCCACCACGTAAATTAATGAATGGGGAGTTATTGGCAAAGAAATAGTTGATATAGTTTCTTGCTGTGACCAGCATAAGCAGTTCTTAATGTTTAAACATACAATTATTGCGACAATTTTAAGTCTCATTTGATCAAAGAAATCGAATGAACTTAAGTCCAAAACAAGAAAAACATAATAAAAGATAAACGACCTGAATTCGAACTCGAGGGCTTAAGCCAACACACTAACCACTGTGCCTGGGAGGTGCTTATAAAAATACAACATTTTTTTACCTATCTATTGTTAGTTTCAAACTTTTCTCTCTACAAAGCAGAGAATAAAGGAGACTAATTCAACGTATATACCACATTTGTAACGTAAAACTTCTTTCCCTTGTTCGAGATACCAAAAAACAAAAAACAAAAACTAATTTTTTTCTTATTGATTCTTGTGTTGTCAGGTAAAAGAAATAAATGTCCGAAATTTCAACTTGATCTGAGTCTAGGTGTGGGAGAAATAACTTGTACAAACTTTGTACCAGACAGACAGAGTAGATATAAGCTTTGTAAAAATGTTGACTGGTAGAAGACATAAAAGTTAGACTAATCAGGCTGAAGAAATATGGGCGGCGAGCTAGACGTGGAAACACTAGGGCATCAACCCAAGAATTTTTGTTCTTGTTTCTCCTCAATGTTTTCTTAAGTATTTATTTTATCCAAGCTCGAATACTTTTGCAGGCATTTAACTCTTGATTCCTAACGATACCAACGTTGATTCCACCAGAATGTGTTAAATAATTACGGAGAGAAAGAGTTAATTTCGCAACGTCTGCACACACATACACACAGACACACAAAGATAGATAGATAGAGCTAAACACAGATAAGTTTCAAAAGTTCTATAACTCGGGGTTCAATTTAATAAATCTATGTTGTACCAAATAAGAAGACGGATGATCAATCAACAAGTTATGAACAATGACACGAAATGCAGACTATAAAATTTCTGGTATCCTTGTTCAGACATTGGTTAAAGTTCCTCGTTTGTGGATATTTCAATAAGGTGCTCCTGTATTAGTGTGGATTTATCTGTGATTGGGATCTAGGTTTGTTCACACTGCTTGCTACTAGCCATTCAGAAATATCTCTAGTTGAAGAATGTTTTCAAATCTTTGGTTTGGGTCGTCATAGGATACTACGTAAACGTGAGTGGCGAGTGGACTATAAGTATAATTATCCGATTGGATAAACGGGCTTTAGGTGAAGACGTTATTTGAGTTACATACAATTTTCATCTCTCTGCTGACCTCTTATGTTCGTATTGAGGACCTCTCGGGATCCTGGATCGCAGTTCGAGAAAAACTGTACAAGAAGGTGACATCCAATAATTTACATTTGGGAAGGAATGTCGTCGTTTGTTTTGTTTAAAATCCTTAATTTTCTTGATAGCTATTTTTATTGATGAAAAACTGAAACTGTCATTCTAGATTGTTCTCTGCTTTCTTATTTCTTATTTCTGCCCGTGTCTTACGTAGCAGTTACATCCCTTAGACCGCCCATTCTCCCATCTCCATAACCATTAGGTCACTTAATTATTTTGTCTTTTACCTTAGACTGGGCGTTAGACTGACATTAAGAGAGAGAAGTGTCAATGTCTTTATTCTTGCTCGTGCAAGCGCATGCGCATCAGCCAATTGATCTTTCTAATATCTGGCTTTCAGAATGTTTCTCCTTTTTTAGTACTAGTTGTTGCAACAATGAATAATTCTCCCAAAAAAGAAAAACACATTCAAAATTATTGATACTATAAAAGAGATTAAATAATTTAAAATATATACAGAAGCATTTATATTCACTTGTATATGACATGGACAGAACAATCGAATTACTTCTTTTAGCCTCTATACAATGGCGTGGGACTTAATGACTGTGTAATGTATAAAAGCTATTTTTCTTGATTAGCCCACTTAATAAAGATAGAGACAGTTACAACATGAATTTAAGCGTGTCGGCTGGTAAACGCACCAACAAAAACATTATTTTATTAAGTTGCTCTAATCTATAAATACATATAGTCTAGTCCTTCTAGTCAGAACTCACTCAGAACACACATTCCTAGTGAATAAATAAAAAAATCCTCTCCAGTTCAAGCAGGAAGAAGTCAAATAAGTCTTTCCATTTAAAGTTCTTTATGCTTCTATTGGATAAGTCTTTCCATTTAAAGTTCTTTATGCTTCTATTGGATAAGTCTTTACATTTAAAGTTCTTTATGCTTCTATCGGATAAGTTTATACTTCTTTATGCTTCTATCGGATAAGTTTATACTTCTTTATGCTTCTATCGGATAAGTTTATACTTCTTTAATTATGTTTCATGGAACTTTTGGGCTTCCATAGGAAATAAAGACATATCCTTCCAAAAGATTCCCAATGTCAAGGACTTCGTTCGTGTATGTACAAGTGTCTATGACAGAGGACTATGGACTACCTAGTAATCGTCAGTTTCAAAATTTCAATTATTTAAAAAAAAACAACAACAAGGAATTCATGCGTGTCGGCTGGTCAACGCACCAACAAAGTCTATCACGTTTCTTGGAACCTTTGAGCTTCCATAGAAACTAAAGACAGTTCCTTTTCAAAGAATTTCAATGTCAAGGACCTCGTTCGTTCTTGTGCCTACAACAGAGGACAAGTGACAACCTAATGATGGTCAAGTTTGAACAATGTCTGGACGATGTTAACCTTAATTGGTGTGAAAACATGGAACTGACGGTTTTGTTTGGTGTGTTTTTTCTACTGAATAAAAAAAAATTAAAAAAAAATAAAAAAATTTTAGACATTTTAGTAGAATATAATACGTCATTGTTGTTTACTTGGTAACCCTATTTATTGAACAAGATGGTAGTGACACAATCTGTTCTTATTTGCACCTAAGAGACACAAGATTCAAAATCATATCATTAGATCAGTAATTACGATTTAATTGTACATTGTACGTGATACGTTGAACGATATTTCGGGACAAAATACCAATCATTTTTAAAAGTTTCACATGAATGAATGGGTCAATCAATCAATCCTTCATTCAATCAATCAATCAATCAATCCTTCGCGAGTCTACGACGCCTTCTCACGATAGCCCCATCACAATCAGTATATATCGCATTTTAAAATAACCCAGGTAATAACTAGCACCTTATTAGATACTTAGGATTCATCTTAACATAAAAATACACACCTGACATACGACATGATACCAACGCTAGGGGAAGGGTGTCGGGAGGGTTATCCGGTTTTTGTAAACAGCAATCATCATAGTCCCCCCCCCCCCCCCCCGCCCCCACTGCTCTCCACTGCAAGCTATACCAGGGACATAATGAAGGCGTTTGACACCTTCTGGAGCTTACCTGTTGCCCTCGGATCTAAACAAATATCAATCAAAATGGAAGATATACACGGCAATGTTTTCCTATTTCATATATCTGAAGGGAGATGTGAGTGTGTGTGTGGTGAGTGTGTGTGGTGCAAGCACGAGAGTACGCAAATCTTTGTGTGTATGCATATTGGAGCATCAAGTTGTAGCGCGTGCCATTCGGAAAGAGCGGAGAAAATGAGCCTGTCATAAAAGAGACAAAACAATTACAACAAATGAGTGAATCAAATGAGTGAATCAAATGAGTGAATCAAATGAGTGAATCAAAAGAGTGAATCCAATGAGTGAATTAATGGAGTGAATCAAAGAATGAATCGATAAAATTAGTAGAAATTTTCTTTATTAAAATATGTTTTTGAGATCCACATCAATGAAAATGCTTTACGAATGTGTCTAAAGATATTGTGTCCTAGTTTCACAGACAGATTTTTACATGCATTATTTTTTTTCTGTTAGTAATTCCATGCAAAACAAAGAGTTATCACACACTAGGAACATACGTCAGTCTTGTTCTTAATATTCTTCAATGTTATTGTTTCAATGTTTGACATGTTCCTTAGGATTTGAATATTATTACATCCTAGCCCAGTATCCCTGAAGGTCGACGACGGGGTTGGGTGGCAGAGGGCAGGGTTCGAACCATCGCGACGACAGTCCAGAGCGACCAGGCATCCTGCTAATGTTACATAGATAAACTGTCCATACTAACAAAGGAAATAAATAGTAACTGAGGACAGAGAAACAAACAGAGTGAAGAGTTGAACTAATCTGATCAGAAAATCAAATTCGATGACTGCAAGCCCAGCGAGATAGACTAGACAACAAAAGAAAGCATTACCTCAGCGTGTGTGTGTGTAAGGGGGAAAGGTAAAGGAGCAAGGTGCAGTTAGAAATTACCCTCCATCCGAGCTCACCTAGCCTTATGTCGTCCATTACGAGGTCTAGTATTTCATCCTGAACTCCTCTCCTACTATAGGGTTACCAAACGTCTGGTAATATGAGCACATGTCCTCCTTTTTGGGGTTGTGTCCTCCGTCCAGCAGGCATTGGCCTAGAGTGTAAAAATGTCCGGCTTTTTCACAACAATAGGATATTATCCATTACTTTTTTTCTATTTTCTTCATATTTTCTATTAATTGCACACATTCATTAACAGACAGCAAAAAAAAAAAGATGACAATTTGTTGCCCACCTCCATCTTGAACAGGTGTTTGTTCAGGAATGTTCAAAAGAAACCAAAAATGACACCAAGATCTTCGAGTGTTTAGTTTGCATTCCGAGGCATAATAATACGGTTAAAAAGGTCTTTTTGTTATTAGCGTGATTGAGCAAACGAGGGACATGCAATCCCCAGTGAGAGACACTGTTCTTATGATGTACTCTCCCAGTGAGAGACACTGTTCTTATGATGTACTCTCCAAAGGAAGTATATCGTCCATAGAGTTCCACAAGTACGTGTTTGCACTAATGATTTACTACTGGGAAAGATGTGTCTGAGAAATACACAACTAGATAAAGTCAAGTTCTACAGCCTTTGATTGGCTGAAATGTTTCATTAAATACAATGTAATCCTGGATCTAGTTTTTAAACTTTTTTTTTTCTGTGTCCTCCTTCGTAAGGTTTTGTCCATGGGGCGTAGCTAGGAATTTTCTATCGTTTGGGGGCCCGGGGGGCTTGACCTGTTTAGGGGCCCCTGCATTTTGCGTAATATTTAATTTTTAATGAAAAAAATAATAATTTGGGGGCCCCCCCCAAGTGGGGGCCAGGAGGGATTTTCAAATTCTCCCCTTCCTCCCCCACCCTCGCTACGCCACTGCTTTGTCCTCCTTTTTGTCCTCCTCTGGGTGTACTTGTGTCTGGTAACCCTACCCCACTCTCTTTTTATTTATCTTTCTATTAATAATTTCCTTCTGGATATATAATATAAACAATAAATGTGCATTTGAAGGGAGAAGGAGGGAGAAAGAAGAAGATAATAAAGGTAATGTAGAACATGTGAAGGAAAAGAAAAAAGAATAAAAGGACTGACGAGGAAATGGGACGAATGAATGACAGATAGTACGAGTAGCATTCATGTCTCTCAGCCTACGGAAGATGTTTACAGAGAGTTAACGGAAATGGAGGAAACGGAAGTGTGTTGAACAAGAACAGGAAAGAGGCTACAGAGAAAGTCCACTATGATTGGTTTGCGAGGAGAAAAAAAGTCTTTTGACAAAATGGCAGGAGTGTCTGCATAAAAACATCCGCCGTTCTTCAACACGTCCCATGTCTGCGTTCATTTCCCCCTCCTTTTTCTTTTCAGTTTTCTCCATACGTTCTATCGTGTACTGAGATCAATGCTAATAGAATTTATTGCAGTTAACTCGTTCAAGAGATGGTTCGGTACCCCTCTTACCACAGGCTCTGGCTCTTTGAGTACTGTTTCTTGCCAAGGGGACAAATTAAAAGCAAGGGAGATTTTAAAAAAAAAATCAAAGTCGTGCAGAAGTGGAGGTGAGTGATGTAAAAAAGAGTGGGACATTTTTTTTTCCTCTTAGGTTCGGGGCAAGAAGCTCGCCATATTGTTGCGCCATTCCAGATTTAGTTGTATCTCGTTCTTGATCTTAGCATATTCGAAAAAATGTATCCAAGGAGAATGTCGAAAGGGGAAACAACTGTGAAATGAATTACTTATCTCCTCTTTTACTCAGTTACCTCTCTACCAAAACGTTATGTTTGATACTCTAAAAATTATAGAATAGTTTGCCAACCTTTTAGATTCACATTTATATTTTGCAGTTACACCTGTGACTACTGCTAGTAACTGACGGACTGCTTAGGAATAGTTTGTTTTTCTCGCTTACAATAGCGAAGATTTTTGAGGCATGAGCGTATGTGTTAAGTAGTGTGTGTCATGTATTATGTGTCATAAAGTATGTGTGCATGTGTTATGTCGTGCAACAGTGTGTGAATGTGTGTGTGTGTTATGAATGTGTGTCGATTAGGAGTCATGTAGTGTGTGTGTGTCATGAAGTATGTGTGTGTGTGTGAATTAGGAGTTTAGTGTGTTATGCAGACTCTGTGTGTGTATGTCAAGCAATGGGTATTGCTGTACTGCAGTGCATGTGTGTCCTGAAGTATATGTGTTTTAGTTAGTGTAGTTTGTGTGTCAATGTGTCAAATTAGTGTGTGTGTGTCTTAGTTTGTGCCGTACATTGGGTGTGTGTGGGTCTCATGTAGTGTAAGACGTCTAGCCCAGATCGCTGTCAGCAGCTACAAAATCATTACCACTTGAAGCAGCAGTGCTCTATGAAGGGTCATTTTTTAACTTGATGGGACTCATGGTTATCTCGAGACTTTCTCGTTACCATCTCAGACCATCCATCCATCCCCATCCCCTTACTCGAGTCTCCACACTGAGGCACACATGGTGGTGCAGGGGCGGACCCAGTCATTCTATTGACACGTTGGAAGACTTCATTAGGGAACATCACATCGTCATGCATTTTCTTGAAACATAATCAATTTGAAATTGTTTGCACAGTGAGGCTTCAAATCAAGAAGTAGTTTCTCATGAAACTGTTTGCACAGTGAGGCTTCAAATCAAGAAGTAGTTTCTCATTCGTCGTATCAATGAAATATCTGGAGATCCCAATTAAATTTCTTTTTAGTTTTAAAATCACTCGAAAGAGTTTTTTTTTCTTTCAATATCCTTGAAATTTCTTTAATTGTACCTTGAAATCGTTTTGAGTCTTGTGATGCAAATTTCATGGCATTTGAAATTCTTGAATGAAGACTAACTTTAAAAGTAAGATATAATCGCTATTAGTACCTTATTATTTCTAATACCGCTTATTGATATTTGTTGCATTTTGTTAATCTTTTTTTTTTCAATTTCTTCTCTTAGCAGCTTACAATATCGTGTCATAATACAAATTTAAATCATTTATTTTTGCCAACTTTTTCATTATTCAATTAAGCTGAAACGTTGCAAATAATCTCGTGCTGCGTGGCAACATATTTCATTAAAATTTCAGAAAGATCACTTCATAAGTTATTGAATTAATTGTTTTTGCCGTCAATGAGAAAAATAATAACAATTATAGTGTGTCTAATTTTGATCTTATAATGTAGCATAACTGAGAATTTAAAAAAAAAAATCCATTTTGAATAGGAAACGAAATAATAGTATAAATTATTTTTTTTTCGTTAGTCTAAAAAGATGGATGGATACAAAATCTATTTGAAGTTCACGTTTAATAAAATAGTCTGGCAAACAAAATAGACTATAAGAAGCAAAGACAAATTCTGTGGTCTGACCAGCAGATGGCGCGTCTGTTTATCTACTTTCACACTCCTCCCCCTCCCATTCCCTTATAAAAATTTCCTGCAGAAATGAGACAGGAAGTGTACAAAACGTCTGTTTAGTTTTTTTGTGTGTTTGTGTTTCTGGTTAGTGAGTAATAGCTGGTAGTACTATAGTAGTAGCTGGTGGCACTATACTAGTAGCTGGTAGCACTATACTAGTAGCTGGTAGCACTATAGTTTTCTTTTTCTGAGAGAGGGAGTAAGGAGAATACATTCACCAAATCAGCCAACACTGGCCCAACACACTGGCCCAACACCTTGCTCGCTGTTCAGAACGAAACCAACTAAACAAAACAATTCCAAGCACAAATCTATTCATGAGGATGGCTGAATGAAAAATGAATAGTCCAAGACGTTACAGACACATTGAAATGCTAGTTGCATTAAATAAAATAAAAAAGGAAAGTTAAAAAAAATTTTTTTTTTCGAGGACCAACCAGACAAGTCATGAAGGCGGCTTTAAGTACCATTCTATTAAAGGAAAATCCGTTGTGTTCGAAATGAGGTTAGGGTCTTTTCTTTGTTTTAAATATTTTGTTTTCTCTTCTTTTCAATTGGATCCTTCCCTTACTTTGTATCGCCTGCTCGGCTGATTTGTAATTCGTCGTTCCATTCTGACAGTTCTAATGATCAACAAGTTTACAACTGCAAAGCTGACAACCTTTGACAATCAGGTCACATAGAACTAACAACTGGAACAAAAACAAACTGATATCAAATAATTTGTCTGGACAAACACAAGAGAGTGTAAAGCTGCTTGATTAAATAGAGACTGTGGGTAGAGCGGGGCAGCATGGGAGTCTGAAGATGGTGAAATGTCCACAGAAATGATTTGTTTTGATGGTAACGTCCATCCGAGTCTCCAGTGGCAACTCCATGACGTTCAATAGTAGAATCAATCTTGTATAGTCTCATAATCAGTAGTGATACTTGGTAGCAGTGGTACTGGAATGGGTGACAATCTCTAGCAACACAACTACAGGAAGAACAACAACAACAAGTAAACAACAAAAAAAACAACAAACTAAAACATAAAAAACAACTGCAACAACAAAAACTAATAAACAACAACAACAATAACAATAACAAAACAACAAGAAAAACATAAAAACAACTGCAACAACAAAAACAACTACAACTACAAAAACAACCAAACAACAAAAACCAAGTAAACAACAAAAACAAATGAACAATAAAAACAAGCAAACAGCAAGAACTACAACAGCAAGAACAACTACAACTAGGGCGATGATTGAGACTTAGGTTTATATTTGGCCTTTCGAAGAATTCGCATGTTAACAAGAAGGCAAGACTTTCATAGTTGACTGAAAGTAATTATAATCTTGATCCGGACACTGTGTACATTGTAAAGAAACACTACAGCTGACAGCCAAGGGATCAAGGCTATGACCTGTTTCTTTAAGAAGCATGACATGATCGAGCAGGCCACATTCTCATCTCCTTAAGTACCACACTACAGAATCACAACGTATCATTTCTACTTCCATCATGAGGTAATCACGTGGTGTTACCTTTCTGACCTTCACATACTTCAAGTCAGACAAAAAAAAAACTTTAGGGTCTAGCGCCACAGCTTGTATTCACTTTCTCTGACCACATTTTCACTTTTTTGTTGTTGTTAACATCTCTTTTAATCTTTACTTTAATAAACTACCTCTAAATCTTTCCTTTGATAAACCACCTGCAAATCTTTCTTTTGATAAACTACCTCTACATCTTTCCTTTGATAAACCACCTCAAAAATTTTCTTCTGATAAAGCACCTCTAAAACTTTCTTCTAATAAACCACCTCTAACTCTTTCTTCTGATAAACCACCTATAAATCTTTCCTTTGATAAACCACTTCTAAATGTTTCTTTTGATAAACTAACTATAAATCTTTCCTTTGGAAAAAAACACCTCTAAATCTTTCATTAAAAAAAATCTTTTAAAATCTTTCTTTTGAAAAACTACCTTTAAATCTTTCTTTTACCACTTGAAAGTTTTTCTTTTGATAATCTGCCTCTAAATCTTTCCTTTGATAAACTACCTCTAAATCTTTCTATTGATAAATCTCCTCTAAACCTTTCTTTTTATAAACTTCCTTTAAATCTTTCTTTCTAGAGCTTTCTTGTAATTATATCCCTCTCGCCATGTCTTTGCTTATGTCCACTCCTCCCTGCTTTCTTCTCTCTCTACGTTTTCTTTGTATTTCTCTACTTTAATATCTTTTCCCATCCTCCTTCAATTTTCATCACTTTCTCCCCCACTCTCTTAGTTTTATTTGTTTGTTTACCTTCTTCCACGTTCCAAAATGTGTGTGTGTGTGTGTGTTACTAAATGTGTCACTAATAGGGCAATAATTATAGACACACGTTCAAACTCAAAGGTGAGGGTGTGTGTGTGTGTATGCCTGCCTATCTTTTTTTCTCTCTCTCTGTGTGTGTGTGTGTGTTATATAGACATGGTTCGTTCGGTGCTAGTGTGCCAAAAAATAAAATAAGGGAAACAACTCTTGTTCTATTTATAGATTTATTTCCATACTAGCTAAGTTAACCGTTCTATATTAACAAATAATCTTTGAATAACATGCACTAATGAAATCAAGTTTGGACACACAGTGTGGGCTTCGGGCTGTACAAGACTCGAAACTCCGCTCACCTTTTCTCCCTGCAACAGCGCAGAAATTTTTTTGAAAAAAAAGGGGGGGGAGGATGGGATGTCTTTTTTTTCTAGAAAGTATAACTGGGAATCAAAGACAGCGTTTCTCAAACTGTGGGAAGCGCCCCGCTAAAAGTCCTCTTAAGGGGATCGCAATGTCCAGACAAAAAAGGGCGAAGAGGATAAATTTATATATGAAGGTGCGGTCATTTCATTATTGAATATTAACCAATTAATATGAAATTTTTACCAATGTTTAAAAAAAATAGTTTAAGTAAGAGATGTCATTTCATCTTATAGTAAGTACATATTAAAATGTCTATTGTTTTCGTGCGCGGAGAGAGAGCGACAATATCGATTTGAAAACTTTTTGAAGAAGATATTTCAACACGTCTCCAATAATGCGATTCTTCCAGACTTTATTTTGTCAGAGTTGTTGAAGTTTGTACGCCTGGTGTACATCGTTAGGTTGACGACTTTAAGGCTAAAAAGAAAAAAAAGATTTGGGGCAAGATGTCTTACTTAACACAAAGATAATCACAGATATACGTGCACTGTACCACTATATATACCTCGAATTAAGTCACACATAGTAGTAATGGCCAGTGCTGCCTTTTATAATTAATTTGACATGCGACTTTTTGTTAACTAAGATAAATAGTGCGCTGTGACTGAAAAATAAATTCACTGTTATTTTTACTTTTTGATATCATGATCGTCTTTCCTTTGCGTTCCTTCTAAAACATAGGGCCTTAGTAAAAACACAATCTCCAAGGTCTCTTGCTAGTTTGTTAATGGTTTCCCAGCTCTTTCCTGTCATTTCGGCTTCATCCTGTAGACTGCGTCGCCACATTTTTTTTTGGTCTTCCTCTGCCTCTCGTGCTCTGGGGCCCCAGGGGGCTTCCACTTTAAGGCCTGTCTAGCTCTGTTGTTGAAATCTTTTCTAAGGGTGGGACCAATCCATCTCCACTTTATCTCTAAGATCTTCACCTCTGTATTTCTCTATCCACACATCTCCCATAGTTTGGGGTTTTCTATTTTGTCATACCATATGACTTTTTGATATGCGCTCGTTTTACAATTACAGTAAAAAAAACACTTTGATGCCATGGAAAAGAAGTCCTGAGGCTAGGAACGCAGGATAACGTTTGCCGGACCACGCTGGGGGGGGGGGGGCTTACGGTGCTCCACAAGACCCCTTGCTGAATGGCGGGGGAGCCTGCTTCATCTCAAATATTATCTCCAGAAAATAATTTTCTAGTTTGCAAAATGTTTAAAGATCTACGAGACATTATTTTCGAAAAAAAAAAATTAATAAAATATTGTTTTGTTTTTTCATTTAGGGGAGCAACGCCAATGAAAGTTTAAGAAACACTGCTTGAAGAGCTTCAAATACTATCGTGTTTAAGAGATGGTACTTGAAACGCTGACTACGATCTCTCACATAAAAAAATATGAGAAAAACATTACAAAAGAAAAAAAAAACTGAAACACTTAAGAAAAAAATTAATAATGAGACACACACTGTTTATATAAAAAAAAAAAAATGGCGAAATTAAAATCAGACTAACAAAATATCCTATCTTTTAAAATACAGAGGTTACTGAAAAAAAAAGATGATTACGTCCTACACGTCATGCATCTAATCAATGACTTAAATTCTGCCAAGTCATTGGTTTACCTGGCTGACTCAGGCAACTCATTCCATGCTCTTATAGCACTAGGGAAGAAGGAGCATTTTTACACAAATACTCATGATTTCGCTCGATTGGCAAAATTTATAAAATAAGATACAAATCAATGCAAATGTCTGAATATAAGAATTATAAATGATCAAACTTTATTTCATCCCCTCCACCCTGATCTGACCCGGAGCGAGCATTTTTAAATTGTTCAGTTCTTATCCTTACGACAAGCTGGTTTATGTTCATCAATTTACAATAAAAAGCCCCCGGACCCCACCTATTCCTTAAGCACGCCTGTTCTCCCAAAATATCACAACTTAAAATTCTTGTAATCACTGACCAGTTTAACTACAACAAGTTCAAGATAGGCGTAAGTCCAATGTTGATAAAATGTATTTATATACCGAAAGACTAAACAATACAACTCAGACGGAAGTAGAGAGGCAGCATTTTATAAAACGTTGCTCGGTTACTTTTCTTTTTTGTAACTTTGATAAGAAGCACAAAGTATGCGATATTTCGGCCGCGGGTTCGTACCAAGAAGGTGAGGTTATTAAAGACATCAACGTCGAGAGTTGCAGAAGATAAGATGGCTGCTATCAATGTAAAAATTGTCAAACCAGTCTAACCGAGGGGCCTACCATTCAGTGCGGAAAAATAAAGTACGGTTAGGAAAATACTTATCAGTTAGTGGCTGGTCACTTTTTATATTTTGTGAAATTTGCAAATGTCTACTTTACACACACACACACATATATATTATCTACGAAACTGAACATTTTTTTTCTTTATAATGTTACAAAACGGTTGGGGGGGGGGGGGGCAGAGGGAGGGTCAATGATCGCAAGCCCCATGCTTTCTTGCGATAAATATCTAATTTTACAGTGAAAAAAAGGAGGGGAGAGGTGATGACTTAAAATAACTATCAACTAGTTTTTATACAGAACATATGTAAACAAAAGTCCTGAAGAATGGTTTTTATTGCTAAAGAAATCAGACTAATGGAGAATTTTGGAGATAAGGTCTAGTTTGCTGACAGGAAAAGAATTATGGATCTTGAGACAGAACGAAGAGTCAAAGCGTTTAGAATTCTAGATGCTGTAATCAGGGCCGGATTTAAGGGAGGGCAGGCGGGCTGCTGCACCATGGGCCTCAACAACAGATGACCCAAATAAAGTCGTACGCTTGGCAACTATTTTGTGGTCAAGAAGTGTCCGCTTGTGGCGAGCTCGCAATTTATAAATGCATCTCCGGATTTACGCATTTGCGTCAAGCCAGGGCCTTAACCTCAAGAAACTCAAAAATATGAATTTTTACTAAAATATACTAGATTTTTCTTTTAAAGAAGGAAAATGAGATTACATCTACACGTTTTCTATTCCTTTCTTCTAAACTATGGCATGATTTTAGATATAAGTATTGTCAAAAAGTGGATTTTTAGTCAAGTTTAGGAAAAAGTGTAAGGGGCCTCCAAAACAATCCTGCCCTGGGGAATCCACTTACTTAAATCCGGCCTTGGTTGGAGTGAAAAGAAATGAGAATAGTCTTGCAAATCACTTTAAACACCAAAATTATCTTAACAAGATTTGAACATCTCCAATTGTTGAACATCAGAGAAATATTTCTTAATTAAAAGTCAATCTGAATTGGTGAATTCTGTTTTCTTCTAGGTCAAAGGTCATGCTAAACGTGTATTCGTCAATCATTTAATTAGAGTCGATTATTCATCTCGAAGTGAATCCATTAATTTATATATTAGTCAGTCCTTCGCCGTTACAGTTTGACGTCACATCGAATCAAATAAATATTGCATTTTTCTTTTATGTCCCTCCCATAGTACTAGCGACTCCACATTCAGCGCCCCCCTTCCCCCATGATACCAGCACTCTACATTTTCAAATAAATCATCTACATATGTCTTTTTATCAGGTCCTTAAAACGCGAGGCAGACATCTAACTCGTAACATCTTTATGGAGACATCAGCCTTGTCTCCATTCAACAGAGCTCTAATTTCCCAAGAGGCGCTACAATGGAATTTCTCGCTCTTTTACAGCATCCCTTCCCCCTTCGGTTCTCTCCCGCCCTACTTCCCACTACCTTTCATAGGGAGAAATGTATACACTTCCAGTGCGCCCTCCTAGGGCCCCATCAGATAAAATGAAGATTGCTAAATAAAGCTGTTGCCAAGTAGGTTACATTAGAAACGTAACACCTACAACAAAGAATACAATCAGCAATAAGCAGCCCCTCCACCACAAACACACATGACAAGACACACTTACACACACATACACACAAGTACTACATAACGTGTTGTAACTACCCACAAAGGTGGCCTTAGAAGTACTCGGGTCCGAGGGATCATTGGTGAGTGCCATACGCATAGCCAACAGCATAGACCTAGTTTGTATTTTGGGCAGACAATGACAAAAATAATCTCCCTACCATGAGGCCATCCCTGAAACCCAAGAATATCATTTTAAAGACCCGACCATGTGATTGAAACTGCGAAAACGAGGCATCATTGGAGTTTCCAAATTCTATAAATACAACTCAAAACATTTTTGATTTTTAATTTCGGGTTGATATAAAATACAGTCACATAGAAAAAGAAAAGAACGTAATAAGAAGAACTGTGGTGGCGATATAAGAAAACCTAAAGACAAAAGTAAAAAAAAATAAAAGAGGATGATATTGTGAGAGGTCAAGGACGCCTTATTGGTAGATCACTGTGACAAGACACACTTACACACACATACACACAAGTACTACATAGCATGTTGTAACTACCCACAAAGGTGGCCTTAGAAGTACTTGGTAGATCACTGTTGCCCACTAAAATGCTAAAAAAATATATATAAAAATACTTTAAAAAAACAAAACATAATTAAATCAATAAGTTTGGATCATTCCTGTAATAAAATTTGTTATAGATCTAGACTAACAATAAAAAAGCATTTATAAAAATAAAAAAAGGGGGAACGAACAATCTGAATTTGAACTCATGGCACAAACCTTCTCAGGCTTCTCAGTTCAACACTTTTACCATTCTGCTAGTGGAAAGCTTATGAGTATGGAAGATTGTATCGATTCAGACGACGACCTCAATTGGGGACTAATTTAGCTTATACCACCACTTCTGTCAATTACAATTTCTTTCCCTTGTTCGAGATACCAAACAAGCCAATTTATTGCTAATAGTTAATTAACTAATTGGTAATTTTTAAAAAATGATTCGTGTGTTCCAGGTAAAAGAAATAATAGTGCAAAATTTCAGCTTGATCCGGGATTGGGTGTGAAAGACATAACTTGTACAAACTTTTGACCAGACAAGGCGAGTATAAGCTTTGTAAAGATTGTTTGTACAATAGTCAACAGAGCTTAGAAAATTGTTTATTTAGTCTTAAAAAGAGCTTAAAAATTATCCTTAGACTTCATAATACATAGACGATCAGCAATCCATATATTCTGCTAATGACAGACCTCAAAACAGCTCCTAACTATTTAATAGTTATTCGCTATAGACGAGTATCTCCGATGATGGATGTATATGTTCCAAATCTCATAAAGCGTAATTACATTACGTGATTATCATAAAGTCATACACATTTGTTAAAGAGCAGAAAAAAACAAAAACCACCTCCCCCCCCCCCCCCCCCCCTCAAGACAAAAGATTATTGACGTTATAAAAAATTTGATAATGGACAACAAACCCACAACGTCTGGGTCAAACTTCCCTGCGTCTAGACGGCTGCCTGCTGTGATGTTGTAACACATACAGTGTGCTCTTTATTGGCGATAAAAAACAAAACATCTTAATTTTAGGGGAAAACATTTTAACTATAAATAGCAGCAAAGCGCCGCCTCCCCACACTCATGTTTTAGTCTCTTAATTATTTTTATTCTACACTAATTACTTTTTAAAAAAAATATTACCGACATTATTCATATTGATGATATTATTGATATGAAAGTGAGGAAAAAAAAGAGTATAGAACCAAAAATATAATAAATCCCCCCCCCCCCCCCCAAAAAAAAGATTGAAAAAAAATTGGGTGTTGGGGGGGGGGGCGTTGTTATTAACGTTGTTTTATGACGCACCAGGTAAATGAATAAGTCAAAAAAGGCTGTTCAGTAGAATGGGTCATAAAACATTTGAAAGTTGCCAGGCGACTTGACACGCACTATAAAGTAAACATTCTTAAGTTGAAGGTCAGGAAACTTTGGAGGATTTTGTCTGTCCAAGATGGTGCGGACAGTTACTGGAAGGCATAACTTCAAAAAAAGTGAAGGACCTAGACAAAATAGGATCTAGAAGGTCTAAGATCTAGACAAAATAGGATCTAGAAGGTCTAGGATCTAGACAAAATAGGATCTAAAAGGTCTAGGATCTAGACAAAGTAGGATATAGAAGATCTAGAAGGTCTATGATCTAGACTACTTAGGATCTAGAAGGTCTAGGATCTAGACAAAATAGGATATACAAGGTCTAGAATTTAGAAAGCATAGGATCTAGGATTTTGCAAAACGAACAAGTTATTTCTAAACACCATTTAAGCTAGCAATAAATTATAGGGACATTAGTTTTGCCAAGCAAAAAGAAGACTTCTATTATATTTTTATAAGAATGATTTTTTTTTTCAAATAGGAATAAAAACTTAACTAAACATCCTTTACTTTCAGGATTCAAACTGGTACACTTTGTAATTGTATGATAATAACAGACGTATTATCAGTGATAGAGAGAACTGCTTAGCAGAAGGTCACCAAAACAGCTGGATGACATTTTGAGATGGCCATACAATTGAAGATTCAATTCAATTGAAGTTTTTATACGAATCAATCAATACAAATTCACTTCCGATTTTTTGTTCTTGACCTAGTGCAAATGACAGCCACGTCTTACGATTGAGTGCAAATTACAGCCTCGACTTACGATTCAGTGCAAATTACAGCAACGATTTCCAATCTAGTACAAATGACAGCCACATTTCAGTAAATGTATTTACTAGTATTATTTACATTAATTTCTTTTTTGTCATGATTTCTGCTATCAATTAGTATCATCATTAATCCTTTGTCCCTTACGTAAGTCCAGTCATTCTAAAGTAGACACTGATAAGGCTCATTAAATAAAGGGAGACAATTTCCTTAGCCTACATTTTGACTTTTGTTTTATTCATGGTTTTTTGTTTGTTTCTTGTTTGATGTAATTCTGTTCTTTAACTTTTTATTTTCTTCTTCCTGTTGCAATTAATTATTCGCCATTCCATCCATCTGTCTATTGCTTTGTCAGTCTATAATTAAGTTAGCCTGTTGATTAATCTATCAGCTGAGTCAGGGGGGCAATAGATTCAAATAAGTTCACAATGAACTGTATGCAAACAATGGACACTATTATTATTGTCCAATATAGATCTTGCTACCATTTGTTAACTTCTGAAGGTTAGGTGTATGTGTATGTATGTGGATGCATGCGTGTGTTTATGTGTGAGGATGCCGTTGTGTGTGTACATCTTAGAATAAATACAATTAGGACATAAAAAATAGAAAAACAAAATATCCAATCAAGTTTCCGAAACAATAAAAAACTTCACTTAGCGATTTCCAATCTGATCTGAATTTTCTCAGAATGATGTAATTTTGGGGCAAGGGGGTGAAGTAGCACTGGTTTATTAATGTAGAAGATAGAAGTTATTTCCCTTCGCAATCATAACATGCTCCTGAAGGGGAAGAAACTGGAGCTCTAGATAGAGACGATAATAAGGAGCTCTCCTAAGGGGAAAGAACTAGAGCAAAAAAGAACTCACGAAACCTTGACGTCTCTACGTCATGAATAAGACGGACGTAAAAATGACGCAAGTATCGGTGCTACTAATCGATAAGGCAATGAATACTATCGTCCACGGAATGGAGGAATCAACGGTATAAAAAAAAAAGTTCGCATTTTACTGCCTTAATTATATCCCCTCCACCCAATGGTCTTGAATTTTCATGTAACCAGACCAGGGTGGCTGAGTGGTTACGCTCTTGGCCTCCTAACCTGGGGTTCTGGGTTCGAATCTCGGTGAAGACTAGGATTTTGAATTTGGGGATTTTTAGGGTGCCGCTGAGTTCACCCAACTCTAATTGGTACCTGACTTAAGCTAAGCGGGTGAACGTAAAGGGAGTTGGTCGTAGTGCTGGCCACATGACACCCTGCTCTTTTAACCGTTGACGAAAGAAACAGATGACCTTAACATCACCTACCCCATAGATCGCAAGATCTGAAAGGGGGAAACTTTACATTCTTTTTTAAAGACCAGGAAATAGGTATATTTCTAAGGTACATCCCGTTACCTGGACAAAGCTGTCTAACGATGGGGATGGTCTGATATTTAGGAAACGCAGAAATAAGATTACTTTATCAAAAAATTCACACTAATTGAAAGGTCTTAGTTTCCTACAACGCACACCAACAGGCGCGAGAAAAAAATGTGGGAGGATATCAAGAATGTGGACAGGTTCATACTCCATGGATACAAATGAGTAACAGAAGGCTAGAGACTTTTCTAGAGTTTGTAAAAGGATCAACAGTAGTGCATTGCGGTGTCTATACCAGTACAATTTTATAAGATCACATGACAGCCTGGATCACATGACAGCCTGGATCACATGACGTGAGCTTGAGTCCTGACGAAGATTTTGGATTCGAGACTTACAGACAGTTGGTCGCCCAACTCCATTGCGTGCCTAAGATGGGGAAAGTTTCATTTAGTTACGCTGGCCAGTGCTATTCGTGTTAGATGTGGGCCATAAGGAGAGCATTTGCTCTGCTTTAGTACAATAATGAAAGGGGTTTATAGTGAAATCTTATTAATTGGTGATTTTAGAATTGGTATGTGTCAGGGGAAGGTAAGGTGAGAGTAAATGTTTTATTTCTTTTTACTATTTAAGTATGAAAGAGTTATATCCCTTTGTTTATTTTCCCAGGCATGAATGTGACCAGTATACACGTGATAGGTTTGAATGTGTGTTTTCCTTGTATGATAGAGTGAAATTGGTAGTCGGTTGTTTTTCTTAAACTGATGTTATGTACATATATTTCTTGAGAGTGACTGTCATTTTTGTGCTCTATCGGATATTAAAGGATTATCTATATTTCCATTGGAATTGAAGTGTGTTTATTAGTAATTGTTCTGAATAGTAATTGTTCTTAATAGTAACAATTGTACGTACGAGCCAAGCCAAAGCAAGAACAAGCAGGTGTGACTATATTGTATTGAAGCAAAAATAGAACCCTGACAGTATGTATGTGTCATGTAATGTAGGCTACGACTTTTGCTAATAAGAACTATAAATTTACTTATAGCAAATTAAATTCCAGAAGATATTTATAATTAAAGTTCTTATTGTTAGCATAAATATGTTATTTATAATTAATTAGCTTCGAACAAATACTTGCTATGATATTTTGGTACTTCCATAGCACTAAAAATGGATATCGAGTTATTTCTGATGAGTTGGGTATATAAACAAGGGAAGACAACAATCGTGGTAACAAAATACCTGCCGCTCTTAATCTACAATTGAATTTATATTATATTGTGTATTTGTTCAATATTTTCGTGATTCGAAGTTCAGGAATAATTTTTTTTTTATTTCGTTAAGAGAATTTCTGTTGTTTCTTTACTTAAATCAGTATTGGCGGCAATACGGCGGAGTCTGGGCAATCAGAAAAAGTTCTATTTACCAATAAATAATCATGAAGCACAATGTTACATTATCAGTGTGTAGAGTACTGCGACATGATGTATACATTGTCGTTTAGATAATGCCTTATCTTGTACATGAAATAATAAGGCAATGTAAAAACAATTTTATGTAAAGTTGAGGGAGGAGGATGGGGGCACACCTCCCTAGCTCCATCAGAACATCTTAACAACTGCTCTCAAAATATCTGCCTTTAAATTGTTCTAAGCTGACGTTTCTGACGATTGAACCCACTCAGTGGATCTACTTGTGTATCGATACTAATCAATCCTACTTTGTCTGGGACCTTACAGTCTCTACAAAGTGTATTCTATTCTCCCACTTACCGAGTACAATCACTAAGTCGATACTTTCTTGTAATCAATCATCTTAAACCCGGGAAAAAAGAAGATTATTGAACCGCCGTATGATGCTGAAGTCTGGCTTTTCTCCAGCAAAGTTTCATATTTCTTGTAATCTGAATATTTAAAGAGTATTTTTTTGTTTCAGGGATCTTATTATTTTGTATTTCTTTTAAATTAAGTCTTGGCCTATGAATACATTCATGATTTAAAAATCGAACTGAGGTTTTAGAATATTAAATATCGATGGAGATCGAGAACTCTTTTTTTGGGTCGTTGTTAAAGATCGAATTTAAAGCTTCAGGACGTTTTAGTTTAAAGAAAAAAACAAAAGACCCGCTCAAATCACTTCAGCGCCCTCGGTTCTGGTCTCGAGAGATATCATCAATCTAAACTTTAGAGACAGTTTTAGTTTGGTGCTGTCAATTTCAAATGGTAGCAGTTCAGGAGTAAACAAGCGTTTAGAATTCTTGGAGAAAATGAAACACAAAATGCTAACAGTTTGAGATTTTTTGTTTTGCTCGTAGATCTAGTTCTAAAGTCTTGGCAATGAAAACTTGATAGAAGTATAGGGAAACGTTTCAGAACTATTACAATTTCGTTGGGTGGCTTTTGAAAACACTCTTTACACTTTCTAACACAGTGGTTCTAAAACTTTTTTGATCCGCGAAGCACATTATTTAGCCAAAACCAGCCCACGGCTACATGCTTAGTGTATAAATTACAAATGAAATACTTTTGTTGAAGGAGAATCGATGGAAGTTACATCAAATAAAATGTTCCTAATATTATTTGGCTAACGTGTTGAGACTTTATGAGTGGATTTAGATTCTGTCCGGCTCAATGTTTATAAATAGCAACCGCACATGTCTTCGAGCACACATTTTGAGTCATTTTCTTGTATTTGATGAGGAGGATCATTGCGGGAATGAATCCACGTACTACCAAAATAAGAAGACGGGAAATCAACAACTTCTGTCAACTGACTCATAAGGCAGGTTATAAATTTGGAAGACAACCTTTCAAACTAAGGACAAGACACACACCTCTGTTAAATTACCATCTCAATAAAATAAATTCCACACAACTCCCCCTTTGTAGACACTGCGCCCATCCATATGAAACCGTAAACCTTATTCTCTTTGAATGCCCCTTCCTTATCCACCTTAGGCAGACCCTACTACCACTCCAGCCTAACATAGCCAACACCCTGTACGGCAGTGCTGAACAAGTGAAGAGAACAGCACACTATTTTTCCTTGGCACAGTCTGCAAAAGAGCTGGCAGCTCAGCAGCAATAAGGCTGGCTAGAAGAAGAAGAAGAAGGAAGCCAGAATTTGTGGTATCGTTATTCTGATCGGATAAACTGACTTTTAAGGAAGAATTGATTTTAACTGTATACAATTTTCATCTTTCTTCGAACCCCCTACACTCGTCTCTCGGACACCTGGTTTAAGAACCACTGTCCTAACATATCTAATATATAAAGCAGAATGTAAGGCGTATGTTTGTATTTATGTCCCGCATAGAAATCAAAACCGTTTGACCAATCTTGACAAAACTTGGCATACATGTTTCTTAGATTATAGCGAGACCGCGGTGTATGTTTATTGTCCCTTCACTTTAGGGGGAAACTAAAAATAAAATGTTTATCTTAATTTATCTTTATTTTTAAAGAGCGAAAGGGTTTAACAAATTGGGTAAACCCGTTTTCAAAGTATTTATTTGATCATGTGAATATATCACTTAAAGGGGTAAACCTATTTTCATAGCAAAATAAAAATTTTAAGGGAACATTCGCCATGCTTGACATATACCTAAATTCAATCTACTATATCAGTAATATCCCAACTAAGGCCTGCAGGCCGCGGGTAGTATTAGGCTAGTATATAACATGAAACAAAGCAGATAAAAATAAAAGTGGAGTTAAGCAATTATTTTTCGAAAAAAACGAATTGTTGTCTCCAATGATATTGATACGCCCATATATCTAAAAGCTAACAATATTAAATATATTAATCTGTATATAATTGAAGATTGTTTCATTCAACTTTTGTGATTGTGCAGAGCTAGTTTTAAATTAAGATCCACAATGCAGAAATGATAAATACTTATAAAACTATGAGATGGAATAAAAACATAGGTACTCTAAACCTACACTTATATATCATAGTAATACTGTCGAAATCTCTCACTGCTGGAAAGTTTTACCTCCTTTTTATATATAAACAAATGTCCCAATAATCGAATAACTAATCGTTTTTTTTTATTGATTCGTGTGTTTTCTTCAACTATGAATAATTGCGCAAAATTTCTGCTTCATTCCAGAATGGGAAGTGGGAGAAAAACAAAGGGTAAAAGAATCCACCCAGACAGACACACGAACAGACAAGAGTTGATAGAAGCTTTGTAAAAAAAAAAACAACACTTTAGTGACTTCTAGTGTATCACCCTGAAACCTAATAATGTGCTTAGTTGATCATGGCTGGTATTATAGAGTCAATATTTTTTTTTACGTCGTTCATTTTGTTTGTTGTTTCTCTGGTTACGACTTTAGAATTTGTTTATTATTTTTTTTTTGCAATGAAAAGACTATCGACATACTGTCCTGGCTGATTCAATTATTTGTTTGTTTTGTTTTACATGTTTCGGATGTTCCTTCAGAGTTGAAGATAGTTTACTTCTTAGTCCAAACCTCCCGCAGGACGACGGGGGATGGGAGCGGGCAGGATTTGAACCCTCGACCATCGATAAATCCGAACGACAGTCCAGCGCGCAAACCGCACGACCAGGCAGCCATCCATTAATTATTGTTTGGAATAAGAGCCGGAATTTTTCTCTGCAAGCGACAGAACAGGCATTTTTCATTTCTATTCCTGCCCCATGTTATGCTTAATGAGAGCTTCGGATCAGTTTGAAACAAAGTTTTAGAACAAGATGGAACATTTTTTCTGAGTCCAAACGTGACCCAAGAGGAAGCACCCAATTTGACTCCGGTGAAACTTTTTGTTTTCCTGACTTCAATAAAAAGAGAGGGGGAAGGGTGGCTGGTAACCTATGCATTTTATTTACGAATCTATTTTTTTTTTAAAAGTAAAAGTAACCTCTTGGCTATATTAACTGACTAAATCAATGGCGCCCAAGTGTTAAGTTAAACTGCAGAAAATAAGGTGTTCAATGAATAACTGGATGTCAAGAAATAGTTTGTTGTTTTTCTTAATTTTTGCATTTTTTACATTTACCTTTTTTCCTCTTTTTTGTAATTAAATAAATTATTTTTGGTTCCTCTTCCCCCGCCCCCAGAAGGCAGGGCAGTCTCCTCTCCCATCAACTGACCAACGAGACTGTTTCTAATAAAAAAACAACAACAAACTCTTGGGCGCTGATGGTTTTTTTTTGTCACACTTACAGACATATACAAACAATTTTGTCGTTCTGATTTGTTTAGACAGGCGTTGACGTCATCCAGTCCAGGTCATTTTCCTTATGGTTTGGTTCCGCATTAAGTGGAGACGTCAAACTTTTGTTAGCAGGGCCGGATTTGGAAGTCTGAAGGTCCTGGGTCAACGAAGGAGCAGAGGCCAGTAATTATTTTCCGTATACATTTTTTCCCCTTCAATTCTTCCCTAAATGTGTGTGTGTGTGTGTGTGTATCAACTAGTAGCATTAGTTCAATATACAATGAAGCAATGGATTGAAAACTAAACGAACGCGTAAACCGAACGAAACTTTGCAAGTTTTTTTTCCTCTATTGTCCGGGTCTCTCTCTTGTGGAGTTCCCTTTCCCGAATTCCGCTCTGTTCGTTAGGTTATTTGGTTGTGACTTCGACACTTCTTTGGGTCATTAGAATCTTCAACGTTCAACTTAAAATTTTTTTTTTTCATGAAGATGTTTATTTTGGAAAGAAATTGATAACAACGTTGATAAGAAAGATGAATAAAAACTTATTAAAGAAGTTTAGGTGTGGCTTGGAGCACGAGAGGCATTTTGAAAACACTATCATCTATAGGCTAAATCTCTTCCCACATTAAAAAAATGTTCAACTAGGGCAGCGGCTCTCAACCGTTTAAGCTCGGCGACCCCATTTTACAATCCCCCACTCTACTGCGACCCCCCCCCCCCAACGCACACACATACAGCAATAGAAGAATGGACAAACACAATCTAGAAGAATGGACAAACACAATCCATTTTTTTCGATGGTCTTTGGCGACCCCTGGCAAATCGTCAATCGACCCCCAAAGGGGTCGCGACCCACAGGTTGAGAACCCCTGAACTAGGGGATGATGGGATCAGATCCGTGTTTCAAATGTTATCATGGTGTAACCAATTTCGCCCCCCCCCCCCGACCCTATATGTTGTAAACAGAGATTTTAGAGAAAGAAAGCACGAGAAGTGGAGTGAGAACTTCTCCACTTGGGACGCGTGTTTTGACAAATCTGTTAGAGAAACTGGCATGGCGATACCAACCTGGGGGCTGTACTAGTCACAGTGTAGAAACTGCAAGAAGTACTACCTGTGATATGTAATCATGAGCTGCGCTACCTGTGGAGTTGATGAGGGAAGAAAGGCAATCTCCTGCGCTCTAGCCCCTTGATGTTGGCCCCCAGGAATGTTAATGGAGCCGTTCAGTCAAATGTTTTTGTCTCTCTCATTCGCCTGCGATTTTTTTTCTTCTTCTGAACGCCGCTGCGGAATATTGATGGCTGCGTCTACAATCGCCTGTCGCCCGACATTAGTCTTGTCTGTCACAGGGTAATACAATCTGACACGGCAAGACGTATGTCAGTGTGTCAGACAAAGTCGTGCGTTTTAATTTTCTGCTCTTCTTTAAATCAGTGGTCCTCAAACTGCATCACACAGTCCCAGAGTTTTACATCGCTGAAACAAGGTGAGAGATTCACGATGTCAACTCATAACACACACACACACATACACAGCAGAAAAAGCACAGATTTAAACTCATCATTATTAGAGAACTCACGAGAAAATGCGCATTCGCCAGACTATTGTCTTGATAGATCAGTACTTTTTTGCGATATCAATGTGTGAAAATTAATGTAAAAATTGTTAATTCGTAAATTCTGACCGCGTCCTCTCACACTTTGTGCTTGCTCCCACACCAACCTTGTTTTGAGCTACACACCAACCACCGAGTGCACATCGTTTCTTAATCTTATTACTATCATCAAGTAACTGAAAGGACATTTTGTTTAGACTTTTCTAAGCGCCTGTCTCTCCATGCACTGCCCTCGATTTCAGAGCATTATTGAGTCTAGTAGAATAAGTCTACTGGGTACGTACAGTACACACTGGCGTAGCAAGAGAATCGGGGGTCCCGGTGGCTTGACCTCATAAGGGCCCCCTGCTTTTCGACATTCGACACAATGACATGAGATAATGGCGTAATATTTAAAGTAAAAACATATTTCGGACACTTATTTCGGCCCCCTCTCGAGCGGGGGCCCTGGGGGATTGTCAGATTCGGACCCCCCCCCATCTACGCCACTGTAAAGTAAAGGCAGAGAGAGGTTTTGAGGTTGTCTAACTGAATATTGGTGGGGGAATGTGGAGTATGTAGTTAAACTATTAAAAAACTAAATTGGTTAAATCTTTTTATATATTACGACTACCGACAGCAGGGAGTGACAACAGATTGTGACGGTAGACACAGAAAGTGACAACAGTGTGTGACTGCAAAGACTGAAAGCAAATTGTGACAACACAGATAATCAACAGAGAATGACAGGAGACAATGACAACAAAGACAGCGGAGAGAGAGAATACTCACAGTGACAACAAAAGTGACAACACGACTAAGACGCGAGAAGAACAGAAGAGCATATAACCTCGTCTATTAGATGAGAATATTCTACATTTTAAATATCACACCCACCATTAAAAATGAAATACAAACGACTATTCGGTTGAAGTCACTGGCGCCCACAGCCTGGTTTTCTCCTTAAACTGTTTCCCCCCGTGATCACTCATGCATGTCTTAGAGAGAAAACACACAACTCTCCCTTACATATACAAGATTGTTTTCAGGTAATCATCCAAATGGTTTGTTCGGCTGCCAATAACCCGGTGGAGGAAATAATGGCGGTGTTTTCACTAGTAACAAAAGTTGAAAGCCAGAAGACGATTGCCAACAAATGACTTCAGTTTCTAGACCTGAATGCTCAAGAACATAACTGTTAGTCAAGTTAAGCATTGTTTCTCTTCAATTCTTCTTCACTTTGGAATCGATACCTCTTTTCTGAAGGAACATTTTTAACATATAGTTTTATTTCAGGTAAAAGTAAAGTTCCTGTTTCAGACCTTGTGGTCTATAGGGCAGATGATGTTAATGTCATCTGTTTCTGTGGCCTACGATTAACGAGGGTGTCACATGGCTAGCACAACGACGAACCACCTTTACTTTTCCCCAACTATTGTCAGGTACCCATTAGAGCTCGGTGGACTCAGAGGCGCCCAAAAATCCCGAAATTAAAAATCCCATTCTTTCCTAGTATTCTAACGCGGAACCCCCGGTTCGGAAGCCAAGCGCTTTACGGCTCAGACACCGCACCTCCTTTTATTTCAGGTTAATTCTTATAATAGATATTTAAACAAATAATACGTCGACTTTAAAACATTCTAATTAAATTTCTAAAACAAGTTTCTCTAGAACTCCTTATACATATCTCTAATATTTTTTTCTTGGGCACTTATTAGCAGTGGCGTAGCAAGGTATTTGGGGGGCCCTGGGGACTTGGCCTCTTTACGGGCCCGTGCATTTTGACATTCGATATCATGACATGATACTTAATAAGTGTGGTAAATTAATATACAAGTCTAATGTGTGGAATACATACAACATGGCCATTAATTAACGTAACAACATGAATGGTAAGATAACATGACATTGGCTTAATATTTAATGTAAAAATAAAATAAAATTAGGAGACTTATTTAGGGGCTTCCATTAAGTGGGGGTTCGGGGAATTTTTTTTATTTGGACCCCCCCCCTCCTCCCCCCACCATAGCTACGCCACTGCTTATTATATTTTTTAAAAAAGTACGATATCTCGATATTGTACACACTTTTGCTGTTGGAAGAAATGTATTCGATTTCGTTAAACGAATTACACTTATAAATAAGCTCAAGTAAGTTAAATAAAAAAAAAGTGGCGTAATCGATTTCACTGTTAGTTAAAACTTCAAAGAAGTTAAAATTCTTTCAAATTCCATTTCAAGTAGAGTAGCTAGGAATATCAAGGTTTAATTGCCTATGTCTCTAGAGCCGCCAAAATGAAGGACCAAGTTTGCTAGAAAACTAATTCAAGGATTTCCTTCATTCTCTTGCCCGCTTCCCCCACCTTTCCCTTCCCCCGATCGCCGCGAGCTGTCAGAGTTAAATTAAGCATTGTTCCGTCTTCAAGCCAACTCACTCCCCGCGGATGAGTTTCCCACTCACGTCTGCTAGCTAACACCTGAGTACATCAGGCGAATCTCTTCTAGCACTCACTCCGAGAAGGGAGGTTGTCACGCCTCACCTATTTCAACCATTGACTCCCCCTGCCCCCTCTTTCTTCTTTACTTCGAATTATAAATCTTTAAAAAAAAATATATACACACACACACACATATATATGATTGTAAACAGTGTTTAAAAATTGCTTAAAGCTGACTATAACACCGTTTCAACATTTCAAAGTTATGCTAAATACATTAACTACAACATTCTACTTATGACCGAGAGACATGACTCGTAGGTGATGCGTTAAGGTCAATTTAGTATCCCACTATTGTAGGTAAGTAAATAGTCTTGTTCAGCATACCAGTCATCAGTAAAGTAATGACTATTTGAGTCACTCCGTTCACACCAACACTATACACGTTACTTCATAAGCGGGCTAGTAGTTTTATTTATCCCTTCAGCGAATGGGCTTTCTTGCCCGTCAGAGAGTGGACCAATCTACACATTACAGAATACAGAGTAGGCTTACTTGCCCGTCAGAGAGTGGACCTATCAACACATTACAGAATACAGAGTAGGCTTACTTGCCCGTCAGAGAGTGGACCTATCTACACATTACAGAATACAGAGCAGGCTTACTTGCCCGTCAGAGAGTGGCACTGTGGACCTATCTACACATTACAGAATACAGAGTAGGCTTACTTGCCCGTCAGAGAGTGGACCTATCAACACATTACAGAATACAGAGTAGGCTTACTTGCCCGTCACAGAGTGGACCTATCTACACATTACAGAATACAGAGCAGGCTTACTTGCCCGTCAGAGAGTGGCACTGTGGACCTATCTACACATTACAGAATACAGAGTAGGCTTACTTGCCCGTCAGAGAGTGGACCTATCAACACATTACAGAATACAGAGTAGGCTTACTTGCCCGTCAGAGAGTGGACCTATCTACACATTACAGAATACAGAGCAGGCTTACTTGCCCGTCAGAGAGTGGCACTGTGGACCTATCTACACATTACAGAATACAGAGTAGGCTTACTTGCCCGTCAGAGAGTGGACCTATCTACACATTACAGAATACAGAGCAGGCTTACTTGCCCGTCAGGGAGTGGACCTATCTACACATTACAGAATACAGAGCAGGCTTACTTGCCCGTCAGAGAGTGGACCTATCTACACATTACAGAATACAGAGCACGCTTACTTGCCCGTCCGAGAGTGGACCTATCTACACATTACAGAATACAGAGTAGGCTTACTTGCCCGTCAGAGAGTGGACCTATCTACACATTACAGAATACAGAGCAGGCTTACTTGCCCGTCAGAGAGTGGACCTATCAACACATTACAGAATACAGAGTAGGCTTACTTGCCCGTCAGAGAGTGGACCTATCTACACATTACAAAATACAGAGCAGGCTTACTTGCCCGTCAGAGAGTGGACCTATCTACACATTACAGAATACATAGTAGGCTTACTTGCCCGTCAGAGAGTGGAGCTATCAACACATTACAGAATACAGAGTAGGCTTACTTGCCCGTCAGAGAGTGGACCTATCTACACATTACAGAATACAGAGCAGGCTTACTTGCCCGTCAGAGAGTGGCACTGTGGACCTATCTACACATTACAGAATACAGAGTAGGCTTACTTGCCCGTCAGAGAGTGGACCTATCTACACATTACAGAATACAGAGCAGGCTTACTTGCCCGTCAGAGAGTGGCACTGTGGACCTATCTACACATTACAGAATACAGAGTAGGCTTACTTGCCCGTCAGAGAGTGGACCTATCTACACATTACAGAATACAGAGCAGGCTTACTTGCCCGTCAGGGAGTGGACCTATCTACACATTACAGAATACAGAGCAGGCTTACTTGCCCGTCAGAGAGTGGACCTATCTACACATTACAGAATACAGAGTAGGCTTACTTGCCCGTCCGAGAGTGGACCTATCTACACATTACAGAATACATAGTAGGCTTACTTGCCCGTCCGAGAGTGGACCTATCTACACATTACAGAATACAGAGTAGGCTTACTTGCCCGTCAGAGAGTGGACCTATCAACACATTACAGAATACAGAGTAGGCTTACTTGCCCGTCAGAGAGTGGACCTATCTACACATTACAGAATACAGAGTAGGCTTACTTGCCCGTCAGAGAGTGGACCTATCTACACATTACAGAATACAGAGCAGGCTTACTTGCCCGTCAGAGAGTGGCACTGTGGACCTATCTCCACATTACAGAATACAGAGTAGGCTTACTTGCCCGTCAGAGAGTGGACCTATCTACACATTACAGAATACAGAGCAGGCTTACTTGCCCGTCAGAGAGTGGCACTGTGGACCTATCTACACATTACAGAATACAGAGTAGGCTTACTTGCCCGTCAGAGAGTGGACCTATCTACACATTACAGAATACAGAGCAGGCTTACTTGCCCGTCAGGGAGTGGACCTATCTACACATTACAGAATACAGAGCAGGCTTACTTGCCCGTCAGAGAGTGGACCTATCTACACATTACAGAATACAGAGCACGCTTACTTGCCCGTCCGAGAGTGGACCTATCTACACATTACAGAATACATAGTAGGCTTACTTGCCCGTCCGAGAGTGGACCTATCTACACATTACAGAATACAGAGTAGGCTTACTTGCCCGTCAAAGAGTGGACCTATCAACACATTACAGAATACAGAGTAGGCTTACTTGCCCGTCAGAGAGTGGACCTATCTACACATTACAGAATACAGAGTAGGCTTACTTGCCCGTCATATTTCAGGAAATGGGCTTTCGTATCAGTCAGAAAGTGGGCTTATTAGTCAGCGGAATTGCCCACAAGGTAGTCAACATATTTTGTCAAAGTTGCCGAATTATTAAGTGACCATTCAAACCAAGGTAGTTACTTTCAAGAGCAACATGAGACCCCGAGACCTTCTTCCCTAGTGCCATTAGACTAGAGCATGAAATAGGTTGCCTGAAACTGCCAGGAAAACCAACGAATGAATAGAGTTTTGGTCTTTGAATGGCATGAACGACTAGATTGACACATTGATACGTGAAGGGCGTAATTTTCTTCTCTTTTAAGAAACGTCTGTATTGTATAAGATAATAAAGGATTCTAGATTGAAAACAAAATGATCAAAAGTTGATGTTTTATGACCTGGTCGAAAACGAATTCCTTACTAAACTTTTCTTTTTTGTCAAAAGAAGTTTTTTTTTTTTTTTTTTTTTTTTTAGAAGAATGGAGAATTTCATAGAACAATTATCTCGTTTAAGTACAGGATAATCCCCCTTTTTTTTCTAACAAAAAAAACAACAACACCAAAACCCAACAACTTTGGTTTCTTCTGATAATGACCACCAACAATCGGATTACTCACAGGCGCTCAGCCGAGAACTTTGAAGATCCACAGAAGTATTCTGAAGAACTTGCTAATGATCCACTGCTCTCTGGGGAAATACAGTTCAATGTCTTCGCGGTGCTCATAAAGATCTTAAAGCTTTGGTCATTGGCATGGGAGTAGGAGTGATGGTCACCGCAAACTATTGCCCCGGACTAAAGAGTACACTAAAGGATCAACAGTTCCTCGCGATAACTATAAATAGAATAAAGGGAAATAACTTGCAATGTTGCTGTTATAGAAAGTAGAGAAATAATCAAATTTCAAAGGAATTAACGGGATTTAGAAAGTTGAAAAAAAAAGTATTTTAGTTCAAGTCATTCAGTTAACAAAAGGCGGAATTTTGTTCTCTTTTAATTCAACACCATAGTATGACATCTCCTTTTTAAAGAATATTGGTCTCCCTTGACAGTTTCAGATTGTTGCTAGGTAACAGGGGAGGCTAATACGTTTCATCAAACTCTATAGCACGGTAAGTACGAAAGCTTCTTTACGCATTAAAAAGAAAATAAAGGATAATCAGAATAAATTGGGCCAGTATTCGGAGTCACTTTGAAAGTAAAGTAAGAACAGATCTTGTGATCTATGGGGAAGTTGATGTAAAGGTCATCTGTTTCTGTGGCTCAGGGTTAAAGTATGTGGAGGCCTCTAGGCAAGATTTTTGTAGAGGACACTACACATCTTCGAAAGCTTAAATAAAGATCCAGTATATATATTTTAGAAGAAAGAATGTAAAAGTAATATAGCTTGCTCTATTTGAACATTCATATTTTAGTTTTAAAAATTGTATATGTTTAAGTTTGTTTATGGTAAGGCCCTTGGTAGACGCAATGCCGTAAATCCGGAGCTGTATCGGCATTTACATATTCTGAGCATGCCCCTTACGACATTGTTACCCCCCGACGTAAGATTGAAAATGTTAGCGTTAAAAATAAGAACAATATACTTAAAAGTATCCGACCTGTCGAAATTCCGATATATTGTTTTTTTGTGGAACCCTTTTCTTATTGAGTCCCCCTTGCTTTAGCCCCGCCTTCCCTCCCTTAACTCAGGCCCTGCACAAAGTTAATGAGAAGTCGTGTGGCCAGCACAACGGCCAACCGCCTTTACTTTTCCCCCAACTAATGCCAGGCACCTATTAGAGCTGGGGGGACTCGGAGGTTCTCTAAAGATCCCGAAAATAAAAATCCCAGTCTTCATCAAGATTCAAACCCTGGACCTCCGGTTCAGAAGCCAAACGCTTTACCACTCAGCCAGTGTGAGGCATTAACTTTATACTCTAATGCAGTGGATCTCAAACTGATGATTGAAACTATATTTGGAGTTGGGGGGTGGTGGTAAAGCGACCGATTTGGGATGCCTGAAAAATTATATTTAAGATAGCTTCTAGTGTGATTTACCGAGTTATTTAACTCACATTAGAAATAATCAATTTAAGGCTATTGGGAGACACCAAGTATTAAGTAATACTGCCCTAGAAATACAAACAATGTGAAAACAAATCCCCGTTACATCAAAAGGCATTTCCTAAATTTGATGGTAACAGCCAATGTTAATTTCTCTAAGTTTTAAAGCTTCAAACGCTTGCACTTCTGTGTCGAAATAGATAAGAACAGAACATTTTGGGTGCGTGTCTTACCAGACTGTTGGCAACTTACATTTTAAGATTAAAAAGTCACATTAGAGCAAAGATCTTTACATCATTAAACAATCCAAATAAGGGAAGAATTAGCAGAAATGGAGGCTTGAACCAAAGACTTATACCAAGCGTGCTTTGCTTCAAGTCAATTACTTAAGAACTACTGTTTGTCGTGCGCATCTTGCTTGGTATTTTCTTTTGAGCACCATAAGGTTTTATAGGTTTTGTTTCTAAGGATGCGCTATATTGGTGACATTGCTCTCTTGTTTTGTCTTGAGATGGAGTTCTCTTGTTTTGTCTTGAGATGGAGTTCTCTTGTTTTGTCTTGAGATGGAGTTCTCTTGTTTTGTCTTGAGATGGAGTTCTCTTGTTTTGTCTTGAGATGGAGTTCTCTTGTTTTGTCTTGAGATGGAGTTCTCTTGTTTTGTCTTGAGATGGAGTTCTCTTGTTTTGTCTTGAGATGGAGTTCTCTTGTTTTGTCTTGAGATGGAGTTCTCTTGTTTTGTCTTGAGATGGAGTTCTCTTGTTTTGTCTTGAGATGGAGTTCTCTTGTTTTGTCTTGAGATGGAGTTCTCTTGTTTTGTCTTGAGATGGAGTTCTCTGTGTGGTTTTCTTGCCCCAGTATTGGGGACGCAAGCTTGGGACTCTGCTGGAGTCGAGTCTGAGTTGTAGGCTTGGTATTTGACTATTGCCCGAGGCGTTGGGGTGGGGCGTTGTGAGCCCGGATCGACTAATGCACTGAGATGAGGGTGTGTTATAGTTCCTTTGAATGTAATTTGTAATTGCCTTGTAAATGCTAGTGATATTTATTCGTAATGTATGCCTCATCATATCATTAACCCATTCAACCTTTGTTGTTATACGCAATATTGTTATTCATTAGTATACGTTAATAGTTGGTTTATTCGTTCCTGGATATTCATTGCATAAATTGATTGCTAGACTGTTAGGGGTGCCCAGGCAGACGAGCCAAGGCTAAATTACAACCCAGGCAGAAAGTTAACAAACACTGTTCAGGTGGGGGTGCCCAGCGAAGTACATCATCCCCTAGATGAGCCCGGGAACAAAACCCTCCTGACACTGTTAGTCCCTACAAAAAAAAACAACAACAACAACAACAAAATGTACAATATGGTGCTTGTGTGTAGTACGTAAAGACGTCATCAAATTATTGTACTCGCCAACACATAACTCTGACAAGACAACGAAATCGAGTTTCTTAATAAAACTCCCACACCTTGTTAAAGCGCTGTCTGATATGTGCAAAACACATTGCTACAAAGTTCTTTCACTATAGCAACGTAAGTTAACGGATCACTCATCCTCCCCCCCACTCTTCTTTGCCCTAGAGCGCTAAGCTGTTATGTGTGATAATGATTTATCTGTCTAGCGACCGCCTTCCTTGATTAACATTTGGTGTCTAAATAGGAGATTCGCGACTATCGTCCCAGAAAATATTGACAAACATTTATTGTGAATGTAGAATTGGCTTGAGGCGTCTCTGATGCAACTATGTAAGTGGCTTGGTTAGTCACTCTAGTCAAGCAAAGGCGGCATTAGAAGATGGAGAGTAGGGCAATCTACTAATTAATCCTTATATACAAAATACAATAATGATTAAAGATATACGTAGCCCAAATATCTCCAGAGCAGGGCACACGTCTCCCAAGTACCGACACACGACCAATAACTAACAGAAAAAATATATACAGTTCACAATACAGGTCCAGTGGTCAAGCTGGTAACTCAGGAGCAGGTGGCAACTAAATACACTTTGCAAGACTTTATATAAACTTCTTAAGGGGAATCACTCCTGTCTTTACGATAGCTCAGAAATAGTTATCTCCCCGTTATGTCATAGTTATCAACCCGCTTAGACTATTAGACATGCAATGTTATCAACCCACTTAGACAATTACACATGCAATGTTATCAACCCGCTTAGACAATTACACATGCAATGTTATCAACCCGCTTAGACAATTAGACATGCAATGTTATCAAGTAGCCTAGACAACTTGTACCAGAATGACAGATCGAATGAGAGGATATAAGCTTAGTAACAACAATAAAAATTTATAATTATGCTAATATTGAGGTCATTTAGAAAGATGAAAAAAAAAAAAAAGGAGGAATGTAATGTATGAGTAGTTCCTGAAAAGCCAGAGAGGAAGGCCAAGGCATAGGTGGATGCACGTTGTTTGAAACCAGATTTGGAACAAGGAAATGGAATCAGACAAAAGTCTCTTCGTGAATTGTATAACGACATACATATTGAAATGGACTTAGACATTACATCTAGACAAGATGTAGCTACTGTTGTGGGCTAATATGACATTACATCTAGACAAGATGTAGCTACTGTTGTGGGCAAATATCTTGTGTGACTTTACTTATATTTAACTACCCCACATTAGCCAAAGAACAATACAGTTTAACAATTCACTTAATTAAAGACTTTGCATTACTATAAATGACACATTTATTCATAACTGGGAAGCCTGTCTAGTCTTCTTAATCGCAATCTATACTACTAAACAACCTTCTTCTACGGTATCGCCCTATGGCTCTTCTTGTTCGCCTATTCTGTCACGTCATTCGTTTGTCTTACTACGTCACTATTTTTGCAGCAGCTAACAACAATACACAATATATTTGTCTACAGAAACTAACATACTCTCCAAGTACATAACACAACACACTGGCCTGCTAATCTTAGATATTAATATTACATCTCTAAGTTTCGAGCCACACTCCTGCAGTGTACTCTCCGATCAAGTACCATTTCGTTTTGTGTCTGTTATCTTGATCTAGATCTAGTATCTTGCTTGGATCTCTATCCAGTTTCCCTTATTCACTTTTCCGCTTTTTTTAAATATGAGAGTTATGGCCCCTATAATTTGACAGAGATATTCGTCTGCCCAAGAGGTTTCATAAGCGGGAAAGCGAGTGGCGGGCTTTTATAGTGAAGTGAGATGGAGGGGCACGCGAGTGCAGCCTGCCTGTAGATTCTACTGGCCACTAGTCACCCTGTGGCCCCCCCCCCCCCTTTTCCTCCTGTCTACCTTTAATCTCTCACATACACAACCAAAAAAACATAACCTACGTTTGACGAACTGCAGCCTTTCGCCCTGTACGAATTCATTCTGATTCCCAATATAACTCTCACCCAGTAACTTCGAAATGCGTAGACAGAGATTCTCTCTCGCTGCTTACTGCTCTGATTGATGTTCAATGCAACAATTACAGAAAGTCAACAGAAACATAGATGGGAAATGAGTTTACCTTTGACCTCAATCACGGATGCAGGATGTTTATACTACAAAAGTAATATTATGATTTCGCCATTTTTGGAGTAAGACCAAAAACAAATCGTAAGTAATTTTGTTAAAAAGACATTCCTCCTTTATGCAGCTGACCAAGCCTTATAGGAGAGATTACTTTGCTCTTAATAGCTAATGAATGATAGATAAGAAAAGAAAAGGACATTTTTTATCCCCATTCACCCCTCCCTCACCAGAAAAAAAATACTGTTGAAGGGAATATATACATCTGCTCAGAGTCTTTACAATTCTAATGATAGGCCTGAAGAATAAAACTTAGCAGACGCAAAATGGTTCTGAAATTCTATTCATTTATTTCAATTTGTAATGACGACATGCGGGAATATCCGCTGATGTATCTGTGTTCAAGATAAAGCCTGCCTAGACCTCCAGACCAAATTTAACTTATATTATTATACTTCAAACAAAATCATAACTGACAAACCAGAGTTCTATGCTTCTAATTAGCTTACTACTCTTTACCAAAACATATATACAAATTGTAAAATTTCTAGGAAAATCGTTGTAGCCGTTTTCGAGAGCCGTGTCCAGGCTTGTTTTTTGTTTCCTCTTCCAATGAAGAAATAGCGATCTGAATAGGAAAATTATGAAAAAGAAAAAAAAACGACAGACGAAAGATTAAAAATAAAATCTATTTATAAAAAAAATTGTTTGTCTAAAACATAATATTAAAAATGAAATATCGAGATGTCTAAACTCTGTATTTAATTTAAAATTCTATTTGTTTCTCTAGAGCTTTCACTTTTAGTTCAAACTTGTATTAAGCTTGTCGAAGTCCAATTTGAAGGGAATAACAGTCTCGGTGCTAATGTCCATAAATTTTAATGTCTTTTTAAGAGTCCTCGAAACTTGGAGATAATGACACGTGTGGACATGAACAATTTACTTGCTTTCTAAACTCGTTGACTACACACACACGCACACACCCAATAGGCCACTCAATTACTCAATAACACTCACACAAATAGTCAATGTCGTAATTTAGTTCAGGGTTCAATTGGACAATGTTTTCTGATGTCAACACACAGTCAGACTTGAAACTTTCACCCAGCAGGTTTTTTTTAGCGTGAGAGAGAGAGAGGGAGAGAGAAATAAAGAGAGAGAAAGAGAGAGAGAAAGAGTGAGAGAGAGAGAGAAAAAGAGAGAGAGAGAGAGAGAGAGAGAGGAAAAGAGAAAGCTAGGTTCAAATCAAGAGAAGATTGTCGATGCATGAATGCTTAAAGTAATGTCAACTGCTAATCAAGACGGTCTCACTTTGTAGGTAAATAGAAGCTCTTCTTCAAAATGTCTCATTTCAAAGTCAAACTCAGTTTGTATCATCGAGGTGTGGAAAGTAGTTTCTGGAGTAGTGACACTTAGAAATATTGATGACTTTTTTTTTATTGGCTATTTACTGATTTCTGCCCCCCCCCCCCCCCCCCCCCCCCCAAAAAAAAAAAAAAATCAATGCTGACCCATTTAAGATGAACTTTAATATCCTAGATGACCTAAAGTGAAACAACATGGTAGTTGAAAACCATTCGGATTGTAATTTATTTTATTTGGAAGAGAGTTTTTGTAAATCATTGAGTGAACTAAAAGTTAATGATGTGCAAATTTCAATCAATGGGTAACGTCTTGAAAAGCATTAGTAAAATCCCTAAATTTAGAAAGCCTTCAGAATAATCTTTAAATACAAAAACAAAACCTAATAAAATACTCAGAAAGACACAAAGATAAGGGCACATTCCTCGTCCCATATGCTAGGACAAATTTGTCCAAATACTCCTTCTTTGATAGCGCTATTAGAGCATGGAATGGGTTGCCTGAGTCATCCAGGAAAACCAATGACTTGGCAGAATTTAAGTCATTGGTTAACATGCATGATTAGATGCATGACACTTAGGGCGTAAACATCTTCTTTTTTGAAGTAACGTCTGTATTTGATAAGATAGGATAAGAAAGATTCCCTCTCTCTCATACTTGAAATGTCAACCATTATCAAATGATGAACTTCAGATTTTTAGCCACTTCTTTTTATAAGGGTATGTTTCATTCTACCAACGATATAAAGTTGTTTCAAAGTACAAAAATCTTGAAAAATTATTCCTACACGCATAAATCTCACTTCTACAATACTATTTGTAATTAGGCTAAAAACTACTTATATATGTATTAAGTTAAGGGAGTCCAATTGTGAGGATTTCAAAAAAGGGGCCTTCCGGAGAATAAAATGTGTTGACAAAATGTGCCTCTATCACCCGAGGTATTCAACTCGAATGTCTGTGACGCTACTGAGCGGGGAACGCCAGAAGCAAGACAAATTCTATTGTTTATTCATGAAGTTTGTCATAAAGTTCATCTAACCATATGCCGTGATCCCACCCCATCGCGGAGATTGTTTGATGAAAAAAAACAAACTGAGGGAAGTGTTCGGAATTGATACCAGCCCCTACAACATTGCCTACAACCTACGACATTGCCTACAACCTACAACATTGCCTAAACCGCTGTAGGGTAGGGGAGCGTAAGATTGTGCTTTTAAATGTTTCAAGATTACACTGAGAAATAATATTCTATTGTGCCTCGGGTGCCAGTGTCTCTCTAGGTAGCTGATAATTGCCACCTTTACATCATTGTCCGTCGCTAGACAAAGAGAGTGGCCTTCAAAGATCGACACCCGGCTCTCCGGTGATCTTATAGCTCCAATCGTTAGTATATCGTCTACGCCAGTGTTTCCCAAACTGTGCTCAGTGTTCCGCGAGGCTTGATTAGGTGTTCCACGAACTACTGGAATAATTAACAAGTAGGCCACCACGTGAATGGACCACTCTAAAAAAATAAGCAAAGTGCTAAGGTCAATACTTAAAAAGTGTGAGGGCAGTGCGAAGTGTTCCATTAAGGAAAAAAAATTGAGAAACACTGGTCTACATCAATAGCATTGAAATAGATTTTCTTAGACTTAGCATTATGACATTATTCTTGGTAATAAGAGATGCAGTGGTTGCTACAGTGCTTAGCTTCCCAACCGAGTGGTCTTGGGTTAAGTCACGGTGTAGACTGGGATTTAGAAGTTTCAAGAATTTTTTTATCGCCTCTGTGTCCACCAAACGTTAATGGATATCTGGCAACTGTAGGGAAAAGTAGACGCGTTTGGTCGTTGTGCTGGCCACATGGCACCAAGGTTAACCATCCGATATAGAAACATATAACATTTAGTTCACATCTGTCCCATGGATCAAAAGACCTGAATACGGTACTCTGCCTTGCTATTTTTGATAATCATTATAAGTGTGGCAAAGTTAATGTTCGCAATTCGTCATTTTTGTTCTAAAAAAATAACTAAAGTTAATATTAGAATTTAGAAAAGCCTACAAAAACATTAGCCGAGATTGTCCCGAAGTACTACAGAAATACTGCACTGCACAAAATGTAACCCGTTAGACTACATCATATGTTTTCATTATGTAAGTTCAAACTTGATATACCTTTAAAAGAAACGTCTAATACATTTGTTTGCTTGTCTCTACAGAAGCGTCATTGGAATCCCAGAAGCTGTAACACTACCAGCGATTTATTATGTTACAATAACTGTGATACATTTGAGATAATTGAATTGGAGAAAGTTCGCGCCATCTGTCTTCGTGGCTGGACGACACATGGACAGATTGGAGCAGCTCTCCTCTGTCTTGACCTATCAATGTCCCAGATCTATCTCTACATCATACATTCCACTTCATCTTAGATGGTCATCGAGATGTCAGACTGTCGTCATTTGACACAAGTATCTTCAACGTGTAAGGTGTCCTTCCAACACAAGCCCCTGTAAAAATGTTCTCCGAAATCAAGCATCGCCTATAATACAACGAGGCTGTATTTGGCGAAACACATTTTTAATACAAAGTGTGGTTAGGATTAGTCTTGAAGGGAATGAGAGCCAGGTACTGGTGAAAAGCAATTTAATTAAACAAGTTTCTAGAAAAAAGTAGCCACAAGCAGTGGCGTAGCAAGGGTGGGGGAGGGGGGGGGGGAGAATTTGAAAATTTCCCCTTTAAGGGAATGTTACCAGGCTTACGGATTATAAAGACGACTAAAGATTTGAACATTTTCTTTGTACCGATTCCAGCAAGTTGGTTTCAGTATGTGACGTCATTTTAAGAAAAATAAAAGTGGCACTTGGATCTGCTGTCAGCACACCATTCTCGTCAAAAATGTCCGCAAGCATAAATGAGTTGCGGTGGCTGAGCGGTAAGGCGCTTGGCTTACGAACCGGGGGACCCGGGTTCGAATCCGGGTGAAGACTGGGCTTTCTATTTTCGGGATCTTTGGGCGCCTCTGAGTCCACCCAGCTTTAATAGTTGGGGAAAAGTAAAGGCGGTTGGTCGTTGTGCTGGCCACATGACACCCTCGTTAACCGTGGGCCACAGAAACATGACCCTTACATCATCTGCCCTATAGATCGCAAGGTGTGAAAGGGGAATTTTTATTGCTTTATAGATGAGCAAGACAGGGAGGTTTCTGTCTGTAGAAATACTTTCTTGATACGAATACTTCAAGAGACATTTATGAAACTTTACTATGAGACACATACACGTATAGAAAGTATCAACTCATACAAACAAACAAGCGAATGAGCTCAAACTTTAATTGTGTGTGTGTGTGTGTGTGTGACCGAAATAGAAGCGGCTTTAAAAGCCTGTCATTCAAAGTGCGTTTTCCATTTTAATTTTACCAGTTGTCTCCCCTCTGGAGAGTTACTCGAATCAAATGACGTCCCTTGTCTTCCTCCGTAAGTAGCTCCTGTCTTCTTCTTTTATTCTTGACCTAAACCTGGCGAGTGTTAGGGTTAGGGCTAAGTATAGTGGACAGAACTAAAGACTTGTTCTGGATCTGGAACCAATTCATTGTGAAAGAAAATCATTTTTGGAGATTTTAACGATGAACTAAACAACTTCTATGTCCCAATCTCTCTGTCTGTCTGTCTGTCTGTCTGTCTATCTATCTATCTATCTATCTATCTATCTATCTATCTATCTATCTATCTATCTATCTATCTATCTATCTATCTATCTATCTATCTATCTATCTATCTATATCTATCTATATCTGTCTGTCTGTCTGTCTGTCTGTCTATCTATCTATCTATCTATCTATCTATCTATCTATCTATCTATCTATCTATCTATCTATCTATCTATCTATCTATCTGTCTGTCTGTCTGTCCGTCCGTCCGTCCCCCCATTCATCTATCCCTCTGTCTATCTATCTATTGGATATCTATTTATTGGGTATCTATCTATCTATCTATCTATCTATTTATCTATAAAGCACAAAGTAAGGAGTATGCATGTATATATGTCCCGCATAGAAATTAAAACCGTTTGACAAATCTTGATAAAACTTGGCATATATGTTCCTTAGATAATGGCGGATATTTTATTGTATGTTTAATGTCCCTGCCACAACAAAAATTACATTGTATCTCTATTCAAGAACAAAACGTTTTAACCAATCGGGTAAGCCCGTTTTCACAGTATTTTATACTTGATATGAATATGTCGGCTAAATGGGTAAACCCATTTTCACATTCTACTTTTACTTTCGAGGCAAAATAAAATAAAATTTCAAGGGAACATTCTCCATATTTGAAACAGATCTAAATTCAAACCAGTAGATCAGTAAATACCCAACTGAGGCCGCAGACCACGGTTCATATCCGAATAGTATATATATATTTACTCACTCATAATATAGCCATTGAGCTTTAGCTAAATCTATGACTCGCTGCAAAATTTTTGACCTACATCACCCACGAGAAGCTCCGCCAATTCTCTAGCCCTCTGTAGCCCTTCCCCCCTCCCCGCTCTCATGGAGCTGTGTCTAGATGTTCACACTATATAAAAATAAGTACATTGCTGATGTCGTGGCCAGGAATGTGGTGACTACAATATCATTAGCAATCATTGTTGTATAGAATTGACTTTCATAAACCAGGGCGAAATTTTTCCTTCTTGATAAGGTCAACAGCAGTATCGTTGCTTCAGGTCACAGTGGGGTGGTGCTCGGTGGTGTCAAGGAGGGACGTCAGGTCAGTGTACCGACGGGATGCCAGAGCGAATCTTGATGAAATGCTGGACTAATTAGCAATGGCGTATAGTACCTCATGGACGGCAATTATCTTCTGGGCTCCCGCTAGTTACTGGGCAATTATAAGTCCAACTGATCCTATCTGTACTTACTATTAACGGCCAGTCTGACGCGTTCATGGCCACTGAATAGAGGTTCTCAAATTATATGAAGCCTAGCTGCTCATAGCACATTTCATATATTGTTAGAGGGCACCCACTGGTAGTGGTTGGCTTACCATATCCAAAAGTCGAATGCAAGCTGTATGTCTTATAAAGCTGTAAGGTTCTCATAGTGAGGAGGAGTTAAAAAGGAGGGCACATTTACCATTGTATGAGAAGCAATGTGTTAAAATCACTCTCAGCTATGTCAACGGTGAAACGAATGTGCAAACAAAATGCCACAGGAAAACAATAATCTAATTATTAACCATAACAAATACTAAATAAAAAATGACATGCATCAAGGGAAATCAGACGGTAAATGGATAAAGTAGGCTGTCTCAGGACTGACTCAAAAATTACAAACTTTGTAATTTAGTTCTTTCTGTAATCGAACTCAAGATTAAAGAATTCAGCGCGTAAATGTTAGGATTCATTTGTTTTGTTTATTTTAAGTTCATGTTTTAAAGCAAAACGTCATAATGGACTAAAGACTTGTGTTAGAAATGGAATAAACAGTTCCTATGTTAGCGTCTTTAGACAAAACCATTTGTTATAGAAGGCCTGAATGACCTGCGACATCGCAACCTGTGTGCAGTTTAGACCAATGGCTAGTTGCTAGGTCACACAGATGCCCTTCATTACCGGATTAAATATTTGAATCGTCAACATGTTTGATCATATCATTTGATTGCTGGCCTTTCGCCTGTTTTCAGTGGGCTTGTTGAAATTAGTTGTTACGATACCATCATTATAGAAGGCCTGATTAAAGACCTGCAACGTCACAACTTATGGGCTTTCACACATCTTTGCGATGTGGCAACTAGCTATTGGTCTCGTCTGCCCACAGGTTGCGACGTCAAAAGTCAGAGTTGAGGCCTACTATTACGATTGGTCTCTCGGTTGTTACCTTCCCCTGAACATAGTCAACACTTTCCTCAGGACAGAGTGAACATTTTATATAGATATTGTTTTCAATGTGTGTTTCTTTTATTGGACTCACCAACATGTTTGGCTGCGATATGTCCGCTAACACTCATGTTGGGTATTTAGATGACCCTCAGGTCGTGAGAGGTCGAGTACCACTGCCCTAGTAGATCCAGATCTGGTTTGGGGAATCACTTTCCCAAACAGTAATTTGGTCCAGACCAGGGGTTCTCAACCTGTTGGTCGCGACCCCTATAGGGTTCGAATGACGATTTACCAAGGTTCGCCTGAGGCTATCGAAAATATTGATTTTTATTCTAACGCGTAAAACTTGTTATTGTTCAAAGTTTTTTAAAATTAAAAGTTACAATTTTGTAATCATTTGGTGAAAGAGAATAATTTAGAAGGTATTACTTTCATTCTGGAACAACCCATTAAATAACATCGCGATCTTTAGAACGTGGAAGAAATCATTTTGAATTCTCAAGCCTGTTAGTTATTAAGTCTAAATATACAAAAAAACAACAAACTTGTAGCAGAAGAGATTGCAAAGACTGTCCTGAGAATTCCAAACTGTTGAAACAGAAAAAAGTTCCGAATATTTTAGCAGGGTAATTTATTATGATGAATCAACCACCCGTGCTTCGAAATGCTTTTGAAATTGTCACTTATATATATAAGATGAAAAGAAAGTATATAAAAGAAAGTCCAAGATTCACTTTCATTTATTTACAATAATAGACTTGCATATGCTTTCGTGATTAAACACAAACCAATGCATATCAGATATTTGCCTTGAGAAATGCAATTACTTATGTTTAAAAGCGAAAATAAATGTTACGGTTGAGGGTCGACGCAGAGTGGGGAATTGTAGAAAGGGGTCGCCGAGCTAAAGAGGTTGAGAACCGCTGGTCTATACGTTAAAAGAAGACATGCACTACTCGGGAAACCAAAAAAAAAAAAAAAAGCAACAACATATGTGAATATTTGTACTTTTTGCTGCATCTGTCGATGATGCAGAAATGACAGTTGGTGCCATGGTGTTTTTAGGGTTGGGCGAGTCACATGGTCCAATTAGCCGACGTGATTTATCCAGCATTTCCGCAGGTGCAGATATCCCGCCCAGCAGAATCAGTCATCCGTGACTATCATTTGGGGTACACTGGTACAGTTAAATCTGGGCGAGCCTGAAAACTTCATACACTCTTTAGTTTTCTTCAACATGCGAATATCTAAAGTTTTTTTTTTACCAGCATATAGATCAACATAAAGTCTTTGTGACTCCGTGTAATGTTCTACAGCCGAAATGAAGATATTCATAAAGATGTTTACCAAAATAAAATTGACATACGTTTTCTTAAATATTTATTGGATGCAATAAACTTGCACAGCGTGTTAGATGTGAGGATTCTTTCGAACTCTGAGGCACTGTAAAGTGAATAATCAGGATATGTCAAAACTGCGCACTAGAAAAGTAGTTCGTTTGTTTTTAACTTACACACACTAGTTTATAAACAGAAACAATTAAACAACGCAATAGAACATGTTTGTATCTGGTAACAGTTGAAGTTATTCAGAATTCAAGTGATATCATAGAGATCTTTAGTTACATGCACCTGAAATATAAGACCCAGTAGCGTAGCGTTGGGTCCAGTCCGGTAAGTTGATTAAGACAACCAAAATAATTGAGCCATACTGTATCTAATTGTGAGATTGCATTTCCAGAAAAACAAAACATGGGCAGACAAAACATAAAGTACACAAGTTCCTCATTGGCCAAACGAGAACGAGGTTCTCAAACTTACGGGTCGTTTGAAAGGTTAATGTCATTGGTCGACCATGTCATATGCTGAATCTTCAGATATTCTGAATGTGTATTGCTTTGCACAAGTATATGAGCCTCCAGAGAGATTACTTAACTGGCTCGGGACAACACATACAAAGGCAAGTGGACTTCCCACAGCACAGATTGTCCAGACTGAATGCTCTACATCAACTTCAAGGGAGACAAGTGATATTTGCTCAGCAGAAAGTCAATTAGGTCGGGAGCTGCTTGATTGTGCGGCATTTTATAGGATTGCGTATTAATATTATGTGTTACCAGTAGAATCATGTACTGTATCGTATCTGACAGTTTATTTCAAGCATTATATTTTCAAAGTACTGTTTAATTGTAATATAATTTCATGTACTTTATTTAATGGTTCTATTTTGTAATATTAAAGAAAGAGAGAATTAGAAAGAAACAAAAATTGTAAATGTTTTATCAGACAGAGCACTTTCACATTGCTTACAAATTGTTATTATTATTACGGTTATTGTTATTATTATTATTTTAAATCTAACAAGATAGAATTTTATTAAACGCTGACAATTAAAGAGTTATATTCCTTTCCATACTTCAGTAAAAAAAAAAAGCTTTCATTTTTCTGAAGTATATGCTCCCACGCAAATACCTTTTGTCCGTGCATTCAGTTGAATTAAAGCGGCTCGTAAATTTGACTATCACTCATCTCAGGACCATAACCCCCTGCGTAAATAAAAAACCTTCTGACTATTTCTTCTGCTATTCATTTCATTATCGAAACATTTTAAAAGCTCTGATACTAATAGGCCGAGAAGCTTTTCTTAGTACATCATGCAATGGCTCACATAATATTTTGTTCGCAACCTCCAGCCGCCCCATTTTTTTGTAGGTTCAATAAAACTGCCCGCATTTTCGCATTTCAACACACTCCCTTTAGGCCCGTGAACTATAGCATCTTTTATTTGAAATAGGAAGGATCCACTTTACAACAATCTCCCAGACACTCTCAATTTTGGCCCTTGAATCCTAATATCACTTGGCCATTGCTCCAATTCTTGGTACTAAATCGAAGACTCCATCAAAGGTTTTCCTTCTTCCCAGAAAGCATTCAATAGTTGCTCGCTGCGAAATACTTTAAAGCTGCATCGGAACTTTGAAGCTGCTGCCATCAACTGGCTCGAGGATCCATCGGAAGCAGCCCTCAACGTCTCCTTCAGTGTAAGGTCTTGAGAACTAGGACCATCTTCCGTACAGTCTTCTGTTCACACCTGGACTCTGTCCCAGTTTGGAACTGACAGTAAAAAAGATTGGTTTCATGAAATGTCTATGTCGTGCGTAGGTTATGGCATTCTAGCACCAATGTGTATTAAGTGCACAATTTTTGAACGCACTTTCTTTTTGTTGCCTTGCTTGTCAGCTGATGGAGTGTTTTTTGTTATTATGCTGGTGTAAGGTTTGTTGAGATTCTTCTGTGTTCCCCTGTTTAGGGTGAGTATCTAAGGAATGACTGCGTTTCGCAGTTGTTTTCGATGCCATAGTGATAGTCTACTAGACCTTTTTAGTTTGTCTTTATTGATGTCTCTACAGGGAGTTAGTATGGGATTGGAGTTCTACACTAAATACTAGATTCAGCAGTGTGTTTTGATGTGATTGCGAGCATTTGTGTGTCACGTTGTCGGACAGCAAGGTGTAGAATTACTGTTTAATTAATATATCCACAATATTAGAATGTTTCAAATGCAATGTCATTACTCCATCAGTTGTCATCATAACTTATATCATATCATTAAACAATTACATTGTTAACAGTGAATCACTTATTTATTTGTAAGCACGAAGGTGCCTGTTGAATGTCAGGGGCCCGGCAAACGAGCTAAGGCTTTAACACAACCCTGACAGTCTACAATAGCAAGTTACAAGCCAAGGAGTAAAACATTCAAGAGAGTTTTAAACGTGCCTACAAAAATATCGAAGAAAGTATAATTTTTATTTACTTTGAAACATTACTATGTCGGTTTTATAAAAAAAACATATCGGGTTGAATATGCAAAATCTTTTTTACGGAAATTTAACCGCTGTTTCGATCTTGAAAATAGCTTAGTCGACTCAGTAAGTGAATACACGGTCATGGAAACTAAGCCAATGTTAAGACCTAAATAATGGGGTATGTATCGCTGGAGGGCTGCAGAATTAAACATATAAAATAAAATGACCATGGTCCCTGATTTGAACCCTCTCCGCCCCCCTGTCGTAATGCAGAAGCTGTGGGCTAGGACATACAGTTCTTCATTTCTGAAGGATCGTGCGAAACTTTAAGAAAGCTATCACTGAAGAGAAATAAAACGACTTTGTCAATGTTAGACTTGAAAAAATAAGCAGTACACCGAAGGGTCTGTGTCTTCATTTGAATTACTGCACTTTTAGTACTCTTAAAACTTGATATATGAAATATGAAATTTTAAAATGTTTGCCACAACAGAGTGGACCACGGAATCCTCAATTATAGCCCCAACCCTCTATGACTATCTTTCAGAAGTAACACTGAGCAGTTTTTATTTTCCTATTTTGGCAATGACGTACTGAAAGTGATCTTAAACTCGGCTGTGTGCAAGAGAGCTTACTTGAAGTACACTGAAGATGCCAATTATTTCTGCCACCATTTGAAGACTCTCTGAGAGTCTCTTGTCTGGCCACTCATAATTATCTTCTCATATTGTTTTGTAAGAAGTGACTGAAGATGTCTCCTAGACAACCAAACAGATCGTTACAGCATAGACAATAATTAGAGATAATAATTTTACGAGAATAGAGTTTTAGGCTCTGTTCTAAATTTAAGAATTAAGCGGATCTAAATAATAGTTTTGAACCTTCTCAGGTTTGAAGGGTACATTGACTGGGATTTTACATTTAGGGTTTTTAGGAAATTCCTGAGTAAACCTAGCTGTAATCGGTTCCTTACTTAAGTTTCTTTACTTAGGGAGAGTAAGGGCGCTTGGTCGTTGTGCTGGCCACATGACACCCTCATTAACAGGGAAATTTTATTTAAATTATTATTGAACTACTTGAAAATATAAAAGGAAAGTTTTATCCATCGCTGGCTATATCTGCTAAATAAAAAACACATAAATGAACCAGAGAAGGCCAAGCCTACTAAGTACTAACCAATGAGAGTAACGAGGCAACGACTTTATGGCAGTGCAAAAATAAAAATATTCTTTGTTGAAAACTAAGTGTCGACAGTGTCTGGTGCTGTGGGGGCGCCATAGTATATAGAGCCAGGGCGCCGATGGAACACACGATGATTGCGAAGCGTTAAATACGCCTCCCACTCAACAAGTAAAAAACATCACATTAGCCCAGCATACCCCCACGAGAGTAAGCTAGGACAGAGGGAAGGGGGTTAGAAAAGTGATGCCTGTACCACTGAATGGAGGGTGTAGGGGGAGGGGGGAGCTACACACAGTCGCCATTTTACTTGCTAAGCCAGGAAGAGCGTCAGGAGGTTTTACGCAGAGATTAACATAGATACTGAGGACTGAAATACCCAGATAAAGCGGACTACATCTCGCAGATGTAGAGGATACAATAAGATGCAGAGTGTTTAAATAGTTACATTGCGAGAACACGAGATCTGGAAATAGAAGGAAGGAGAAGAGGGTAAATAGAGATGTGAATATAAACACACGAATGAAAGAGAAATAGAAAAGATAAAGAGAAAGAAATAGGTGAGAAAAGAAAAACGTGAAATGAAGAATAATGAATGAGATAGGGAGGTAGAGAGAGCAAGAGGGAACGAGAGTAACATGGGAGATAGAGAAAGAATGAGAAAGAGGGAGAAATAGAGAGAAAGAGAGAAGAAAAAAAAAGAGAGAGAGAGAGAGAAATAAAAAAGAAATAGATAAAAATGATGTAGAGAAAAGGAGTAAAAGAATCAGGCTGTGAAGATGAAAAGAGAGAAGGTGAAAAAACTGGTAGAGAGAAAGAAGGAGAGAGAGAAAGATGTTAAATGGAAAAGATGGAGAAACTAAAGAAACAGTGAGCCAATAAGAGAACTAGAAAGAAATAGGGAGGAAACTGAAGCTTAAATACAACATCGTTAACATTTCTAAGTTAGATCGCCGCTTGTCTAGTTTAATGTAGGACTTACACTCGTTTTAGTTTTTCTCAAGAAAGTAAATTAAAAAATGAACTTCCCAGAACGAGATTTTTGTTTGTTCCCGATCAGCTACGAACATTTTAATTCAATCAAATAAATATTTTCCTTTACCACTAGGTCAATTTAAAACACCTAAGCATCGAGTCAGCAGGACTGCCCCAAGTAAACAAATACCAGTGCCGGTCTTTACAAACTAAAAATACTATAGGGTCATTTTCTAGACCTCACGACACTACATGTTGATTCCCCTGATATTTCATTGGACTACTCCCCTGGAATACAAGCATGAGATCTGAAGGGCTACCTACTTGATAAATACAACCACTCCATCCCCAAGCCCTTCATCCTCTTACTCTGGTTTCCCTTCCTCATACTCCTATGTATCTCATCTCACCTGTGCTCTCTTGCATACTATGCGCAACTGCTCACCTTTCACCCCCCACACACACCTTGGAGATCCCCGCAGAAGTGCACTGTGTGAGTCTGATATGCCATTTAGAGCTACAGGTGGTCGCAAAAGCAAATGGGGAAAAGACGATCGCCCGAGCTGAGACCTCAGATCTCTCGCTGAACCCAAACCCCGTGAACCCATCAGTGACCAATGGGTTCAAGCTGCACACGTAATTAGATATGCATTTCGGAATGTGGCAGAGCGCGTTAGATCCGGGCAAATGAAATTACCTTTTCTCTTAGCATAGATTTCCTTATCTTTAAGTCGTGACATGTGCACACAGTGAATGTGTTTGGTCGTGATACAAATATATATATATAATATGTGTCTGTAAAGGGCGGATCCAGAACTTTTGAGTCTGTGTGTATTTATATATATATATATATATATATATATGTATATGTATGTATGTATGTATGTGTGTGCGCGCGTGTGTGTTTGTGTGTGTGTTTGTGTGTGTGTTTGTGTGTGTAGTTGTAGCTTGTTCACAAAAGTGATTGAGAATGCTATATGCATGAAAGTTGTTTAAACAAACAAAAAATAATTATAAAATTTTCAAACGCACATATAGATTACTGTTAGCCTATTTGTATTATAACTGAATCACCTGATTGATTCAAAACAATTGATGTAATTTTACTCAATACAAGCTTTAGTTTTTAAAAAAGTTCTTTTTATATTCTATTATACTTCATTATACCAAAGAGTCAACAAGATTTATCATGTACACGTTTTTAAACATAACGGCTTTGTATTCACCATTTTGTTTTATGGCCGAGGCAGGCGTAGTTTTAATTTGGACCAGCAGTTCAATTCCTTATTAATGTTATTAGCAGTCATGGGCTGTATGTTACATAATAATAACAGACATTTTGTGCAGTAATCCAAATATTTGAAAATAATGTTGCGTTAAATTAACAAGCAGTTGTTTCAAAATAGTTTTGTTCGCTTTAAAACACATTTTTCAAAAAAAAAAAAAAGAAACCAGTCTAGTAACATTCAAACTGGAGTGAAGAATGTCACGAAGGGGCGATAACTTCGCACATAAATGAAAATACATTGGTCAAAATACCTTCCTAGGAGTAGATTAGCTTGTCTATAATTTGTTATAATACTTTATTTGACTAACCTTATGTTATACAATTAATATGCTAAATCGTGTAACTGTTAAGTGTCAATTATGATGAAATATATTCATGTTACGATACAATTTATCTATGTTTTATTTGCAAGTCATAAAATTATGAAAGTAAATCAAACGAATGGTAGTGCATAAGTATATGTATCATATATTACAAAATACGATCATACAAAGCGCTCTAGCAAAACCAAGAGATGTGAAACACAAGGAAACACATCATGTAAAAGCTGGCCTTTAAAAGCAAAGAACATCCAAGAGGGGACAGCAAGCGAACAAAGGGCTTGGATGTCAAAAATGTATCAAGTGTTCTTCGGTGGAAAATGTTTTCTCTATTCAAATGCATTTCAACCAAATGAGACTTCTGTAATTGACTTTTTACAAAATGTTCAGGCTCACACGTCTGCTGGTGACTTCATTGTAATTGTAAATTTTTTCAAGGCATTGTTTCCGACTTTTTTTTTTTTTTTTAAAACACTTAATGACGTCATTGACTTCTTAGAATACTTCATGATTGGCTGTGCAGACGAGACATTTTCGTCAATAGGTTGTGTAACGGACATATGAATAAATCATAATTTCTTTAAATCTAATGAGTACTCGAAATATAGACCAGAGGTCAACGGAGTTACATAGATGAGAGATATAGACAAGAGGTCAACGGAGTGACATAGAGTGAGTCTTAAAGAAAATTATCCTGCTTAATGTTCAAAGAATTGCGCCGAACAAGATCGAAAGATTATTATTACCATTGGGTGTCATCATACCGGACTTTGCCATTCAGGATCAACAGGAGCATTTGGTTCAAGAGAAATAATATAGAATACTAAAACCTAAATGCATTGTCTCCCTTTCCTCACTATAGCCACAAAGCCTACTTAACTCTTTCTCTCCTAACTGACGATGCCAAAGTTGATATAACTAAACTAAATTGGTTTTTGGGCTTATAAACTTTTAATTTGTGTTGTGTAAAAAGAGCATACTTTCTCCAACAATTTAATACCAAATAAAACATTTTCTGATAACAAACAAAAAAGTTATTTGAGTATAATCATGACAGGATGGTGAACTACAAATGATCAAAATGAATAATACTATCGAAACCAAGAAAATAATTATGGAGAGAAAGAGTTAAGTTTTTAATACCAAAGTGTAACAGAGTGATTCAGAACCGAGGAGTTGACGTGTAGCCGGAAGATGAAACTGGAAACCAGCGACAGAAGACATTGAATGGTCGCTTTATAAAATGTCTATCAAGTCGTTTTGCGCCTATTCTTTTGTATTAGAGAAACTACCGGCAGGCATCTAGAACAGTGGTTCTCAAACTTTACAACTGATGACCCACTAGAGGACAAAAAAACTTTCGAACCCCTCCATTGTTTTTTTAGCTAGCTGGGGATAAAGTGAAGCGCTCTAAGCTTCGACACAACTTCTTGCAAAGAAATTAGGTGGTTTGACAATCAATGTAAGCTCACTGACGCAGGACAAACTATTAGCAACCGTCACCCAACCCCTTTCTTGTATTGCTGAAGCAGAAAAAAATCTTAAGTAATTTTTTTTTACTTTTTATCGCTGTGCATGTGAAGAATCAGTATGATGAGAGTAGGAACTCGTCTGTTTGGTTAGTTAAGAAGCAGTATAATGAGAAACACAAAGTAACTCTCCTCTTAATCAAACAGTCAGATTATGTTTTAATCAATAAAGAGGGGGAAAAAAGTCCACAATGTTTTATGGCATTCTGCTGCCTTTCATTCTTTGAATGTATTGTTATAACCCTGTCATGCACACAGCCATCTGCACTGCTCTCTTAGGAAGCTCTAGACTTGGTAGGAACTCCGTTGCTTCTCAGGCTAGTCCAGGGGTTCTCAACCTGTGGGTCGCGACCCCCTTGGGGGTCGAATCACGATTTGCCAGGGGTCGCCCTGAGACCATCGAAAATTGTCTTCTCTTCTATTGCTGTATGTGTGTGTGTGTGGGGGGGGGCGGGTCGCGCAGAGTTGGGGATTGTAAAAAGGGGTCGCCGAGTATAAAAGGTTGAGAACCGCTGGTCTAGTCTTTATCAGTGCGCACCTTCTGCACCAGCTTCGATGGCGGTGTGCATGGAAGGGTTAATACAGTATTAACAAGTACATACAATGTGTACATTAATGTTTTTTTAAAGTAAAGTTGTCTAATGCAAGGCTATAGCTGATAAACACATAAATTGACATCAAGTATTAAACCACCATGTGAGTATAACCCGGCCCTGTTCTGTGCCCAGCAAGACAACAAACGATAAACTTACCTGTTTGGTACCCAGATTCCGCACAGCGCAAGGTAAGGTGGCCATGTCTCCCTCTATTACTGTAACATTGTGTTTGACGTTGAGAAACTGTGGCGGCATGACCACTGTAGAGTCTTCATAGTCCAAATCTGGGGAAAGACATTGGATTGAAAAACCTTGTTATTGTCTAATAGTTATAAGAGTGTACAGAACAGGGCCGGATGTAAGTCAGGCGGGGCTACTGCCACAAAAATTCTGCCCGGGGTTTTCAAATACTTAAATCCGGCCCTGGTGTAGAGATCTATTGTACATGACATTCTCCTTGATAGCTAAGAAATAAATTCCTGCTATTATTACAGTGGCGTAGCTAGGAATTGGCCATCATCTGGGGGCCCATGTGGCTTGACCTCTTTGGAGGCATCTGCATTTTGCGTAATATTTAATATTTAATATAAAAAACACTCATTTGGGTGCCCACCTCAAGTGGGAGACCGGGGAGGATTTTCGAATTCCCCCTTCTGCCACCCTAGCTACGCCACTGTATCATTATTTCTTATAGATTATTATCCATTTCAAAGGTTGTACGTAACCGAGACATAGATATAAATATGAAACATACACAACACACAAAAAAACAGACACAGACAGTTTTAACTTTGAAGAAGGCAAGAACCTCTGAAAACAAGAAAAGCCATTTCCACCAGAAACGCCTATGTAAAAACAACTGCACCGGAGACTTGTCTGTTTGTATCTCTTACTGCCCTACTAGTTGCCCTATTATATGAATAGCTTCACTTTGGGTATTAAAAGTTGCATCTCCAAAATACTGAGAGAATAATGACAGATACAGAAGGGCAATACTAATGTTTCCGCACGCATCGAGCCAATACTAGCATGCATTTTATGCAATGAGTCTCTAGTGACTCAAGTGAATAGAATTATAAAGGCTATTTAGGTTATTTCGTTTTGATGTTGCAGGAATGGAGCTATTTTTCAATTAGGCTAAGTTTTATGAAACCAGTCGTTACTCTTGACCAGGGTCCAGACTTTATGATCATTCGAATAGAGCTTTTGAACCTAGATACGATAACAGACAAACAAAGCTCAAAGACTTTCATTTGTAAAACAAAACAAATAAAGTACATCGGTATTGTTTTCTGTCCATTTTTAGATATCTTAGGTGAAATTTAAAATGTACTTTAAATGTTGTAATTTTAAAAAATGTATTAAAAAAAAATTGAAGTGGAAGATATATGTGAATATCAAATGTCTGTTTTTTTTTATTCTGATATATACGTGCCCACAACACATTCTAAGTAATGAAAATAAATTGATTTTGAATAGTTTCGATCAATTGAATCACATCATATAAAACTAATTAAAATGTAAAAAAAAAGTAAATCATTTATAGTCAGAAATTACTTAAAATTACTATTTCAATACGAGTTTGTCCTTCGTGACTAAAAGACAAGCTAAAAAGGAACATTAAGTCTCAAGGCGTCACGATATTGTCCAACTTTGTGGAGACTTCCCCATCGTTAGACTCCCCACTGGGAGCACAGTCTCATTTTGTGTCGTGAGTTATTGGTTCTCCTATAATTGGACACAATATGAAGTTATTAAAAAAAAAACATGCATATATGTGTGCCGGACCTAATAGAACATGGGAGGAAAAAAATCACGAGGCCTTCATCAGCTACAAAACAAACAATCAAAACTGAAACAACTAACACAAAATAGACTTAATTGTAATCTGTCTAATGTTGTCTCTATCGAAGAAGACAAGAAAAACAGAAAGGAAGCAAATTTTATGACACTTAAAGACTTGAAGTGATACCAAGTATTGTAACTGGTATTAATATCTATACATATAATTCTCTTCTTCCCTCAAGAGTTTTGTCGAGTAGTAAGCAGTAAAGGAAAAATCACTCTGCGGATAGTCCACGAGAAAACTGGAAAAAAAAGGGGGGGGGGGGGAGAACACGTAGTCACAACATAGCAGGGCAGGACCGTTGCAATATCACTCTTTTTTTTTTATTTCTACCTAACGTTAAAAAAAAAGGGGGGGGGGGGAGTAATCTACTCTGTAGTAACTATCGAGGCGACAGAGCATGCAAAAGAGGTTGGACACACTGAAAAGATCACTCTTTAATTTTTGCAACTCAGACCAGGGAGTTATCCTTGGTAATTTAAGAGCGAAAAAAAGACAATTTTCGTTTATATATTTCAGGAGATTTTTAGGAGTTTTCAAAAGATTTCAATAATTTTTCGGAAATTTCCAGGACTTTTTCGTATATTTTGCAGCTTCAGGAGATTTCCAGGACCTCCTGTTAAATCGACAGGAGGCCGCGGGAAATCTGTTATAAGCTATAAAATGGTTTAATTTAATAATTTATACACCTAAAATTAGCGCGGGTCCTATAAAAGTGCTGGCCCACTGACGTCGCATAGGTTGCAGTGGCCTAAGGTTGGCCCTGCAAAAAGCGGCGTATGGTACGCCGCCGGTCAACTAGTATTATTATATTACTATTAAAAAACTGCATAGGTGTTTTGTTTTATTTGTCTGTTTGTTAAAGTCACGTGAAACACAATGCAGACTTAAGTCTGCTTGTTAAAGTCACGTGAAACACAATGCGGAATTAAGAATGGAGTCCCTTTCCCATCAATTTCAAACCCTGAGACTTGGTCACGTGATGAGACAGAAGTGTGCAGACCATTGTTGAACTACTGTGGCAACAATCCACTTATAAAGTCCCTCGCTTTCCCCCCCACACTCCCACACTGTTCCCTCACCCTGTGTCCAACACAATCCAACTCGCCTCTAGATAGAGAGAGGACAGTAAAAGTCCATTAATCCGCCTACAGAGTGAAGCCAACAAGAAAAGAAGACCAAACAACAAAAAAACAAATATCCCCCACACGAGTTCAAACCCTAACGCTATTAAAAGGTGAGTGGCGCTCTTATCTGGAGGGGGGTACCCCCCCCCCCCCCGAGATGGGACACGGGGAGGGGGAGGCAGAAGTGAAAAAAACTTGAGCGGACAGGCGGAACTGTTCACAAAAAGCTGTTGGGTGAGTTAAAGAGAACCGCCACGTTGCCCACTTCATACACACACACACACACACTCTTCACTCACCACGAAACATAAACACAGCGACATTCTAATGTGACTTTGTGAGACAAGTATTTGATCAGACTCTATCCCCACCACAGTCACTCTGCCACCACTCTGTTTCCTGTTCTACACCAGGTCATGTACTGAGATATTTTTTTTGTTCAAAAACTGGTTACTCTTTATTTGTGAACGGCGCATTCCTCTCTTTGTTTCTTTGTTGATTATTTTTTTTTCTCTTTACTTTTGTTAAATCCTTATTCTGGATTTCGCTTTGTTTGTATATTCAGAACCAAAATACTTGGGCAATGACATTTTCAATTCCTCTTTACAACTAGAAATAATGATCCAATAATTTGTAAAGGGAGTTTATGTTTCAAACTCGAAGGTGGGCCATGTGGGTCCGTCGTATTCTGCTTGATGTCTGCCTGGTCGTGCGGTTTCGTTTTATCGATGGTTGAGGGTTCAAATCCTGCCCGCTCCCATCCCCCGTCGTGCTGCGGGAGGTTTGGACTACGAAGTAAACTATCTTCAACTCTGAAGGAACATCCGAAACATGTAAAACAAAACAAACATTTTATTCATGAATACGTAAAAACTCCAAACTTATTGACACCCTGACCCGCAAAAGCCGCCTACTAGTTTCTGGGTATACATGTTACATATCTAAATGCAGCTATATTTAATTCTCCATTATCTCTTATAAAAAATTCGCTATCTAGTGCTAGTGCTACCTTTAGAAACGTAATATGTTAGCATCATTGACTAGTTCAGCACTTTGTTTCAACACCTACCATTATTGTCTTGGTTGTAAATCAAAGTTTACATGCTGCAGTTTTGTCCTGTAAAACACACACAGTGAAAAAAAAAAATCACACACATACCCCCCCCCCCCCCACTCTTGCACGCATACCCTTCCCACATAGAGAAAAAGCTTTAACAAAAAAAAAACCATGCCATGACGAAGTGAGAGGTTACCGAGAAGTAACACAAAGGAAGAAGCAGCAGGGCGGCAAGTAGCGTGCAGACGACAGAAGTGAAAACGATTCTTCGAATTACGCTGATGCATGCGACACGTCGAAAGTAATGCATGCTGGGAAATAATTGTCCCCCCCCCCCCCTTCTCCCGATTCCAAAAGAAAAAAAAAAAGAAGTTAAAACTAAAAACTAACGTATGTTAGACATACAACAAAAACTGTCGCCTGCTTGAATGAGTATCCCATCATGCTATTCAAAACATTGGAACAAGAAGAGTCTTGTAAGATTATAGGACTTATCATGTATAGGAACATATTCGACCTATATGCTATAGAAACGTATGGGACTGGCAGTATAGAGAAAAGTTTAGGACTTATAGTTTTTAGAAAGGCAGTGGCGTAGCAAGGTACCGGTGAGCCCGGGCTCATGAATCCTTTAGACTATAAAAAGATAGGTCCCGTGTTTTTTTTCCTCTTTCTCTAGTCTCTTTGGGGCCCTATCGGTCATTAGACCGGGTGCAATGAAACCCTTTGCGCCATGGTTGCTACGCCACTGTAGAGAGGTATAAATATATTAAACAATGTTTCCCAAACATTTTTCTTAACGGAACAGTTCGCACATTCTGGGTATTTAGTGGTACACTTTGCTTACTTTTTTTCTAGAGAGATTAATTCACATGGTGGCCTACTAGTTAATTATTCCAGTAGTTTGCGGAACAATTATTCAGACCTTGCGGTACACTAGGATCCGCGAAACAAAGTTTGGGAAACACTGTAATAAAATATAGGACTTACAGTTTACGTAATAGCATAGGACTTGTAGTATATAGAAAAGTATAGGACTTATATTTTAAGGTGAAGGACTTGTACTATACTGAAAGGGTGTTACGACACACGCAGTGTTTTCAGTTGTAGAGGACTTGTACGCCGCATGCCATAGGGTCGACTTTCACAAGATTTATTGTAAGGTGATATAATAGGATATCTGTACGTCGTCCACAGATACACTGATGTTCTTCGACACCAACATTAGGGAGAAAGAAGTACAGGTTAGGCCCACAATGAGGACAAGGAGGGGGTCGAGAAGGTGGCGAACAAACCAGAAGTTAAAAAACAAAACAAAAACAACAACTGAAAACCCTGCAGCCATGTTGATCACATACGTTTAGCCTACAACCTGCGTATCAAGGATTGGCTTCTTTTGCTATGTAAAACTTTGCCATGCCATTCTTATTGTACACTGACTGGTAGAACTCACACTAATTAGGAAAGTATACGAGTTTCAGTATATATTTGAATAGTATAGATAAGTACAGGTTTTTATATAGAACAACAATGCATCCTTTACTGGTGTCTTATGAAAATACAGCTTCTTTTAACAAATAGTTTGAGCATCATGTTGCTTAGCAACCTCGCTAGAGCTGCCATTTGTTTATTTCATGAGTTGAAATGAATTATTTCCCCATTATGAATTGCCACTAAGGACGGTCGAATGACGTCATCACATGCTCGGTGTACGTTGCCTTGGTCAGTGAAATCACAGGGGGTGGCATTTCTTTCATAGTTTCTTGTTTTTGTTTTTGTTTTTAAAACTGAAGATGGCGAAGTTGTTGGAACGCTTTTTAATTACTACACGATTTGAACGTCGGCAAACTTTATACCGCACAAAGAGAACACTGAATGTCAAGGGAGAGAACGCTTTGTTACAGCCACAATTAGGAATTCGTTTTTGCAAACGAAGCAAAAATAAAATTAAAAAAAAAAAAATTTCTATTTAATTATAAAGTAAAAACAGAAGTGCATGTGTGTGTTTTTATGTGTCTGGGCTTAGCATTGAACTATTTGGCGAAAGTTAGTTTCTTACATATTAAACTTTCAATGAAGTCCAATAAACCGAAATAATGTAATATCTTACTAATTTCGGATGAATTAATAATTCGGATGAATTAACCAAAATGGCGTCATTTCGCTTCAAAAGAAAGGTTTTCTCTTCGACAAAAAATGTAACAGACTTTTTAAAACCAAAATAATTTAGAACCAAATAGAACATGGTTTTGTTTTGTTCTTTACACTGTCTTAGGTCTTCCTCAAAATATCCTGATTATATCTTATATATACATTACATATTTATGTCTTTTTTAACATATTTTACTTTATTTTGTAGTTTTCATGGATAACAATATTAATACGTATTTAATTTAAATTTAAAGTAAACTTTCCTTCCAGACCTTGCGATCTCTAGGGCAGATGATGTAAAAATAATGTAAAGATAATGTAAAGATAATGTAAAGATGATTTAAAGATGTTGTAAAGATCATGTAAAGATAATCTGTTTCTATGACCGTTAGTTAAGGGGGTGTCCTGTTGCTAGCACAACGACCAACCGCCTTTGTTTTCCCAAACGTTTGTTATCTACCCATTAGAGTTTTTTAGGGATGTTCTAAAAATCCCGAAATTCAAAATCCTAGTCCTTACCTAGATTCGTACCCGACATTCTCAATTCGGAAGCTAAGCGCCTCACCACTAACACATCAAGCCCCAATTTAATTGACAAGAAATAAACCAAAAGGTCTCCATAGCTTTTCCTTTAAACTCTCGGGTCAGTCTAATTATTTCTTTTATAAAATCATACCGTGAAAAAACATTCAAACAATTGAAGTTGGTGTGATTTTATAAACTGAGACTTGAGATCCATCCACCCATCTCGGCCTGCTGGTTCTACATCCTAAGGAGGGCCCTCCCCTGCTTCAACACATCTTTCCATGAACATCTCCCTGCCCGTGAGTTTTAGATCTGCCTCTACACCATCAATTCGTGGTCTGCAAAGTCCACCCCTCCCCAATTGCGATAGTATTGTTGATTATTGCTGCTCTGTTGATGAACTCGGCACAGACGTGGTCACTATAGTAATGAGACGTCCTCAGTCGTCTTAAAGCGTTCAGGCCTTAATTAATTAATGACACAATTAGCCGAGACTTAAACAGCAGGACACGCACTATAAAGAGAAAAAAAACGTCGTCAGACCATCTTATCTATTCACTATGGGGTCCAGCGAGTAATAAAAATATGAATAAGAGCCCCTCCCACACTTCTCAGTTACACCCTGGCGTGTAATAATTTCTTTTTATTGTATTAATTGTTCGATAATAATGTGTACATTAGTGCATTCTGGTATATGCGTTGAGGTCCTTTGGCGATCCCGGCCTCCTCGCGTCGGACCTTGGAAACGCTGTGAACGCCTCTAACAGCGGCCAACGGGGATCCCCTCCGTCCACGGTTTTCAAGGCCAAGTGGACAGAGCTTGCAAAACCCAGGATGTCCAACCCAATGTGTGGGTGCCTGGTTAAAAGCTGGATTAGGGTGCGCCGGAATGTGAGGCGCGCCCCATAAACGCCGTAGGCTCTAGAAGGTACGTTCCCAGATGTACGACATTGCATCCAGTCGCCTCACTGATGGCGAACTTTCTGGCGGTGGGAGAAACGAGTCTAGACAACCTCTCATTATACCACAAGGTATTCGCGGCAAGCGTGACATTGGAAGCTAGCTCAGCGAACACGAGTTCTTGGGTAGGTAGCATTGATCCCACCTGAGGAGATCGAATCCAACAGTCTAACATGCAACCAGTTTCGCCCGCACTCGGGTAATTTCACTCATATGGCTTTACAAAATTTATCTATTAAACCCGAGTATGGGCATTACTCATCGGATAGGCCCCGTTCTATCAATCCTGACGACGGGTTGATGTTCGATAAGTTAGCTACCGTCGTTGATCTACAAGATGTCCGCCCACAAAGCTCACCGATACTGACAACAAAAACTAACCAAGGGTTGTTGCCAGGTGGCCAACGCCCCTCGACGCAAGTCGAGCCAAGCTACCCTACTAAAACCACGGACGGGGAAGTCGTGACCCCCACACCAAATGTGACCATGAAAAGCTCAAAAAGTGAACTCAGGAGGGACGATCCTTCCAAGCCCAAACATGTTAAAGGTACTGGGCAACTCAGAATCATATCATTTAATGCGAACATGCAATTGAGACTCAAGAAGCCTGAAATTGTAAGACTGCTGTCGGAACTCGAGGTAGATGTGTTCTTGGTGCAGGAAGCTGGCAACGCTGGTAGGAAACGGAGCTGTGTGCCCTCGCTCTCGGGCTTCACGGCCTTTACCTGTTCCTGTGTAAAATGTCAGAAGTTAGTCACTTTTGTCAGGAATCCTTTGCTTGCTCGTGTGAAGGAAGCCGCCTCACGGGGATTTGGTGAGACCGACACGCTCTTGGTCGAAATATTTAAGGACGGACAGAGATTTGAATGCCTAAATGTCTATAACCCACTGCGAAGTGTCCTTACACTCGATAACAAAAGCCTCTCCAGCACCAGAACGATAGTGGCGGGTGATTTCAATGCCAAAATTCAGGTCATAGGTTGTACAACAACCGATCTCTCGGGACAGAAGCTACTCGACACATGCGACGGAACGAATTTGGTTCTCCTTAATGATGTGGATTTCCCAAACACATTCATTCACTCCGGGCATGGAGGGGAATCGAAACCAGATTTGTGCCTGGTGTCTGCGGACATAGTTGCTAAGAGTCGACTGGATGTTCTGGGAGACTTGGGATCGGATCATCTACCACTAATGGTCTCAATTGATCTCGATACGACAAAACAATCAGCCTGCCCTAGACGTTAGTGGGTATACGCTAAGGCGGACTGGCAACTTTTCAGGAGTTCATCGGATGCGTTCCTGGAAAAACTTGATATTGATTTTGAAAACATTGACGCAACTTACAGTCTCTTTGTGAAGGCTCTTTTATCGGCGGCTCGTAGGGCCATTCCGCAAACCAGTGGCAAGCGCAAGTACTGATCCTTTTGGTCTCGAAAGTTGGCACGTCTTGACAGGCAACGAAACACGAAGAAGGCATGCCCGACAAAGAACCGAAGAGACGAGCCTACAATAAACTTACGGCATTGGTAAGAGATACGGTGTCAGAAGAATCGCTTAAAAAGTGGTCGGATATTTGTGCGAACCTGGACCTTGCGGATGGACGACAGGAATGGAAGTTATTAAACAACTTGGCTGGAGTGGGGGAACCGAGGGTAGCGGAACCCCTGCAAACGCCAGGTGGCCCTGTTATTACTGACAAGAAGAAAGCGGAGGCTTTGAACAAACACTTTGCTGGAGTTTCTAAAGCTCACAAAAAATCTTCCGTGTCGATGGCCCTTGACCGTGTTAGAGGAGCCAATGAAAAACGCAAATGGGTCGACTGCAAGGTTGGGACGGAAACATTCTCGAGCCCTTTACCATGATGGAGGTGGCTTTCGCTATCAAAAAGGCTAGATTACACAAGGCAGTGGGGCCAGACGGCATAAGCGCTGAGATGCTCAAAAATCTCGGAACGATTGGACTCCTAAAACTACACGGCTTACTAAATCGGACATGGATACAAGGGGATTTCCCAAAGGCATGGAGATTGGCTACCATTGTTCCTATTCTAAAAAAGGGCAAGAATGCGAACAGCCCTGAGAGCTACAGACCAATTTCCCTCACATCGTGTGTGGGGAAGGTTGCGGAGAGAATCATTAACCGATGGCTTACGTGGTTCCTTTAGTCCCACAATTTAATTTGCCAGGAGCAGGGTGGTTTCAGACAGCGGAGTAGTGCAATGGACCAGGTAACAGTCTTTATGCAAGAGGTGGCAGACGGTTTCCAGAGAGGCGGAAGGGAGAAGAACGGTGAGTCGACACTTGCGGTCTTTTTAGATTTGAAGCAGGCGTACGATAGAGTCTGGAGAAAAGGATTGTTGCTTAAGTTGATGGACCTTGGGGTAAACTCCAATATGTACCGGTGGATCAAAAGCTTCCTAACGAAGAGGTTAGTTCAGACACGTTATGGCGAGCAACTATCAAATAAGGTACTTGAGCAGGGGTTGCCTCAGGGCTCGTCACTCTCGTGCACACTTTTTCTGGTATTCATCAACGATTTGACCAAACGTCTAGGGTGTCGCTCACTACTTTTTGTGGACGATCTGTTGATCTAGAAAAAAGGGAGATCTGCAGCCGCTCTAGCTGCGGAAATCCAACGTGACCTAGTCACAATTTCCTGCTACACACGGTTGTGGAATATGGAGGTGAATTGTGCGAAAACGGTCTGGACCCTCTTCACTCTTGGCAAAGATGTCTACAAAGAAAAGATTTCTCTCGCAATCAATGGTACCGAACTAAAAATGGAAGCCAAGCCGAAATACCTGGGAGTCACCCTGGACCCAAAAATGGGTTAGTCCGACCATGTGAGACTGGTACGAGAACAAGCCTCGGAGAGCCTTAAGGTAGTCAAACGATTAGCCACGACCAAATGGGGGGGGCCAAAGCGAACGTGTTACGGGCCCTCTACATTGGAGTGGTAAGGGCGAGAATGGAGAACTCGTCTCTTGCACAAATCTACGCCTCACAAACGTCTCTAGCGGGGCTGGACTCAGTGCAGAACCAAGCAATTAGACTCATTTGTGGTGCATTTCGTACGACGCCAACTGCGGCATGCGAGGTCATGACAAATCTCCCACCACTGAGACTACGAAGGGAGCGAGCCGTTATGATTGCTTACGAAAAATTCAAACGGCTAGAAGAAGGCTGCCCAGTCAGAAGTCTGGTCGACAACTGGCAGGGCGGAAATCGGCTGAAACGGAACTCTCATGCACTCGGTGCGGGAATTGTCCAAAGAAGTCGATTTACCCCAGAACAGAGCAGCTCTCGCTCTGCATGGGGCTTGTTCTCCGGCGAATGCTCCTGGAATCCCCGAGGTGAGGAAATCGTTGATTGACCCAGAAGTTAACACGAAATGCGCAAAAACTGTCCTACGAAACACAGCCAGGAAAACTGTTGCCCAGTACCCAGCCGACTCCATTAAGGAGATGGTTCCACGAGAGAGAACCTTGGACAAATAACCTCTGGGTATGGGGTGGTGGTTCGATTCCCTGGCTCGACTGAAAACGATGAGATTCTAGGTTCGTGTTCTGGCAGGGGCTATTACGTAGCAGAAATGGTAGCAATTCAAAATGCAGTAGAGTACATCGAAGAACGACTTAACGAGAAAACAGCACAACCCAGTCCTATTGTGCTATTTACAGACTCTACAAGCCATTGAAAGCTCAGCCGATACACTCCCGGAACCACTGGCAAAAACACTGGCGTGCGTGGGACGCCTCCAAGAAAAACACGATATTCGGACGACATTCCAATACATACCTGGACATGTGGGGGTCGAAGGTAACACGAAGGCTGACTTATTAGCCAAGCTCGGCACAAAGCTGGACCCTGTGGACGAGCCACAGACTTTTGAACAGGCGCGTGTGATAGTAGACGAATGGGCAAGAGATAAATGGTGCAAAAGCTGGGAAAACGGTAATACGGGAAGGGAAGTCTGGCAAAACTTAAAAGGACCCTCAAAATCGGACGAATGGTGGCAGCTGAATAGGGAAGAACAGGTGACAATCGCTAGGTACAGAACGGGACACTGTCCAATCGGTGCCTATTTTGCTAAATTTAAACCAAACTTCGATTCTCGCTGCAGGCATTGTCAGGACGACGTCGAGACAGTAAACCAACACTACACCCTAAACATGGCCATATGAGTGAAGCAAAAACTGGTTTGATGAAGAGCTGGCTCAGTACGGAGACAGAAGTTCTAAGAAGAACAGCCGCTTTCCTAGTCCGTGTTATCAGAGAATAGAGTTCTCAACACGGAGCCCCAGTGCGATGAGACTCACACGGTATATGCGTTAGCACTGGACTATACATTTTGTCAAAGCTTCGGCTAATGTCTGAAGTCTGGACAAAGAGGTTGGTAGAGTGGGGTTTAGAGAAAATTAAATAATTGTAAACAGTTTGAAGTTTTCTGACATAAAAACAGGGACATGCAAATAGTCATCTAGTAAAGAATTTTGGTCGTTGTTGCCGTTAGAAATCTGTATGGAATCCATGTCAAGGATAATGAACTTCAACAACATTGGATAATTTCACCTTCACTTGTCCTGTATTCTCTTGGACTGATGGGACACCTGGCATGATCTAAGAACCTTTTTTTTTTTTTCCCTTTTCCTTGTTTTACAGGAAGTCCGTTCATTTGTAATATCGTCAGATAAATCTTCATTCATATAGAGTCAGACTTACAAAAGTTCTTAACTTGTGGTATGTCAGTAATTTATCTAACCAGGACACAGCATAGATCACTTAGATGTAAACTTTGATACTCCCGCGCTATTGGGTGCAACGGACGTCCAGACGTTTCCAGAGGAGATCGGTCACCAGCGATATCTACAGCCTCTTCCCCACTGATACCCACTGCTTTTAATATACTCGATCTGAATTGACCTGAGTACTGAACTCCCAATAAAGTTTGTCTTAAATTTGTGACTATGCTTACAAAGATAGACAGGGGCGGTAATGCTGTAGGCGAAAATAGCGTGTGTGTGTGTGTGTGTGGTTAAGTCACCGTTTTATAGACGTTTCGCCGAACTTTACAAAATGTACACTTATAAAATAAAAGAGCTTCAAGGAACTGATAATGTATCATAATAAAAAAAAGTTGTTAAGTTTGTTTTTTAGCATTACGATGTTAGCTTCTAGCTGAAGACTTTAGCTCAAGCTCAGGGGGCTGTCTCTGTCCCAGCCTAAGACTGCAGGGGGCCGTCTCTATCCCAGTTTAAGACTTTAGGGGGCTGTCTCTATCCCAGTTTAAGACTTCAGGGGGCACTCTCTATCCCAGCTTAAGACTTCAGGGGGCTGTCTCTATCCCAATTTAAGACTTCAGGGGGCAGTCTCTATCCCAGTTAAAGACTTCAGGGGGCACTCTCTAGCCCAGCTAAAGACTCCAGGAACTGTCTCTATAACAGCCTAAGACTTCAGGGGGCACTCTCTATCCCAGCTTAAGACTTTAGGCGGCTGTCTCTATGCCAGCCTAAGACTTCAGGGGGTACTCCTTATCACAGCTTGAGACTTCATGAGCCACTCCTATCCACGCTTTTTACTTCATGGGGCACTCTGTATCAGAGCTTTAGACTTCAAATGGCACTCTCTATCCCAGCTTGAGAGACAGTCATACAAATGTTTTGTTTCTCTGCTTATTTCACGCGCTTGAAGAAAAGGTGGGGGGGGGGGGGGGGGGGGGGGAGGGGGAGTAGTCCTGATTGTGGAAGCAGATCGAGTCCCTCCCCTCCACCTTCACGGTGTGCACCATGCCGAGTGCACGTGCGGACCAGGTGCAGCTGTGTAAGTAAGAGCCCAGTGGTGTTGTCGCTGGTGTAACGTGTGGTCAAACAGACTCTGTACATCAATACACATCCAGGGCTTTACATTGGCCCGATGTAACAACTGTTTAGAGCGGAAACAATGGCGTGAGCCGCGTATAACAGCATCCAAAGTTGGCTTGGGATCCATAGTTTGCTTGGGATCCACATTTTCTTTGGGATCCACAGAATACTTGGGATCCACACACACACACACAAATGGAATGTCAGCATCGATTCCAAAGTATTGTACTCGAACTATTTTCATTTTTTAGTAAGTCGACTTCCATTTTATCCATGCACTCATAATGGATTCGTATTTCTTTTCCAAACTTAACAAAAGAGAGACTCAAGGCAGCAATGAACTGAATCCAATTGAAATCGAAAAGCTTTTCATAGTTCTTCTTATCTTAGGGTAAAGTATCTAATTTTGAAATGTTTAAGTCTATACTACTGTTTATCTTGACATAAAAGACCTTTTGCTTGATTTTAAAATTACCTCATTGCCTTTTTCTTGACTGTTAGTCTTTTTTTTTTTTTTGACTCATGTCTTTTCCTTGACGTAAAAGCTGATATTTCTCATTATAACGTTTGACAAGTCAGGGCAGCGTGAGGCTCATAAAATATTATTTTTATGATTTTATTTTTTGTAGCACATCTTTCTTGTTTCTGCTTGTTCAGTGGGCTCTGGTCAAATTTATTTTGCAGACCAGAGCGCCAGGGGTATTTGAAAAAAAAAAGTTTCCGTGCTGCCTTTAGGCGCTTAGCAAACACAACTCAGCTCGATTCGATTCGAACTCGTGCCCCACTTTATAGATGGTCAAGCAGTATCCTCCACACAGCTACACATCCCACTATTTGATGATTTCTATTCTGTAAAGCTTGAACATGTTTGTCCGAACATTTCCAAGTGTTTCTTAATTTACAAAATGGAAAATTCGTGTGATACATAATAAATTTACCATTCTCTTCGAATTAAATATTTTATTTTGCTTTTCAGAAACCGGAATCTCTATTCTTTTAACAAAGCTTCTATCAAGGCTGACCGTCTGTCTGTCTGGCACAGTTCGTGTACACATTCAAGCATCAAGTTGAAACCCAATAAAATTATTCATTTTCGTTGACAACGCATTAATTAATTAATTTTGATTAATTTTGTTCTAAATAGAAAGGGAGAAAAATCTTGCAGTATTAAGAGACTGACAGTATCTGTGTTGTTCTTTCCCTTATATAAGATTACCAAAAAAATTTTTGCTTGCTGTATTTGAAATGATGTGTGAAGTCTGCAGTTGTTTGGTAGCATACATTTCTGGGTCAATCAGCCAAGCTTGTATAAATTTAGTCGCGTTAACCTGACCCCCCCCCCCCCCACACCCTTCTTAATCTCCACCAATTAGCATCTTTCTGCTTATATCTCTCAATTTCCTCTACGTGCCTGGAGGCAACAAGCATCGCATGGCTTAATGAGAGGAGGTCACAAAGTAACTGAGACGTCAGGTGTAATGAGACGAATAGTCCGTCTGGGGGATACATGTGTGTCGTATGTGTGTGTGTGTTGTTTGGTACATATAACAGATTTATTGACCTGTTTTGTATATTCAAATAGAGCTCCTGATCCAGGTTATGGTGACATACCATGTATGTAGATGAGAAATAGAGACATGATTAAAAAAATATTAAATATCGCTAACATTTTTTTTTGTCTACAAAATTGTGTATGTTTTTAATATCACCAAAAGGAATGTGTAAAACAATTAATGCCACTGTAATTAAAAGAAATCTGTACTTATTTCAATATCACTGAAAAATATGTACACAATTTTGTTTTGTTTCAAACTGTTACTTTATGTACAAGGCCTTAAATTGAAGACATTCTTTACAACAAAGATTGTCTAAGATTGATAACTTGAATATTTTACCAAGATATACTTTCACAGAAGGCATTTTTATGTTATGTCATAAAACATTTTTGTTACAGAATTTCTGATGTTGTTTTTCAGCGCATCTTAAATCAACTCACTATGTCTGTCTGTCTGTCTGTCTGGTCAAAAGTTTGTACACGTTATTTCTCCGGCACCCAATGTCGGATCACGCTGAAATTGCACAATGATAACACAACATTCAATTTAAAAAAAAAATTAAAACCTCAGACGGCGACGACGTCTGATATACCAAACAAATAAATAATTTATTACCAACAGTTAATTAACAAGGGAAACAAATTGTACGTTTCTGAAGTGGTGGTATAAGCTGAATTAATCCCCTTAATAGGACGACTTTGTCGTCTGAGGCTTAGTAAACACAAACATAAAAAAGAAACAATAGATTACTACACAATCTTTCATGTTCATAGATTCTTTGCTAGAAGAGTGGTTACCACATTGGACTGAGAAGCCTGAAGCCCACAAGTTCGAATTTAGGTCGCTCTCCTTTTTTTAAAAAATACATTTAAAAATCGATCACCTATATACCTGGTTCTTTCTCTACTCCTTTCCAAATGGTCCAGACAAGTGATAGGATCATAGCGTATTGAGACAAGTGATAGGATCATAGCGTATTGAGACAAGTGATAGGATCATAGCGTATTGAGACAAGTGATAGGATCATAGCGTATTGAGACAAGTGATAGGATCATAGCGTATTGAGACAAGTGATAGGATCATAGCGTATTGAGACAAGTGATAGGATCATAGCGTATTGAGACAAGTGATAGGATCATAGCGTAGTGAGACGAATGATAGGATCATAGCGTAGTGAGACGAATGATAGGATCATAGCGTACTGAGACAAGAGATAGGAGCATAGTGTAGTGAGACAAGTGATAGGAGCACAGTGTAGTGAGACAAGCGATAGGATCATAGCGTAGTGAGACAAGTGATAGGAGCATAGCGTAGTGAGACAAGTGATAGGATCATAGCGTAGTGAGACAAGTGATAGGATCATAGTGTAGTGAGACAAGTGATAAATCTGAAAGAGTGAAATTGAGCTCAACAAAAACAATTGGTAAACGTATTTCTAATCGCTCAGATTAATTTTTGTTAGTCTAGATTTAATACAAATTTAATTACATGACAGATCCAAACTAATTGATAATATGAGCTTTGTTTTTTATTAAAGTTTTGTTTTGTTGCATTTTGTTTGTTATTTTTGGTACAACTCAAACTATGGAGACAAGTGATCCAACAATTTGCTATAATCAAAGCCGCATACTCCAATACTACATGGAGGAATAAGAAACGCTGGTCTTTCAAACTTTTTCTCGGTGATGGAAGAATCTAAGTCAAGATGAGTTTAATACCATCTCCAGTAAATCCACATACCTCATATAATACAGACGTTACTTCAAAAAAGAAGATGTCTACGTCCTACGCATAAACTATAATTTGTCCCGTGTTGATATTTCTCTATCAACGTGGGTTTACGTATTTCTTAACTGTGTAAGTGTGTAGTATAATAGATGATAATAGCTATGCCTAAAAAATTAGATATATCTTTTAAAGTAAAGTTCCCCTTTCAGACCTTGATGATGTAAAGGTCATCTGTTTCTGTGGCCTACGATTAACGCGGGTGTCTTGTGGCCAGCAAAACGACCAACCGCCTCTACTTTTCCTCCAACTAATGTCAGGTATCCACCATTACAGCTGGCTGGACTCAGAGGCGCCCAAGATCCTGAAATTAAAAATCCCAGTCTACACCAGTATTCGAACTTGGGACCTCCGGTTCGGAAGCCAAGTGCTTTACCGCTCAGCGCGCTTACTGACATATCTTTTAGCTGACAAATAATTTCAATTTGATTGGATATATTAAATTAAAAAAAACCAAAAGTGAGTTATACAGATACATTTAAACACTAGAAAAAAACTGATTTTAAAAAGACATTTTGCTGTCTCTGCATCCCCCCCCCCTTTCCTTTTCAATTTTTTGTGTATTCCGAACCGTTCTATTTCTAGCCCTATATTGTTTCCGATAAAATGTTAACCCTTAAAAACCCGCTGTAAGAGTCAAAGTTAAAAACACAATAAATCTTACTAATTAGGTTAATTACGTAGTCTAAGTTTGAAAATAGCTTTGGCTATTTTCGTGTTAATTGAAAATAAATCGTGTGTATCTATAAGTGTGTATGTGGGCTAATTTGTTAATGATGTGTTTTAGGAGCTCATTAGAGGTCCATACATTATAACATCCTTACTTACTCAAGATACAAGAAATAGTCCAACGGGGAAGAAGACGATAAGTGAAGCTATATTGGGTTAAATCCAATGGCGCCCGACCTACAGTACGCGGGTCATATCCGGCCCACATCGCGGGTTATATCCGGCTCCTAGAAACCTCTACCCTAAATACATAAAGATTGAGGCAGCTGCTGATGAACTGTGCAATGGCAGTCCATATGAATGTTCAAAACATATACCACCTGCAGGAGAAAAAGTTGGACACCCCTGGTTTAAGGAAGATCGCACTGCGCGCTCTCCACGCCACTGGCCGCAGCACCCTGATCTCACCGTCTTTCATTCTATGAATGCAAGGCGTTTTTTTTTTCGGGGTTATTTGTACTCCAGCAGTAATGTAAAATCTTTAAGGTATCCAAGAAAGAGATTTTCAATACTTGAACACAGACAGATGTAGTGTGAGCTGTTTCAGTGGGAGTCCTAAGGAAAGAGACCTTTTTGCACCAAGTGTGTAACACGAACAGAGAGCGTCGAGAAGAGTTTCAGAAAGCCAAACGAAAATCTAATTGAAAGAAGTGACCAAAGAAATACTTTGCTAAGTACCGAGAAGTCCAAGAAACATGTCCTTGACCTCACGTAACCACATTTTGTAAGCTACTTTTTGTATTTTGGTATGGCTTCTAGCTTCTAACGGTACTAGCGCTTTTTTGTGTGTGTTCCCAGCCCCTCACGTGAGCTAACCCCCCACTCCTCACTTCCAGTTTTTTTTTTGTTTTATAAAATTGGTTCTGAGTCCAAGTCTGCTCGGCCCGAACCAGATCGAGACGGGCCATTACTTAAAGGACTGCTTTAAAACACAAGAGCTGAAGGGAAAAGCTTTTATCTCATTAGGAGAATCTTAACACAGAAAGTCAGTTGCCCTTCCTTAAGACTCCGTCCCTGAGTGACAAAAGCTAGCTTAGTACATTTGGTAGTTGAACCGCGTAGGGAAGTCTAAGGTCATCAACAACTTCACAACTACCGCCCCCTCCTAAACTACACCCCCCCATTCCCCCCTCCCACCTACACAGTTTATTCTGGCCCCCTTGAGATTTAAAAAAAATGGCGCGAAGTCAAACTGATGTCAGTGCATTCAATAGCAAACGATCTTTAAAACAAGCGAAATGCCATACCATTAAAGGACACACAGAGATAGTATCAGAAACAAGGGGCAAGAACTGTGAAAATGTCGTGTCCAATTAGTAGCCAGTGTACTTTTCGTACCAGTAGCATTCCCGTGACGTCTTTAGAGTTGGGCTGGTCAAGTACAAAAGGTTTGTTTCGTTAGTTGTTACATTTTTTTTTGTCTTGTCCTGCACTGGAGCAACTTTTTGCTTGGCGAGTTTCGAGCTGAGAGTATCTTATTCAATTCGGCGGGGGAAAGATTTTGAGACAAAATCGAAGGGAATAGAGTTTGAAAAAAATAAATATGCAAGGAAATTTTTGTGAAGTATGAATGTAAAGTACTGCATTTATTATAGACAGTATTTTAGCTTTTATTTCGGAGGTTCCGTCTCGGACTTCTGTGTCACTGTGAATGACATTTAGTGTAGAGTGGTATTGGCCTGCTCGAGGCAATCATCACTTTAAAAATACTGAGAGCAGGCAGGGGGGAAATGTTTTACAACGTGAAGTACTGCACTCCTCGTGGTTAGTCTTCTGGTGGAAAATGCTAATTAAAAAAAATATATAAAAGTTATAATTGGAATTATTTTGTGGAAATATACCACAGGACAAATATTATGTTATTACAGCTTAAGAGACATCTTTTTAGCTTGGACTTGAAGCTTTTATAATAACAGAGACAAACAAATTAGCTAAACTTGTTGAGCCATGATGTCTTTAAAATACCTAAAGTTATTGTGCCATGATGTCTAAACGTACATAAACGTGTTGAGCAGTGATGTCTTTAAAGTATCTAAACTTATTCAGCAAAAATCTTTAAAGTATCTAAACTTATTCAGCAATGTTATTAGGAAATTGTGCTAAATCTTCGAAAAGAAGGAAAAAAAAACATGAGAGAGAGAGAGAGAGAGCAAGAGAGATACAGAGAAGATAAGGAGAGACAGCAAAAGAGGGAGAGAGTGAGAGCAGAATAAGAGAGCGCGAGGTCAACCAATTAGTTCATCCCCAAACTTCAAATGGTCTCCCATGAAACGCTTTAAATCAAATCGTCTTTTCTGGGAAATCTCCCCGGTCGAGAAAACAAAATAATGAGGCCAATTCTAAATATAGAACTCATTTGTCATTGCTATGACTTTTTATGTCGCAATCAACATTTCAATTCGCATTTCACTCGTTCAACTTCACTTCATCCTTTCCCAATTTCATTGGAGGGAATTAATTTTTTGTCTAAGTGGAACCTTTCAGCCAAACATTTGTGCCCATAGAAAATCAGGGACATTCTGATTAATATAACAATTATTAACAGATGTTCTACTCTGCTTTTTATATGTCTATATATTATATGCTGAATGATGGATAGTCGATTGTATTATCAATATAGATCTGCAGACAGCGTGTAATGAAGAGTAAGCGAGTGTTTGTATTGGTTGATGAAGTCTGATGTCATCCTAAGTAGGATTGATGAAAGTGAGTGCATATAAGAGGCTGAACGGCTGATACAATTAGGTTGAAGCGAGACCAATCGTTAAAGAAAGCCTGAACACTGTCGTGACCTGTGACGTGGCAACTAGCTATTGGTCAAAATTGCAACGTCGCAGGTCAGTGTTCAGGCATTCTATAAGAATTGGTGTCGGTTGAAGTCGGAGACGAGGGAGAGAGAGAGAGAGAGAGACAGACAGAGAGAGACAGACAGACAGAAAGACAACTTGTATTTTTTAAATGGCGAAAGCCTCAGTTTTGAATATATTTTAATACTGAAATCACTCAACCTCTTTTATTTCATTTGTGTGTCTACTTATATTTACATTGAACATTGAAACTTTGGCGAATAAAAGTCAAGTTGTTTTTTTTCAAAACATTCTAGCTTTATTTAAAATTTGTGTGAAAAGTAAGCCCCCAACGTCTGGAGCTATAACCCAATGTCTGGAGCTATAACCCAATGTCTGGAGCTATAACCCAACGTCTGGAGCTATAACCCAATGTCTGGAGCTATAACCCAACGTCTGGAGCTATAACCCAATGTCTGGAGCTATAACCCAATGTCTGGAGCTATAACCCAATGTCTGGAGCTATAACCCAATGTCTGGAGCTATAACCCAATGTCTGGAGCTATAACCCAATGTCTGGAGCTATAACCCAATGTCTGGAGCTATAACCCAATGTCTGGAGCTATAACCCAATGTCTGGAGTTATAACCAAATGTCTGGAGCTATAACCCAACGCCTGGAGAAATAACCCAACAACCACCTTATCAACACTTTGTATGCATGTTTATGTGTGTATGTGTGTGTATGTTTTAAGGTCTATGAATTTTAACGTCTGCTGGTTTACAAGTTGACACGGACGAGGTACCACCATTCAGTGCCACGTAGAACGGTATGCATGGCATACTCTGTGATAATAAAATAACGGGACAGCTACTCACGTAAATAGTTGATGAGTTTTTGTACATGAGAGGAAAAGAATAAAAAGTGGATGCGGGAGAAATAAAAAAAAAAGAGGGCCGGATGGTGGTGAAAAGATGGCAGGTTATATTTAGTTAGACCAGCGGTTCTCAACCTTTTAAGCTCGGCGACCCCTTTTTACAATCCCCCACTCTGCCGCGACCCCCCCCCCCCCCGCTCACACACACAGCCATAGAAGAATAGACAAAACAATCCATATTTTCGACGGTCTTTGGCGACCCCTGGCTAATCGTCAATCGACCCCCAAGGGGGTCGCGACCCACAGGTTGAGAACCCCTGAGTTAGACAAAAATATTTTATATTAAAAAATCTATACAGGAACAGACTTCGATCTAATGGAACGTGCGACTCAGAATAAAATATAAGAGGAAATAGTTTGTATTGAAAAAAATTAATAAAGGTCTGAAATTTTCTCTGTGTTCGCATGTAGATCTATGACTTAAGTGAAACTTGGATAAGGTTATTTTTGTTTAGCATTTCATCTTGTGATAATAAAAAACGAGGCTTTTAACGTGTAATATTGAAAGTGCACAGAGGATGGTCTGCCCTTAATTCAATCAGAGTAATCTGCTCTTTGTTTACAGTTTGACCTCTTAGATCCGGCTTACGTTTTTTTTATTTAGCCATGAAATTAAGTTAAAGAATAAAGAGAAATGTGGAGGGTAAAATAATGGAATCTAAAAAAAAAAGGTTAGGCAATAAAAAGAGGGGTTACGAGAGGTTTTGAAATGAATAGACAAGCTAAACAATATCATGGACACAATCTTGAAATATCCTTCTCTGTTAACTTATTAAAAAACAACAACTTTGTTCTTCCAGCTACTGACTTTACATTAAATTCGATTCTGCAATGCTACAAACTGCATGATTTTTACAATATAAATACTTATCAAAACTTCCATACTCTGTACACCGGATTCACAGAGGATGTACCGAAGACTCCATGTATAAAACATCCCCCTATTCAAATTTGTTCTGTTGTTATAGAGTAGGAAAATGCATTTCCTTTGTACAATCTAGAAGGTAGTATACAGGAATATATGGAGATTAGCGGTACACAGAGAACTGACCAGAAGTGACCAGAGTATACAGCTAGCCTCCTCAGTTTATTACATTCTTCAGACTAAGATTATTCTATTGATCAAGTAGCATCATAATTTATAGATCTAGACGAACGCTGGGAAAGCGATACACTTCTATCACAAACAAATTACTCTCAGACTGCACCAGACCCAAACTCTAGCCAGCCAAAAGCCCATAAATATTCTCTGAAAAAAAATCCATCAAGGGAATTCTATATTTGTGTATAATTGTTCATTTTCTTAGGAAGGCTAAGTTCCCTATAGATATTTTTAAATGTTTGAGAGTTGCAAGACTGATCAATCAGTTTTTTTATTAAAAGTATGATAATCACCCACAATTTATTTTTTCTTTGAAAGGGAATGGGGGTTGCTGTGACAATAGTTGGTATGTGAATGCCAGGCTGTTTCAGCTCTCATGGCCTCCAAGTGGCGCCCTCGTATAAACGTCCGTGTAGTGAACTATAGATAGCTTAACAGTAAGAGTCAGGGGCCCTATCTAAACAAATAGCGCGAGGCCCAGTCTGAGTAGGGGATAAACATAATGTCAAAATTAAGATTTTGTAATTACAAAATACAGTCGTCTTTGCATATCTTTTCTTTTATCAAATGAAACCCGCGACAAAACCATTTTTTTATTAAATCGCGTATACGACTGGCTCCCCAAAATTTTCAGGAGTTTTTAATAATTTCAGATTTCCATGACTTTTTCGTATATTTTGCAATTTCATGAGATTTCCATGAAAACCCTGCTATTATATATTCTATAATGCTTTAATATAATAATTTATACTTAGAATTAGCGCGGGGACTATGAAAACGCGGGGCCCACTAAGGTCGCATAGGTTGCAGTGGCCCAATATTCCAAGGAATCGATTTTTGTAGTGAGTGTGCGCATTTTGCATTGCGTGGTAGGACCAGCTTAACGACATTCATATCAACTTGTGCGTGTGTTTCGTTGACTCTTGAGTGTAAACACTTTTTGCATCGAAAGAAACTGTTTAAAATGTGTATTACACTAAACTAGTGCAAAGATGTATTACAATGTAATTTCAGAGGAAAAAATCAACGAAAGACAAAAGCTATTTTTAGTTATGGAATAAAGCTGTTAATATCAGAAGTAAAAAAATGTGAAGTACAATTACACCATATGACAAGTCAGCGAGATGGCCCAACGAATGCGGCCGGACCACTGGAATGGCCTGCCAGGCTAGCTCTCCTTGAAACCCAATCAAAACATCATACTTCAGGTAAACAACCAAATAATTCGCTACACTATATGTAAAGGGGAGGGGGGGGGGGTATTAAATGGAGTCTTTGGTGTATCCCGTGTACTTATTACGAAGTAATTGCAGGCTATGTATACAAATAGATCTATAAATATTTAATATATATTTTTCCACTGCAGAATCCCTACGCTCCAACACATGTAGCACAAAGTATTGTTTGTGATTAAATTGGCTGCAGTGATCTGTCTTTATGATGACCTTGACATTGTTTATTTTGTATATTTAAAAATCTCTCAAAATCGACCTCTTGTCTTCAGTTTTTCTACAGCTCCATTATATCACCCCCTATACCTGTCCATATAACTTTTTCATCTTTTTTCCCCATTTTTTTTCCTTAAAGCATATAAACTGGATATAACAAAATGTAAAATGTGAACATAAAGCAGATTGCTAAGTTTCACTGTGATCAATATGAGTTTGAAAATTTAGAGCCAAACCATGAATTAAACGAATAAGTATCTCACTAAAAAAAGATACTGAAGATAAATTTCCAAAAGTGAAACTAATGATTTTCAAAAAATAATTTTATCACTATTAACTAGGTTATAATAATCACCGCTATGTCGAAATATTAAGCTAAGAAAAAAAAGACATTCAAGCCGTCATGTTATATCCAGTCTTTTTTTTTAAAGAAAATCTTATTTGCATTGAAGCGTTAGCCATTCCTATCGATCAGCGCGAGAATTAGCCAGGATTTTCATCAAGCAGCGGCCAAATAGCGCTGTATTTATGAAGATTTTCGTTAACGATTCCTCCACTTTTTATTTTTATTTATATACTTTTAGGCTTTAAAGGATAGACGAGCGGGCGGTAGAATTTTTGGAAGAGAGCGCTAGAGCCCTGGAAATTACCCTGACTTGTCTTTGCCAATTAATTCTTCCATGGCGCGTCACGTGACTCAGCGGTCCACGGGGCGAAATGTCTTCGGCCATCTCAGTGTAAACAAGAGCAGATAAAGAGTGGACATGATGTATGAGGGGATGAGGGAAAATAGCCGCTTCCCTTCTCCAGAGTTTGACCGATGAAAATAGCCAAAACACCCCCACCCTTACATCCACTCCCGACATCATAAGCTCATTCACCAGCAGTACAAAGGACCAAGTCAAAGGCAGATGGGGAAAGAACCAAGAGCTGTTTCTCAAACTTTGGTAGTTGAAACAACTTCAGTTTCCATTTGGGATATTAATACCACCATTCAAAACCTTTGCCCTGGAAAAAAAAGTACAGGAATGTTTTAATCCTCGGGTAACTTTAGTTCCGTCAGTTCTGTCAACGACCAGAATTGTTGATAGTTCATCATCAATCAAGAGACTCTACGGAAAAGAATTCCTTCAGATAACATGAACTAGTTCAAGAAGTTTATCCCTCTTTGGTAGCCCCAGCATGGAAAATATTTTAGAACGAAATACTTTGTGGGAAAATAAATGCACGCAACCCACTTGTTGATATTCATGTCCACAAAATGGTCAGAATGCTGTGTCCTCTTACAAACTGTAAAGGATGAATGTCTGTATGCGTATAATCTATTTTTTTCAAGGTTTATGTCAGTTGGAAAGTATACGTGAATGACCGGAATTGTGTTCGTTTTCAGACAAGAGAGAGACCAGCGTGTGATATGTGCCATGAAGTATAATAAAGTTTCTGTGTTTCAATCGAGTTGTTAAGTGTTTGTTGGAATTACAGCCGAACCCAGGGACACCTTGACTTGGAGAGAAACGAAGGTAGTTTCTAAAGAGCTCTTGAACTAGAGATGTAGACTAAAGCTGTAACACACCTAGTCCTTGTTGGTGTGAAAGGATTGAACTAGAGAACGTTTTGTTTTCGAACACTTTATCGAACATCTAGTTCCATTGAGAGATGCAGCCACACAATGAGAGGGGATTGGAACCTCTCAAGCCCTCGTGAAAAATGGATTTTGATGATGAGATTGGTGATGCAGACACATCTATATAATAATACACTCGTAGAGCCAATGCAATAGCTCGGATCAAATTTAAAACTTGAAACAGTCCGCAAAGAATCAATGCCTATAATCAGAGTTGTGCACAATAAAATAAAAGACATTAAAAAGCGGCCATTTTTCGTTTAGATAACGATTACCCACGAATAGGATTATGTCCTAGCCCAGATTTTCTGTTGGTCGAAAGGGGATGGCAAAGACAAGGGTTCAAATCCAGGACCATCACACAAGACAGCAATCGACAAAAAAACTTTTTTAAAAACCTAACTCAAGCCCTCTTTCTCTCTCTCTCTCTCTCTCACACACACACACTCTCTTTCTCTCTTGCTCTTTAACTTAGCGTTAGTCTAGTTTGTATCTATTATCCTTGCTTACATCACTATTCTATTCTGCCTTATGATCGCAGTTTCGCTCACCGCTCTACCTACTTCTGTCCAACACTTACTTAAACGATTTTTTTTTCATGTCAGGGAGCGATATTGAGGTGAGTTATCCCAACTAGGGATCCCACTACTAGCGATACTGTTTTGCCGTCAAGTTGAAACTGGGCGCCACAGACTCCCTCATTTGTCACACGAGAGAATTGTCTTCTCGCAGACAAAACATTCGCTCGACCACTTTAGGCCAGGCCAACATGGTCATTAACTCAAGCCCATGTTGAGTGCTGGGCCATTTGTGGGCCGAGTTCAAGCGATCATCTCTGGGAATTAACGTGGCTTAGCCTATAGAAAGTTTTCCCACTCAGAGAGCCAAAACATTGAATTTGATCAATGCACGTGACGTGCCGGACAGAGACAATAGAGAGTAGTGGACGTAATGTAATGTTTTATTCTAGTTGACATTTTTATTCTTCACTTTGTGAAGTGTTGTTTTTTCCCCACTTAATTCATATTAATAATATAAGATTTTCATTTATGTCAGATGCCTAAAAATAGTTAGCTTTTTGGCATATCAGGTGTACAGAACATCTGAAGTATTTATAATATATCTAAGATCATGATTCGTGTTCTTTATAGCACTGTAAAATCAAAGTTATAAGTTCTTATTCTATAAGTATATAACCATGTTTTGAAACGGATTTTCTATTATTTAATCGGCCAACAGTAACCTCACGTTTTGGCGCCCTCAGCATTTTAAAATCTCTTCCAATCTTCCTCTTTTATTTTCTGAACTTTTAATTTCGATTTCCTATATCGTCTCGACATGTCTCCTTATCGCATTCCCTTCTTTTTCTTTGATGATGCATTTTGGCGCTCTGTTTTTGTTTTCTCTTTAAATTTAGACTTAAAGTATTGAATAAAACAAACACGCGAAGTCGTTGAGCACAGACTGAAGTGACACAAAAAAGATTATTAATTAATTGCCCAAATGTCCTTCAAGATGCAGTGGACAGTGGTCAGCAGGGCTCAAACAAGAATCCATCGTGACGACTCGTGACAACATCCAAGCATGAGTCCAGTAAACAATCTTTAATAACATACGACATCTACACCCCCGAAACTGTCAAAAATCCACAACTGTGTCACGTGATTAATCTTATTAAATAAACGCTGATGTGGCAGGGAAAAAAATAAATTAGAGTCTATTTCAATATTTTTTTTGTGTGTTTAGCATTTAAAAGGTCTGCGAGAAAAACCTGACATGGCCATTACATCTGGATATTGGGTCTGACATGTCTCTTAAAGACAGGATGACTTTCAAACCCCCAGGATTCTGGACACAGATATCTGAAGAAGCTGTCAATCAGACGGCTGGCCAGGGAAATGATCGATCTCACTAAACATGCTAGACACTGATGGGGGGAGGGGGACGGACTGGGGGGGTGGTGGGTAATTAAGAGGGACGAATGGATGAACAACGAAGCGATTAATTGACTGGGCTGGGGGTTAAGAAGTGTGACGACCGGCCCGACATAATTAGAAGCTCAAACATTTTTTTCTGATATAAATATTCTCTGGAGTAAATTGATAATATAAATCACTTTTTTTCCCTTACCAGCATGTCAAGACTTTAGCAAGAACTTTTGCATTATGCATATACTTTTTTTGAAAAAGGTAACTGATTTTAATGCATGAAAATAATTCCATTGCGTTTCCTGATTAGAGTTTATATCGGTACATTGTTAGATTGTAAATAAAACAGAAGAAACGGGTGTCTACATTCGAGATCAAGAGAGAAAGGTAAAGGAGGGGGGTGAGGTTTGGCTGATGCAATGACGTGAAAAATGTCATCAGTACTGCATAGATACTGTATCGAGCTGCAAGAGACAGGGGCTCCTAAAGGTCCAGAATTACAAGGAGAATAAATCTTATATACGGATCTGGGTTAACGAATATACAACAATACTAATATTATAGAGAAATGTTTTACTACAAGTATTAGGACTTAAGTAGACTTGCTATAAAAATATCAATAAAACCCAAATCATATTTTTACTGTTTTCTTCTTTAACCAATCGACCACGGTCATTTAATCAAGATCTTTAACTCAATAATAAGCAAATTAACTGTGGTCATCCAATAATTATCATGGTTGAAATACAACGAAGGAAAAGGGAGGATAATTATTATGGCCACAAAGGCATTTCACAAACATCCGTAGGTTAGATGATCTCCCTTTGCAGCAAGTTTTTACTTCGTCACTGTAGTCTCATTTTTTTTTTGTTCATTTCCAAAGTCTGAAAGATCATTGAGAGATGTTTTCTCTGCACAAGGCCAACTTTGTGTACAGATCATGTGATCATCTAGTTTCAGCCGTATTATAGAGCCATAATAGTCCTTTTCTTTAGTTATGCATAACAGTTATACATAACATTTATACATAACAGTTCACCAACCACCAAAAAAAAGTAGTATGACCTTATAAGAGTGACAGCGTGGAAAAAAAAAAAGTAAAAGCATGTCTAGCAAAAAGTTTCAGGTACATAAAGAAATTACTTGAAATAACAGCATTAAAAAAAATAGTTATACAGCCTGCTAAGAAAGGCCATAGCTTGTAAAAAAAAAAGAGTAAAAAAAAAAGGCTAATCTTGATGATTATTTTTCGCTGCAAAATGTGTACAATGCTTAACTGAATGGGCTATTGTTGATGTATCAGATTTCTGAAGAGAAGTCAGATCCTACAGAAAACGAAATCAAGACATCTAGCACCCCACCCCAAACATTGACAAGATCACGTTGACCCAACTGGACACACAGGACGCCCTTCAGCCTCCCACCCTTTACACTGTCTGTTTATCCTCCTATGTCCGATAACCCTCAAACAATTTCACGGTTTTTTGAGCACCCCGCTTCATCAGCGGAGAGTGGTATCCACGTAAACTGGACACTCGTCAGAATAACCGCGGGCAGTGGTCAGACAAAGTAGCTGGGTTCTAATCCACTTCCTATTCCTTAATCTGGCGATGAAGTTGACCGTGAAATGGTCTTTCAGACTCAAGCGGAAACTGACACCTTCCCCAACCCCCCCAAAACAACAACATAAAAATGAACGAGGAATCGAATTTCATCGTATTCCGATGTCCACGCAGTGAAAAGAATGAACACGAGGGGGGGGGGGGGGTCTAAGAAAATGAGGGTTGGGGTGGCTTTTCAATTAATAACCAGCCCTCTATTCACGAGATTGTCGAGTTCTACCTCCGCTATCTTTCCCCTCCCCTCCACTAGTTGTACATCAGTCCACACTCTGGCGCCCTTGTTCAGAATTAAGACCTTACATAGACCGGAAGAAAAGAATTCCAGATCAAAGGCCGGATGACTGGTGAGCTTACAAGAACGCGCGGTGGATTTCTGGTCTGCGGCACCGTCTTGCTCTCACCGCTGGCCACGTGAAGGAAATCTAGGCCAGGTCAATACTGGATTGTGACGGTGTGACTGAGATGCTTGTGTGGGCGCGCGCGTGTATGTGTTGGTTTCTGCATATTAAGGCTAATGTTAATGAGTATATACATTATCAAGCGTAGATTACAAACTTTCTCTACGGTCTAAAATCTAAATCTAAGGAAAAAAAAATAGAAACCACTTCTAAGTAATTTTATTTCCAATTAGCTATGACGAAACAAACGAAAGTAGCGTGTAGAATAAAATAAAAAACCCAGACAGAGATAATTGTATCCACAAAATCCACTTAAAGGGTAATGATGTTAGTTGAAAGTTTTCCGGTTGACTGGGTAGTGTCCCGGACGTTTCACATAACTGGTGAATGAAACTGGAGCTATTAATAGATGCGCACTAATCGATCCGATTTCTGTAGGGATGTGCTCACTTTATCTAGATCTAGATAATTGAAGAGACAATTAAGTCTAGATGTAGCACTAATGACCGTTCTGTGTTCGCTAGAGGAACAGTCCATAGACTAATGTGGGCTAGAGACATCGTCGTGTTAACATTATTATTAAAGCTAATAAAAGAATTCTTTTGGTACTTTTTTTTTAAAAAATAACTTTACATTAAAATATGAAGATAGTGGTACTAATGTGACATTACTTTTTTTTTTAATGAATGTCTTTGTATTAAAAAAAAAACACCATTTAAGAAATATATTTCATTTTAAAACCATTTTTGTAAGATAAATTTTTTTTTATGAACAGATAAGAATTTACAATTACAGTAGTGCGACACGCATAACTGGACACACTCTGTGTATTTAGTTGAGTAGTAATGAATCTTTTCTCCTCAGAATCCTTTTTTGAAGTTCAATTATTTCAATTTGAATTTTATTGGTCACCAAACGTTGTTTTGAGATTCATGGGATAGTTCCTTGAGATTCATGGGATAGTTCCTTGGAGCAGACGACAGACGTTTGCAAACGAGAGATCCAACATGAGAACTGAAAAGAGGAGATCGAAAACAAGGTCGTCCACGTCCAACTTGGGGTCATATCTTCTGGGAAGACCCCCAATCGGTGGACACTAGCTGTGCAGAGTCGCTTATGACCTGTGGAGAGAACCTTCCGGCCAATACGCCGAAAGTCGCCGGAGGATGTAAGCTAGAAAACACATCGAGGAAAATCTTGACCAAAAGAGAACCTCCTCCATAGGGGACCACATCAGAGCGCACTGAACCGCTAATTAAATCGTTTTTGTTTTCCCATTCTGTTGTGAAAATCTTTGACCACTATGTTAATCAATCAAACTTTATCTATCGATTTTTAGATTTTGTTAGCATATAATTTGTGGCCTTCAAACATTGACACTATCTCCGCTGTTAGCTGAATTTGCTTTCGGTTCGCTATTTGTCAAACAACATTCTGAAATGTAACATTGGCTCTATCTTTGGTTACTTTGAATGAAAAAAAAACAACAAAATTACTCGTCTCCCAGCGCACCAGACACATAAATAATTAAAGATGAACTAACAAATGAGCTTAGCCGAGATCCTGAACGGCTCAATCCCTGACTAAATGGAAACTGGGTTATTTAAAATTTCTTTAATTTGTCTTTGAGTTCATCAAAGTTTTGTTGCAACAGTCACTCTTAAACAAGAAGGCTTTAATCAAACATAGCTCTTTTTTTTTTTTTTGGCCTGCCTCTCTTTACTTCAAAAAAGGTTTGAGCAAGACCTGGTGATCTCGTGATATGCCTGTACAGTCGTACCAAGTCTTGGCTAGTATATAGAGATTATAAGAAGAAAAAGTAAAGTACCCTTTCAGACCCTATGGGACAGATGAGATGTTTCTGTGACCCAAGGTTAACAAGTGTGTCATGTGGCCAGCACAACGACTAACCGCCTTTACTTTTCCCCAACTTCTGTCAGCTACCCATTAGAACTGGGTGGACTCAGCCCTAAAGATCCCGAAATTTAAAATCCTAGTCTTCACCAGGATTCGAACCCGGGACTCTTGGTTCAGAAGCCAAGCGCGTTACCACTCATCCTCTGATTATGATAGTTAATAAGGTACCAAAATTAAAACATATTTATTCTGAAACAAAAGTTAAATTTGAAGTTAGGTGACAAAAATGCCGAAGTTGGTCAATTAGATTGGTTCCTGTGTTTACGGCTTGGTGGTCTCGTTATTGGATGTAGCATCGTATGAGTTCTCGTCGACATATCGTGCTTATACTTGGCAGAATAAAGATTTGTTAAACTTTTCAAAAATTACATAAAACGAATTGAAACTAATTCGAGTTAATGTATTCAATTATTTAATATTAGAATTTTTACAACCAAATGAGCTCCAAAATCTGAAGTGAATTAGAGTTTAGAACATTTTAAACTGTAAGAGAGAATATAAAGCTGGATGCTTCTTGTCACCGACAGAACATGTTTAGTCTCCAACTAGGCACAACTGTTCACCCCTTACTGTCAAATCCAATAATCTGTACAGGACTGTAATTGAGGTGACCAAAGCGTCCTGCAATGATTGACCACAGCGACGCCGGGTTCTGACAGTGCCATTATTCCAAGAGTCCTGTCTAAGTCGCCTGCTACTCGATCTTCACATTTTCATATCTGCCTTGACATCGTCTTGCGTTATTGTGAAGTCAGGAGGCTTAAGATATGCTGACAGGTGAAGAAGCTAGTTAATTTAGTTAAAAACATTACCAAAAAGCATCCCTACAGTGGGAACGTGGCGAGAACGCAAAAATTAGGCATGGTCACAAGTAAAATAAAATATTAAAGGGCGCCTGACTAACGTCAAGACAATAGCGAAAATAGAGGTTTGAATGGCGTTGAAAGAAACTTAAAAAAAGTAATCTTGACAGCGATGGAAAGAGAAGGTTGACATATCATGTGTGATACTCAAAACTGTTCTATCAGACTAAAGGACAGGTCAAACTGAAAATATAATTATTATTGTTATATTATTTTACAATGAAAGAATTTGGATAATCGCACTTTAAAACAATGTCACATCCTCAAAGACATTCATCCAAGAACTTCAAATCTTTAGCAGACATTTCTTTCCGCCAAATTTTTACATTCTAGTCTTGACACAAAACTCGACAAACCAGAGAAGTCGTACAGGCAAGAAATAAATCTTCAGCACCGCCAAGTTTTATATATTGGATTATGGACGGAAAAAGAAAATCCATTCCATTCAAAATGTCATTTCCCGCCACTGCACGTCTGCAGCACTTTATGGATAATATTGACTTCAGGTGATAACTCAAAATGGAAAGGAAAATAAGAGGGGGTGGGCAGGGTAAATGGAAGTTGATCGATAAAGCATGCATTACTTTGTGCTGTAACCTAAAAGGGTTATCTTTACTCAGATAAAAGGCGGTGTTCACTGAAGAAGAAGCACACTGTAAGAAATTGTTAGACACCTTATTTATAGTATTAGTTTTTTAGCGACGCACCATAGAAGACGTGTATTGAACGGGACTAGTGGCGTTTGGGATATGTTGGGTTAGAGACCGGAAAATCAGTTAGTGATAGAGGGTAAAGACGTGTTTATTTTTGACAGAGACTTTTACTGCGGCCTTTTATTGGAATAACTATAGTATGAACTGTTCCTCAGTGTTGACCACATCTCTTGACTCGTTACATCCATCGTCTTGTTTATTCTGTATTGTTGATCAACTACACTGAATACACCTGAACAATAAAACTCAAACGCTTGCAGAGTAATTGGTTGAAATTCAACAGTCATCTATAGTTGACCTCAAGACAGCCTGAACAAGCACATCACAGTGGCGACCCCGAACCTCGAAGCCGAACCTTGAACCGGACCTCGAAGCTGAACGTTTGCACTCCAAGATATAAAGTTTCATCGGAGTACGGCTGAACACAGCATCATCGCAGAGTGACTTTGTTTAGGCTATGTCGTCAGTTCCACATACAGTCGTCGCCTACTCGATCGTACGTTCAACGAGCCGTTAACTCAGGGTGACCTTCGTCAGGACAGTGACCATCTCAACGTCTGGTCTACTCAACGAGTGTATTATCAACGCCTGATCTTCGTATGCTGAATCAACCTGAAGCCAGAGGAACCGTTCATTCATAAAGGGTGAGAGTTTGTCAGTAAACCTGTTGGACATATTTTTTCTTCGCTTGCGAAAACAGTCGTAGGAGCCACATAGTCATATCAAATTTTACCTCGGCAGAAGGACAGTATTGTGAAGTACTACAAGTTTGTTAGCTAACTAAATCGCTTTGTCTTACCCTTTGAGAGATTCTTGTGGAGCAGTTTCCTCATTGAACCGGTTGCTTGCCACTTTTATAACGGTCACTGCGTTTAACCTTTGGAAGGTTAGTGAATTCGTATTTGTCGTTGCTGAACATTGATCTATTTATTATAAGTTGGTCTAGACCATATCTAGACTTTTTAGTGTTGAAGTAGTGGAAACAGCTACATCCACTTATTTTTTGTGAAAACCGTTAATCATATAACAGAACGTCGTCGGAGGTGACCTTGGTCTCATCTAGTCTACATCGGACATTACGGACATTTTGGTCTAGTGAAGCAGCATACAGCAGCAAACTTCATCGTACTACCAGATTAGCAGCAGAAGCAGTGAACTATTTTAGAGAATCGTTATTCGCCAGCCCAGATCAAGTCATCGTCAAGTGACTGTTATTTGTCAGTAGTCGTCTTCGCAAATCAAGTGGTCGCCAGGAGAACCGTTAACCTAGTCGTCAGTAAGTGTTTACACAAAGTCGTCGGAACTAGACATACGGTCGTCAACAGTCGTCTAAGAAACTGAAACATTTCGCTGTGGCATATCAAGACATCTGGGGCATTGTATCCACTGGCAGCACCGGAGAACTGAGTCAGAACTGGAAGAGAGGCAGTGGAATTTGCTGTAGATCTATTATATTCGGGAATCCGAGCATAGGGATCTTTCTTATCGAAGTTAAGTGCCATTTTTCTTATTAGTATATGTTTAGATTGCCCTTAGAAATAGATTTTGTCTAAATTTGGTACGTTAGCCAGAGTAAAATCAGGTGGTGCGCCTTAAACCGTCGGGGAAAGACATAACAGATGAAAAGCTATATTATACGTTCAGGATAGTGATTGTTTTTGTTTGTGTAAACGTCATATCCGTTGTTGCTTGGTTACTTCGTGACGTTATCAATGTGTGCCATATTGTCATATCCCAACCCATAGCGATAGTCTCATTTAATTATTTCATTTGTGTATATTATATAATATTAGTTATTTTTATTAATTTAATTAGATCTGTTATTTTTCCACTTAATGATAGAAAGTGCAGGTAAGATTCTTTTATTGTGAATCAGACTAAAATACATTTTAGTTTGAGCGGTTAAAATCAAATATGATTTTGCCATGAGAATAATGCCGAAACTGGCATAGTAGTCAAACATTGTCGTCTGGCTAATTTTAGATCCACAAATTTTTGTACATTTCGTTTGTACATCTACTGATCTAGACTCTAATTTTGAATATTAATTTCAAAGATGAATGAAGGTAGTACATTCTAGATATATATCTTGTTAAAGGTATATTTGATACATATTGTATGGACATATTTATTTCATATGGTTAAATAGAACTATCTAATCTAGACTCTAGACACTTCAGACTTCAGTCATATCAAATTTGAAATTGGTCATAGTTATTCATACTCATAGTCATAGTGCTCTTGGTAACTCTGGATAACTCTGGATCTAAATGGTACCATTATATATACTATAATATACTAGATTTAAATTTGTGTGATATTAATATACAGATTTGAATATAACCAAGACTAGATTTACACATTTACTGAATCTATAGAGACATAACACTTAAAACTTGTATAAAATTGTGAAAAAACTTAAATATAAAATAAGTTTACAGTATTGCCATAACCAATATAGGCTAAGTAAAAAAAACATATATAAATTTGGGTGAAAATATAATACAATGTCTACATCCTCATGTGTGGACCTTAAGGAGGTTAAGGAATCAGCTATGCAGGATGGAAAGGCCATGATGTTAAAAGGAAAGGACTTGGCAGCTTATGTACAGCAAGTTGTGAGGGAAAAAATGGAACGTCAAGATAAAATAAGAAGGGAAAAAGAAGAGATAGAGAGACAAGAAGAACCTCAAAGACAAGAGATAGAGAGACAAGAAGAACGTCAAAGACAAGAGATAGACAGAAAGAAGAAAAAAGACAAGAGATAGAAAGACAAGATAGGATCAGAAAAGAAGAATATGAGAAGCAAAAAGAGGACCAAGAAAGGCAAGACAAAGAGAGCATGAGGATAAAATGGAGAAGATGAGATTGGATGCAGCACAAGCCAGAGCTCAAACTGCACAGACAACTCAAGGAAATAACACAAATAATTCAAATAATGCTACCACACAAAGAGACAAACCTAATTCGCAAACATGGCTAAAATGGAAGATACAAAGTTTTGATGAACAGAAGGATGACATTGGTGATTTTCTGAAAAGATATGAGGCAAAAATGTCTACATTTAATATGCCAGAGGAAGAATGGTCTGAAATACTGATAGACTTCGTTCATGGTCAAGCTTTAACAATATGCCAAAATCATGACGATCGTATTGATGATAGCTACCAAGTTTTGAAAAGAGAGTTGTTGAATGCCTATGGTCATAATGCTACAACTTTCAGAAAGAAATACTTTGACAATATACCATCATTAGAAGTAGAACCCCAAATTACCATTAATATGGAGAAAGATTTTTTCAATAAATGGGTAAAGTTAGAAAAAGTGGGAAATTCTTATGAGGGATTAAAATTTTTTATTCTAGTGGATAACTTTGTGAATAAATGTGATCCCCAATTACAATCTTTTATTAGAGAACGAAACCCAAAAACTATAGATGAAATAACAGAGATAATGAGAGTATACAAAAATGCCTATCCAAATAAACCATTTTCTGATAGGGATAAGAGCAAAGTAGATTTAATACACCAAAGAAAATGTGGATAGAAGTAGAAATAGAAGCAGATCAAATAGTGGAAATAGAAAATATGGTGAAATAACCTGTTTTAAATGTCAAGAAAACTGTAGAAGAGGGAATAGTAGGTCTGGAAATAGAAATAGATACACTGAACAAAATAACAGTAGATATAGGAGTAGAGATAGGAATGACAGGGGAAATTATAGAAATAGGAGTTACAGTAGGGAATACAAAAATAAAGGTACAGATAGGGTATATTTCATGGAAGGAAATGGGAACAATTTTGCAGTATATCCAGGGTTTGTAGATAGAATTCCGGTGGAATTAATCAGGGATTCAGGTTGTAACACTTTGGCAGTGAAAACTAAATTTGTCAAACCTCATTGGTATAAAGGGTTTACTAGGAAAGTAGAATTAGCAGATGGCACCATAAGGGAATTTAAAGCTATAAGGGTATACATCGAAACTCCATTTTTCACTGGTTATTGTGATGGCATTGCAATACCAGAAATGAGATATGATATGTTAGTAGGAAACATAAGAGGAGTAAAAGAATGTTCAAGAAAAGAATTAGAAGACTGGCAAGACAAATACAAAAACATAACACATAATCATGAAAACATAGAAACACAAAATATAACAAGTATGGTAATAACAAGATCAATGGATAAACAAGATGAGAAACAGGAAAATACAGTAAATGTAATAAATAATGATGAAGAAAAAAAAAACAATAATGTGATGCAAATAGAAAATACAGATGTTAAGGAAAGAGAGATAGAAAATGAAACACAAAATAGTCCTGAAACACAAATATCTCAAAGTGAAAAAGAAACAATACCCAAACTTGCATTAGAACAAATGAATGACAATATTATTGGGAAAATATATTCAAGAATATCAGATAAAAACAATAATAATCCAATGGAAAAGTTTTGTATAGAGAATAAAATATTATTTAGACAAACAAATAATGATAACAAAAAAATAAAACAACTTGTCTTACCACAGAAATATTGAAAGGTGTTTTAATCATGACACATGATAATAAAATATTATTTAGACAAACAAATAATGATAACAAAAAAATAAAACAACTTGTCTTACCACAGAAATATTGAAAAGATGTTTTAATCATGACACATGATAATAATCTAGCAGCACATAAGGGAGTAAAGAAATGTTATAGAAATTTGTCAAAACAAGTATTTTGGTCGAAAATGAAAGCAACAATCAATAAATACATAAACTCATGTGACATATGTCAAAAGAGATCTAACAAAAGTTTAGTGAATAAAGCACCCATTCAAGAAATGGATGAAACTACAGAACCATTTCAGAAAGTAGCTATTGATTTAATAGGTCCTTTGATTCAAACTGAAAATAATAATAAATATATTTTAACAGTAATAGACATGTTTAGTAGATACCCAGAAGCAATTCCATTATCAAATACAAGTACAGAAAATATCATAAATGCCATAACTCAAAAAGTAATCACAAGACATGGTACACCTAAAAGTATATTGAGTGACCAGGGATCTCATTTTAAGTCAGAACAATTTAAGAAATGGACTAAACAATACAACACATATACTCTTCAGTTTACCATCCAGAGAGTAACGGTTTATGTGAACGTTATGGTGGTTCACTGAAAAGATCACTGACAAAAATAATTCAGAATAAATGGGATCATTACATTAACTCTGTACTATTTGCTCATAGAAACAACATCCATGAAGCAACACAATTTTCACCATATGAAATAAAACATGGAAGAAAACCCAGAGATGAATTAGATGTTTTCAAAGAAAATCTAATAGACAATGAGAATAGATTAAATAAGGACAATGAAATAACAATCACAACAGAATTGAAAGAAATATGGACTCAAGCATATAACAACAATAAGAAGTACCAACAAAGTGCTCATGAGAATATAAATAAGAAAAAACAATTGAAAACACTAGAAGTAGGAAACAATGTATTAATATTAATAAATGACCTGAAAAATAAGATTGGTAAACAATGGAAAGGTCCATTTAAGGTGATAAAACAAATTAGTGATGTGAATTATCAAATTGAAATAAATGGGAAAATTAAAACATATCACATAAATAATTTAAAACTGTATCATGATAGAGAAGATGAGTTGATACAAAACATTCAGGAGGAAATAGAAAATAAGTTTTCAGTGAGAGAAGAGTGCTTGATGATAATAACAAATGAAAATCACAATGAAAATGACATTAAGGAAATACCTGTAATAGAAACAAAAGAGAATCAAACTTGGCAAAAGATTTAATCTTAATAATTTAACTAAGGAAAAGTCAAAAGATATAACTAAAATAATACAGGAATACAAAGAAATTTGTTCCAGCATACCAGGAAAAACAAATATTATTAAACATGACATTAAAGTAACAGATCCAAAACCTATCAAGCTTAAGCCATATAGAATACCTTTACATTTACAAGACAAACTAAAAAAAGAAATAGACAATTTACTAGAATCAGGTATAATTGAACCATCAACATCACCTTATGCTTCACCAATTGTGATAGCCAAAAAGAAAAATGGAGATCTACGGTTATGTATTGACTATAGGAAACTTAACATCACTGAATTTGACCCATATCCAATGCCAAATATAGAGGATATTTTACATAAATTAAATGGAGCAATTTTTTTTACTAAATTGGATTTAACTAAAGGTTATTGGCAAATACCATTAACAGAAAATGCAAAACCTTACACAGCATTTGTAACACCATATGGTATTTTTCAATGGAATTATATGAGTTTTGGGTTAGTAAATGCACCAGCCACATTGAATAGAATGATGAACATGATAATTGGAAATAAAGAAAATTTTATTTGTTATTTGAATGACATGTATTTTTAATAATAGTTGGGAAGAACATTTGGTGGATGTAAAAGAAGTGTTCAAAATAATAAAAGAAAGTGGACTTACAATTCAGGCAGAAAAAGTAGAAATAGGATTGGAGGAAATAATTTTCTTAGGACATAAAGTAAATAACAACATGATTAGCCCTATAGAAGATAACATAAAGAAAGTACTTAATATTGAAATACCTACAACAAAAAGACAAATTAAAAGCATATTAGGAATAGTAAATTATTACAGAAAGTTCATAAAGAACTTAGCAGAAATAGTCAATCCATTAAATGATTTACTTAAAAAAGGAAAACCTCAAAAAGTAGTCTGTAATGAGGAATGTGTGAAAGCTATTGACAGAATTAAAGATATTTTTAGTCATGAATTAATATTAAGACTACCAGATAAAGACAAAATATTTTATGTCACAACTGATGCATCTGGTAGTGCTATTGGTGGTTGTCTAATGCAGAACTATGATAACTTACACCCTATATTATATGTAAGTAGAAAATTATCAGAGGCAGAGAAAAAATATAGTGTCATTGAACGGGAAGCATTAGCTGTAATATGGGTAATTACTAAGCTACAGAGTTACTTAATAGGGAGGAAATTCATATTATTAACGGATCATAAACCTATTCAGTATATACAGCAAAAGAGTATGAAAAACAGTCGTGTATATAGATGGTTCTTAGCACTACAGGAATATAAATTTGAAGTGAAAGCTATTTGTGGATCTGTGAATATCGTAGATGATTTGTTATCTAGAATGACATTGAAATGAAATGAGATAATTTTGTAAATAAACTATGATTATATTTATTATGTAATATATATATTAATATATTGACACAATTTATATGTTAGTGGAAAAGGGAGATAAGTAAATTTGATGTTAAGCATTTGAAAGTAAGTATGGATATATTTTTGTGAATCATTTCATGTATCATTGACAAAAGTTAGGTCGATGGAAAAGGGTGAGTATAAAAGAAAAATGGACGAAAAGCGTATAAAAGGGTGGTAAGAAAATTTTTTTTATTGAATGTGGAGGTAAAGTTGATAATTTGGTTTTGAAATATTATATTTTGTCAGATTACTGCCAGTAGAGAACATTTGTGAGAGGTGATACTATATGACGTGCCCATGAGATGCCACATGATGAACTGTTTATTGAATGACGATGATTTTGGAACTTTGGAAGTATACAAAGTGTAATGATATGAACATTGGCAGGAACATCATGAACTGTCAAGCCAAGATGAAGATGTCAAGATTTTATGTTTGTTGTCTTCCCCATCAATTGCAAATGCCCTTATAAGACTTGACAGTAGTAGAAAAATATTGACATATTTTTTTTTCAAGTGGGGGGGGGGGGGGGGGGGGGAGGAATCTGTTAGACACCTTATTTATAGTATTAGTTTTTTAGCGACGCACCATAGAAGACGTGTATTGAACGGGACTAGTGGCGTTTGGGATATGTTGGGTTAGAGACCGGAAAATCAGTTAGTGATAGAATCCTCTAGGGTAAAGACGTGTTTATTTTGACAGAGACTTTTACTGCGGCCTTTTATTGGAATAACTATAGTATGAACTGTTCCTCAGTGTTGACCACATCTCTTGACTCGTTACATCCATCGACTTGTTTATTCTGTATTGTTGATCAACTACACTGAATACACCCGAACAATAAAACTCAAACGCTTGCAGAGTAATTGATTGAAATTCAACAGTCATCTATAGTTGACCTCAAGACAGCCTGAACAAGCACATCACAAAATCCATTCCTGGTTTTTACTTGGATCTATCGGGACATAGCCTCCAGTCTTAAACCAATAGCAATTGTCATTGAAAGCCTGAACACTGACCTGCGACGTCACAACCGGTGGAGAGTTTAGAATATAGCGAGTCGTTACGTCACAGGCCTGTACGACGTGGCAACGAGCTATTGGTCTCCACCCCCACGTCACAGGTTAGTAGTGAGGCCTTCTGTAACGACTGGTCTCGCTTAAATGCCACAGGTCAGTTACTGCTGTGGCAAAAACAAAACAAAAAAAAGGTTACGGGGGACTTTTTATTCATTCCCAAGGCTTGTTCTTACATCACATAGATCTAACTTTTTTGGGCTGCAAACTGAACCAACCATATGGTAATTTAACTTATCTGTATTTCATACATAGGTGTAGGAATATGGTCTGTAATCACCACGTTCTTTATGATTATAACATGTTACCATCGCAAAGCAGATCTAAGACCCGATCACAAAAACAAATAGACACACCAAACTCTTTTGTTCCTTTGGCAATTAAAATCGTTGAACAAACTTTAATTTACTCTTGTAAAGTTCGCATGTAATGTTAAAGAGAAAATGGGGTAGGAGCGTATATCTTGTGTGCGATTGTACAAATGTTTGCTTTAATCATGTATTGTTTTTTTTGTAATGTACAATAGTAAAATAATTTTCTCACATTTAATTACGATGGCACTATTGCAATTATTTAAAAAAAAAAAATCACTTGATGTTTAAAACTTTGGTAAAAATTTAATAGTTGTAGGCTTAAACTTGTATGCAATTATTTATTATTTATTAATTATTAATGTATTTGTAAATTATGGCTGTAGTAAGGATTTATTGTCCAAATTAAATTTTATAATACAATTTTCACCATCTATTGTCTAGGATTCATTGTTAATAGTTTCTCTCGGGAATATTATTAGAAAAGACAAGAAATAAAGATCTAGAGTTGTTGGCGTCACAATATGATGGACAATGCTTTAATACGTCTAGAGTGGTCAACAAAGTGGTCATCATCGAACCACGATGGACGAACTATATATATATATATATATATATATATATTATATATATATATATACGTCTAGAGTTGTTGGCGTCACAATATAATGCACAATGCTTTAATACGTCTAGAGTTGTTGGCGTCAGAATATGATGGACAATGCTTTAATACAATGTTAACAACATAAACACGTATATATGTCCTGCTCATGCACCCTGGTGCCCCCCTCGCTTCACTGGTTTTCGCTGATTTAAACCAGTGTTTCAAAAGTGTTCCGCGAGGCCTGAAAAGGTTTTACACGAGCTGCTGGAATAATTAACTAGTAGGCCACCAAGTGAATTAATCTCTGTTAAATAAAATAAGCAAAATGTCTCGCTGTTCGAAGTGTTCGTTAAGGAAAAAATTTGGGAACCATTGATTTCAACTAATTGCTACCAGTTTTTGTGTGTTCATTGAGTAGTGACACCACTTTTGGAAAATGTTTTTTGTTTATTGAATTTTAGCTGAAGATCAGGAATAAAAAAGAGCGGATAAAAAAGCCCGCCATAAAGTCGTCTGCTTGGTCTTCTGATATTTCTGAAACCGAAAAAGAGAAACAAGCAGGAAGTGCTGCTGAAGAAAAAGTCGAGTTAGCATACAGTTTGTTAGCCTGTATTTTCTATTACATTCTTTCTTATTGAAAAAAAAAAAGTTAAATTAAAAAAAAACAGGCGTTTTTCGTAGAGCATGTTTTTTTTTTAAAGTGTTGCCAACTGTAGTTATCAAAAGCAAGCTTGCTTGAATTAGTTTCCAGCTTGAAGTTTTAAATGAGTGATTTGAGAGATTAATGAATTATTAATAACCTCAGCTAATTTAAAAAAAAAAAGATTACAGATGTGGGTAGGCAGTGGGCGTTCCACCCTACTGCACCCTTGAGCAACAAAGACCTAAGCTGGGTTGCGGCGTGGGAGGGGGGGGGGGCGAGCAGCTGAATTGAAGAGGGCGCTAGTCTCGTGAGCCCTGTGAGCACGATACGTGCGAGTTACCCACAGTGTCAGCACGCGCACTTGAGCGTGATTAGATATTGTTCTTGGAGTGGAGTGACGTCACAAAACAGGACGTGTGTGCGGGGGGGAGGGGGAGAGGTGTCCACAAGTAGTAAGTGACTAGAGAACTGTTCCATTCAGCAAGGAAGTTGAAGGTCTACCAGTATATCAATTAATCCATAGGGACCCCCCTCCTCCCCCACTCTTCTGTATTCCCACAAGTATTCTGACTCTTTGATAGAAAATAACAGGCAAGATAACAAAGACAGTTTGTCTTTTCGTACTCCATAGCAGAAATGTAGCACAGTTTGCCAAAACAGAAGGCGCGGTGGCTGATCGGTAAAGAGCTTGAATTCCGAACCGAGGTCCCGGGTTCGAATTCGAGTGAAGACTGATTTTTGGGCGCCTCCGAGTCCACCAAGCTCTATTGGCGGTTAGTCGTTGTGTTGGCCAAATGACAAGTAAGTAGGCTTTTTTTTAAAAATACCAACAAGAGGAATTATTCGTTCACATATAAGGCTAAATTTGTTGGGTTTAATCCCATTTAATAATTGTTAACTCTATTTCTCCCTCATGCATTATCTGATGAAGTTGATACTTTAAACAATTCTTCATTGTACCTAACAAAACATGAACTAATAAAAATAAAGACCGAATTAGTCTATTAATTATTCGCAATTAATTATTTTGTTTGATATCGAATAAGGGAAATAACTTGTACATTATCGATAGATATAGTTTTAAGGCCGGAGTTCTTTCCCTTTTTTTTAAAAGGATTTTAAAATATTTTGCTTGTTTATAGGGGTTAATTCAAGTGGTGACCTACTAGATAATTGTTCCAGTAATTCGTGGAACACCGAGGGTTCCGCGGAACACAGTTTTAGAAACATTGCTATAGCGAAAGGATGTGTTGTGCAATTAATTATATGCGCAATTAATTATAAGCGACCCTTGAATATGCTTTTTCAAATTAAACTATCATATTTATAGACTGTTCAAGGTAGTGTCCTATCATATTTGTTTCCAGAATATTAACCAATCATATCATAATCTTAAATATTGTCCGGAATATAAACCAATTACACCTCCGCGAGCTGCTCATAAATCAAGATGAATGCCTTTGATAGCGGCAAGTTGCATTTTTCTTTTTGCATATCTTTACCTCCGCAAGAGAGTCATCAACATAATTTTTATAGCCAGTAGGTCAAGGAGAGATGGGCAGCCCGCAAGAAAAAATGGATAAATTATGGTTATTATTGTTGGGGTTTGGAAAATATATCTTTGGGTGTTTAATCTAGAGTGAGTTTGTGGAGTCGTGAGATGGTTCTCCAGTGAATTGTTGAGATACTGCCGCAAGTCGATGAGCACTTTTTATTGCCTTTCGTTCTATTTTAATGTCCACAGTTTGAACATTCATATAGAAACATAATGTTAAACTGCATTTCTGCCCGTGCAACCAAAGTGAATGTTACGTAATATACAAGAGCGTAGCTGGGGCGCTGATAAAAGGGGGGGGGGGGAACAGGACTGTAGTTCGTGACCCCAAAAGAAAAGAAAGGCGGACTTCTTCACGCTTTTTAAAAAATACATATTGTATACCTATTTGAATGTTTTGGGCACCAGTTATCTGGAGCCCAAAGTTTTCTGGCGGCGGACCTGGCGAGGCTGGTTGGAGAGGCTCGTAGAGGAAGCTGTTAAGACTAAATTAAAAACACTTTAGAGCTAGAATCAATTTAAAATTATTATTTTAAGTAAGTATATATAACACTGCATTGCACACTGCCATTAGGTGCATTATTGTACACCATGGGACACAATGGAGAAACAGAAGAGAATGAAAACAAGGACGCTTGAGTTGAGCTGCTATTATAGCTTGGCTCTAGATCTAGTTTCTTAGTGATGATTAAACGTGTTATTTTATAATCCTATCGTTGAGGTTATTTGGCTAAGTTAGAACAGTCATTTCTCCTCCCCCCCTCCTTTTTCCAAAGTGAAAAAAAAAACGTTAGCATTGATGGAAGAAGTCAGCGAAAAAAAAAAGTTCAGAAGTCTGAATGAAATCCCATTTCTAAATGGAAGCCAATTCATGAACAGTAACAACAGAGACAACAACAACAACAAAAAAAAAAGGACGCTGGATTTTCAATGTCCATACCTCATGGGATATGAAAACTTGATAAAGATTGAATTCTCAATGAAATAGATAACATGAAATGAAAAGCATCATAGTAGAACTTGATACAGGTGCATTCCGTTAGGATAACCAAGGGGGAACAATTAGACTGAAAGACAACATTTGATTATTCAGTAGTAAAATGAAACTCTTTGACTATTCTAACTATTTATCCAAAGGAAGTTAACATTAATTGTCTAGTCTCACTATTTTATCACTTACTGGAGAAAAAAAATTCGATTTTTATATAAATGTAGAGTGTAAATGTTACAATTCTTGAAAAAAAAGTGTTTTTTTTTTCATTATATAAAAAAATATATATGTATACAACAGATGCAAATATATTTGATGAGAATAAAGTTGTGTATATTGTTACTATCCAGCCTTGCACACCGCTACATTAACACCAGAAGTGAGCTCGAGACTAGAAATGAATGTCGACATTAGAGAAACAATAGAGACCATAGACTTATATATATATATTATATCTAGACTGGACATGGAGATCTTTTAACACTGCAAAAAATGTCGTGAAAATTGTTTTTAAAGTTGACACAAGGCGTTGTTTGTAATGTATTTATAAGCTGCATTGCCTTTTTTTCAACACAAACCTATTTAATATATAGTTTAATTTTTAGATCTAGATCTAGTAATTGGACATTAAAAATAAGAGTACTCTCGTCTCATAATTATTATTTTGCAGTTTTCAGAAACTTATTCCAGAAAGATCTAGGTAATCAATCTATTTAAATGTAAATAAGATGATTAAATTCAGCATACATGAATTATTTCGATCTAGGATTTTTAAAACATTATTTTAACCGTGAATAGACCTTGTTTTTAATAACTTAACTAAATAAAATTTAGCTCTTGTGGTATGAAGGGAGAGTAACCTTTTAGGCATTACGGGCACGACATGGCCTAAAGTGTGCCGATGTGCAAAAAAACTTAAAACTGAAACTCAAACTCATTGGAAACTAACAGGACATGGCTTTTTTTTTTCAGATATTAGCGTAAATATATAGTCCTATGATTATTAGCCCATTCTAAAGAAAATCGGAGAAATGATTATGCATTATTTCTAAACTTTGAAAACTAAAGATCATTACTTTTCTAAGATAGAAAAGATTGATTGGGGCGTCTTCCCTCAAAACTTCAAAAAGTTACGCACATAAAAATTTATATATATATAGGTCTGTGAATCGATCAATCGCGAATAAGAATAATGTTTCCAGTTTCCAGTCCCGATATAATATACAAGTTTATGGTTCAGCCGAAGTCTATAAGCTTCCCTAGAAGCCTTGCTTAAGACAGACATTGTTATTATGTGTTTGTGAAGGTTTATAAATAAAGGCCTGTCGTCTTAGAGTTGCATCCCTTAGATTTAAATATAGTTAGTGCGTGGGTGCAACTCTTCCATTAGAGCAGCGGTTCTCAGCCTTTTATGCTCGGCGACCCCTTTTTACATCCCCGCCTCTGCCGTGACCCCCCCCCCCCCACACACACATACAGCAATAGAAGAAAAGACAAAAACTATCCATATTTTTGATGGTCTTAGGCGACCCCTGGCTAATCGTCAATCGACACCCAGGGGGGTCGCGACCCACAGGTTGAGAACCTCTGCATTAGCGAGAAACAACGCAGTCCCGCCTAAGTGTAGAGGTTAGGTGCTTAAGGTCAAGACCAATCGTTAGAGTAGCCCTCAACACTGACCTACGATGTCGCAGCCAGTGGGCAGTCGAGACCAATAGCTCGTTGCCACGTCTTAAAGGTATATTTTTTCATTAGCAAATGACGTTTAGATATACTGTGACTATCTAGGCCACGTATTTTTCTATCCATTGATCGCCATAAGTCTTATCGTGGATATTGTCCGTGTTGTGAGATAATTATTATACAATAACATAATGGCTTTTATATCAAGAGAAGGGCTGAGATTTTCAGTTGATATTTCGATTTTTACCTGCGTGGATGAATTCCATTTCACGGTATGTGATTTTCTCGTTGCTTAAAATCTCTAAACCAAATTGGTTTTTAATTAGCTCACATTTTTACATGTAGTATCACCCTCATCGGTCGAGCGACATATTGATATCAATTGTGTCCACGACATTTATAGTGATGTTTGAGTGGGTGTTTCGTGCAAATGTTGTCAGAATTACATTCAAGGTTTTTTAAAATTTTGAATTGAAATTTAAGAAAAAAAACAACAACAACAAAACAATCGAAATTCAGATAGTTAAATTCTCGCAAAATTAAGTCAGTCAGTCAGTCAGTACCATTTTCCCAGTAAGCTAAAACTTAAGTAATTGTTTTGCAATACAAAAATTTAAAAAAGCAAAATATAAGATATAATCATTTTTTTTAAACGAAATGTATCTAAGGAAAAGAGCTCCGCACTTACAAACATATATCTCAATAGTGTAAAAGCTATTTCCCTTATTTGATTAATTGTAGTTGTTTTTTTTAAATGGATTCATGTATTGTTTTTTGCCAATGAATAATTGTGTAAAGTTTCAACTTGTTCATTGAATGTGTGTGGTAGAAATAGCGTGTTCAAACATTTTAAGAGACATTAAACAGAAAGAATTGATGATAAGTACACTTATCGATTGTACTCAGAGCATAGGCAGTTGATCACAGTTTTAGAAATGCACCAAGAAGTGTTTTAGAAATAGTTGTATGTCATACATTTCAAGAAGCAGGAGACGCACTTAGTAGGACGGACTTAGTAGGACGGACTTAGTAGGAGGACTTAGAACGCGACACAGAATGAGACGTAGCCATATGAGATTATTCTAGAACAAACTGACAGTCGCTGCCAGTGGCGTAGCTAGGGGGGTGAACGGGGGCCGAATTTGAAAATCCCCCCGGGCCCCGCATGAGGGGGGTCCCTTACTGAGTGTCCGAAATTTCTTTTTAAATTAAATATTACCCCATTAACTCATGTCGTGATGTCGAATGTGGAAATGCATGGGACCCTAAGGAAGTCAAACCCCCCGTGCCCCCAAATCCCTAGCTACACCACTGGTCACTGCTTAGACTTCAACCTAGTAAGAACTAGATAAGGACTGAAGATAGATATGATCTATGATAGATATGGCTGTTAAACTGTTGAACTCACCTACTGGTCTTATGTTGATTATTACGAGTTACCATGGGCGTAGCCAGGATTTTATTTCAGGGGGGGGGAGTATATATATATATATATATATATATATATATATATACATATATATATATATATATATATATATGTGTATATAATTAATCTTCATTACATTCTGACCCTTCTTTCTTTCGGAAGACTTTCATTGTACCCTAGAATAGGTTCTTCTTGGAGTTAGTGGAAAAATTGTAGACTCCTCGCCCTTACAAGAAAGGAGATCTGGGTGAGCGTTGCGAGCTCCCCCAGAGCGGGACGATGCCCCACCGCCAAGCATTATTATTGAAAGCCAACAAAATGCATATTCTTAGGTATCTAAAGTGCATTATCCTGCTATTAAAAATTTTTATTTCAAAAACTTAATGTGCTATTCTTACTGACTTAGATCCTTCCGCGCCTTTTGGCGCATTGGGCGGCAAGCTGTTTCCACAAAAATCTGTCACTGGCAATGTCTGAAGCCTCTTTCCACCTGCTCTTAGGACTTTCATGAAAGTGGGGCGCCAAGTTGTACTAGAATGTCCCTGTTTGCGCTTTCCTCCTAATGGCGTCCATGTCAAAACCCACTTGAGGGGGGTTTAAACTCAAACCCCCTTTGGCTACGCTCATAGCATTTTGAGTGCGTAATTTTCTTTTTTTATATTGAAGATGTATTTTTTTAGCTTCAAACCCCACTGAAAGGGGGTTTTAACTCAAACCCCTTTGGCTACTCTCATAGAATTTTGAGTGTGTAATTTGCTTTTTTTTTATATTGAAGAGGGGGTTTTATCGTAAATTTTGGAGAGGGTTTTAAAACCAAAATCTTCTTTAGCTATGTTCTTGAAATTTGGGTGATGTCGTTTGCATAATTTTTTTTTGGTTTTGTTTTATAAAATAGGGGGATTTAACTGCAAAGCACCCTGATAGGAGGTTTTAAATTCAAACCCCCCTTGGCTACGCTGGGTCAAGTGATGGTTAAGTATTAAAATCTCACTTAAAATAAAATCAAAGCAAAAAATCAATTACTAAATTCCGTCCCCCCCCCCCGCAGAGGGGGTATTTCATTGGGGGGGGGGGGGAGGTCCCCCGGCTACACCCATGCGAGTTACTATATCTTGTGATGTTTTGCTGATAATGAAAGAACTCTAGTCTGGTTCAGTAAATGCTTTGTAATAGACTTTCACAATTACACCGAAACGTTGCGTTAAACATTACATGTATTTTTCAACTGTTAAACAACACTTGACATGTTTCTATAACGGATTTTATTAAGCGTAAGGCTAATCCATAGCATGGGGTGTGGTGGCTGAGTGGGAAAGCGCTTGGCTTCTTCTCCTAGGTGTCTTGGGTTCGAACTTTCTTGGAAGTCCCTGAGTCCACCCAACTTTAATGGGCACCTGCCATTAGTTCTGAAATATAAAGGCGGTTGGTCGTTGGTACTACTTTACTTTACTTTGGTCTATATTGCGTCATTTTTTTATTGTCTTTCGAAGAAAACAACACTCGTTATGACGCAATAACGCAATTAGTAGACCAAATAGTCGATGATAGTGACGTCAGGTTGTGAGATGTCATTACAAAGAGCAGACGGCTACGACTTTCGGTCAGGGACAGCGATAGACCTGGAGCTTGCAGCAGACACGGACCGAGACGGTTCTAGCTCATCAAAGTAGTTAATTATTCATAATGACCTGGGAAGACGACTACACATTACAAGCGTGTCAGCGTCAAGACAGAAAGACTCTGCGGTAAACCAGTGGCGTAGCTAGGGTGGGGAAGGAGGGGGGAGAATTTGAAAATCCCCCTGGGCCCCCACGAGCGGGGCCCCTAAATGAGTGTTTTTTACATTAAAAATTAAATATTAAGCGAAATACAGGGGACCCCAAAGATGTCAAGCACCCCCGGGCCCTCAAACGATGGAAAATTCCTAGCTACGCTCCTGCGGTAAACCTAGATCTAAGTCATAGTCCACATAGCAACAAAAGGTTCTATTTATTTGTTAGTTTAGTTCCTTGTTTATCTTTTGTAAGCAGGGAGATATGAATCCTAGTTATAAGCATTTTACTTAGCGGCAGAAACATCACTCGGAATAAGAAACTAGCACTTGTAGTCTATAAGTATTTGTGTATATAAGTATTTGTGTATATAAGTATTTGTGTCTATAAGTATTTGTAGTCTATAAGTATTTGTAGTCTATAAGTATTTGTGTATATAAGTATTTGTGTATATAAGTATTTGTGTATATAAGTATTTGTGTATATAAGTATTTGTGTATATAAGTATTTGTGTATATAAGTATTTGTGTATATAAGTATTTGTGTATATAAGTATTTGTAGTCTATAAGTATTTGTGTATATAAGTATTTGTGTATATAAGTATTTGTGTATATAAGTATTTGTGTATATAAGTATTTGCGTATAAATCATTTGTTTTTGCATGTGACTTGTGTAAGTTTTCACAAGTTCCTTCAGAAACAATGATTTGTCCATCCTATCTCTATATTCCTGCATGACGCATGGGATGGCGGCGAGCAGGGCTTGAACCCGGGGCCAGCATGATGAGAGTCTTGAGAGCATACCACACAGCCAGGCCGCCAGCTTCATCTTGAAATTCAAAACGTTTAAACAATTTGCGACCGAAATCTCTCAAATGCACCTTGATTCAGCGTAAAACTGGAGTTCGAACAAAGACAACTAAATGATATACGTTGGTCCCTCAGCCATCATCGTAAACAAACTGTTTTTTAATTATATGTGTGCGTGCCTCGGTTCATGTGCGTGGTTCATAATTATCAAGGCAGATATCTGACTGGAATAATTTGATTAGCTCCTACGCTTCATTAAAAAGTGTACATCCACTTTTATGTGCCCATCTGAACCTGTCGGCATGTAGGCCTCCTGGGAAGATAAGGAGAGTGCAGCTTGAGAGGAGCTAAATGGGTATAAATGACATAGAGAGCTCCATCCCTGTACTCTCTCTCTCTCTCTCGCCCCCTCTCTCTCTGTTTCTCTCTCTCTATTTTAGCTTTGTTGTCCTCAACCTCTCTTTGTTACTCCCCAGATGATAGCGATACTTCTGAACCACTAACGACTGTTAAGTACATGATTACTGGACGACTCATCGCCCATCTCCAGTGGTCAAAGATTGACGGAGATATATGTTTGTCCAGTGTCGTCGTCTGCTAACTAGACAAAGTAAAACACCTTGGTCTCAGTTTAAAAAAAATATGTTTAATTAATAACTAAATATTGTGTCACCTTGAGACCATTGACCACTGGATAGGCTCACCAACGCACTAGCATGAAATGAAAGATTTGATCTTAAATCACTTGATCGTGTTTAAAAGCTCTTTAACAGTGAAAACAAATACGCAAGTATCTATAGTGCAGATGATGTAATTGTCATCCGTTTCTGGTGGTTGAGTGGTAAAGCGCTTAGCTTCCAAACCAAGGTGTTCGGGATCAAATCTTGCTGTAGAATGAGACTTTAAATTTCGAGATTTTTAAGGACGAGCATGAGTCCAACCAACTCTATCTGATATATTGGGGTGGCCAATTGACGACCTGGCTAATAGTAGGACAAAGTAACAGATGACCTAATGAAAGCTCTATGAACAAAAGCAACAATCTATCACAGTTGGTGTTCCATCTTATTGACCAGGTGAGACCAATGTCTGAGCATCACACAGAGGCATATGTTTCATAAATTTCTGAACTATACCACCATAACATGAGGCCGTAGGGTGTCCAAGAATGATAAGATAAACTTCCACAAGGAAATTGTTCTTTTAGGAGCTCTTTCATCCCCGATAAAAGCAATGAACTTGGTTACCTATTACACCCCAGCCGGAGTTCTTATTACCATATTCACTACCTCTTTATGGACATGCCCACCCATGACTGGGGCATGTGTCTAGGGATGTACAAACAAGACAATCAGAGCAAAGAAGTATTGCAGAGACATGTGTCTAGGGATGTACAAACAAGACAATCAGAGCCAGGTAGTACTGCAGAGACATGTGTCTAGAGGTGTACAAACAAGACAGTCAGAGCCAGGAAGTACTGCAGACATGTGTCTAGAGATGTACAAACAAGTCAAATCAGAGCCAGGAAGTACTGCAGAGACATGTGTCTAGAGATGTACAAACAAGACAATCAGAGCCAGGAAGTACTGCAGAGACATGTGTCTAGAGATGTACAAACAAGTCAAATCAGAGCCAGGAAGTACTGCAGAGACATGTGTCTAGAGATGTACAAACAAGACAATCAGAGCCAGGAAGTACTGAAGGGACATGTGTCTAATCAGAGCCAGGAAGTACTGCAGATACATGTGTCTAAGGATGCACAAAGAAGACAATCAGAGTCAGTGAGTACTGCAGAGATGTACCCACACATGACGCTAACAACAAATTATTTCCCCCTGTTTTGTTTCCCCGCGCTTTTCCCTTGAGAGTTTATGGAAACTCTCAAAACTTGGAGAATGCACAGTAGCGCCAAAACATGAAGCAGAAGCGAAGCTACATCGACATCTGCATACTGCGACATCTGCACACTGCACGGTACGATTTATACAGACCACTAGGGGGATGGGGGAAAAATTAATTAAAACTTTCAATCCGTAAAGGATACAACGAGTAGTCTGGACGATGCAATATTTGGTAGATTATTCGGCTATTGTATTTTGTGACCGTTTTGATGCCGTAATGCAGTCCGGCATGTCACTGCTAGGCAGTTAGTAATGGTCCCACTTTTAGTAACGTTATACCTTTACCATTCTTTTAACAGGCACGTTATGCTGGCCATGTTAGAAATACCTAGCCATAACCTTACAGCCCAAAGCGTTTTAAACGAAACTAATGAGTTACAGAGAAACACTTCTGAGAGATGTAAATACACTTAACGTTAATTGTTTAACTTGCGTTAAGAGTAGAACAGGTTGTAATCAGGCTAAACTATCTCTCTCTGTCTCTCTCTTTGGAGTGACTATGTAAAGATATTGGCCAAACAGACGAATAATTTATTACTAGTCATAAGAGTTGAGTCTAAGACTTTCGAAACTATACGCCTATCTCCATCTGCCTGATTGAACACACTTCTGTTTCGGAAAGATCCAGCAGATGTAAATTTTAACATCCCTGTTTACCGATGGCTCGTATCCAAAGACGATCGGGTTATAAGTGAGGACAAAGGCCGAGCACATCGGAGATACTCTCTCATATGCCTGTACTGTTTTACATCAGCCATGAAGGTCTCTTAAGAAGCGGTGGGTGGATAGTGACATGTTTGTTGGTGCTTTCTCTACTCCCCGCCAATGCAATAGACTCGGGTGTTAGGCACCCCTTAGGAGGTTCTGTTTCGTTTCCTTAGTGGCCTAGTTTCTTCTGGCGACCGTTTCCACCCACGCACTACACGTTGAGGCTGGGAAGCGATGACTACGAACTTAGTTACGGAATACCCAGACACAATAGTCTGAATGTTTTCCATTGTCAGTCTACAGTTACTAACACACCTAGTTTGAGGAAACTGTTCATATTAATCTCCTCTTTTAAAGGAATGTCTCCAATTAATAATATACGAAAATAAAATTATGCACTGATCTATATACCACAGTTTGTAACATGAAATACAGCGCTCTCAACATTGAATGCTACCTTTTACCTTTTTATTGAAACCATCGCTATAAAACAAGAAAGAAAAACGATGGGAGTAGATTTGTAAAAGAATCAGCAGTGGTGTCACACTAAATGTCTGTGAAATTGTCAAAGACCAAGCTCTTAGCTTACTGTCTTGTTATGCAACTAAGTATATCGATTTAATATTTATTAGAAGAAAAAAACATTTTAGATTCTTTCCCTTCCTCCTTCATTTTTCCCCCCCTCTTTTCTTGTCCAAACGACTTGAAATCGTCAATACATAAAACTCCAATCTATCAAGAAGCATCACGAGACGCACATCTCCAAATGCCTGGAGGACACAAAGAGGGCGATTGCTGCTTTGACGTCTGCTTATATTCTCAAGTGGGAGAGCCGACATCTCACTGGATACGTGAAAGGGGACAACTTGAACCCGATGAACCTCACAAGTGTCTGATGTCTTCTCCGACAAACGCAGACGACGGTTAATATAAAACAATTTTCTGATCAAGGGAGACAAAAGTCAACAACAGACACTACTAAAAACGGGTGTCGAGAATATGTTTAAATGACAGCGGTACGTTATGGATAGGGGGGAGGGTGTTGAGTGGAAGTTTATTCTAAAAAAAACATGAAATACTAATTTTTAAAAAAGTCCCGTGGCCAGACTTAAGTAATTGGAGGCCCTAAGCAGGACACGTAGAAGCCCCGGCCCTTTTCAAGCTTAATAATATTGATAAAAGCATGTCATGAAGTAAGAAATGAACTACTTGTTGGTGTTTCCTTTCCCATATGTTCACATATATGAATGAAATATATGTATAATATATATTCTTTTAAAGTTATTTTATTAATGTGAAGGCCTCCTTTTAGGGTAACGCTCTGTACGTCTGCACAGACTATCAATGTCGTATATCCAGCCCTTTGAGTCCGAAGAATTAGAAGATTGCATGGGGCTGCGAAGACCCTGCAATGACCTAAATGCTTTGACACCTAACTGATTTTCCATTAGTCGTCTAAGGAAGGGGGGAGTAGGTATCCCTATCAGACATTGACATCATCTGTTATGTTACAAGATGGAGGGAGAGGGGTAGGTTCAACTAAAGTTACCAAAAAAAAAAAAAAAACCAGCAAAAAACAACGACGTCACGAAATGGATTTTTTTTTTTAGATGTAGGCTTACAATAAATATAAGAAGACACACATATCAAGCTTAGAGCTGATAACACTGGCATAAATATAACATTTAAAGAGTTGCTCCACTACAGTTACTATTAATTTCACGTAGTCTTAATATTTGCTAGACGACTTTGAATGTTAACCAAATAATAAACTCTCAAAGGCCATGCATTCAACAATAGTGACAAGTGAGAAGATGGTCTCTGTGACGAAGGCCGAGGGGGGGGGGGGGGGGATATGGACCAAGGGAGAGAATAGTCAGCACGTGACCTAGGCCGAATCCCATCAGCGCAGGTTTTTACGACTATGCAACGAGCTTGTGGTCTCCACTGCCCACAAGTTGTGACGTCGCAGGTCAGTGTTGACCCTTTACCAACTGGTTCAGACAAGTGAAAGAAATGATAGCTTATTGAGAACGCTAAAAGCATGAAATTGCGCTTAAAAAAAACAACAATTGGTAAAACATTTCTAACCGCATAGATGCTGCTTCATGCGTAAACACACAGACACACGAATTATGAAGCACGAGAAATACAACCAACAGAAATGTAGGTGAACAAAATGTGGGCCTGATCAGTTCAACTAAAGTTCATGTTAGTGCATTCCTTTTGTCCTGTATGGTTACGACCCTGCATTGCGCACCTTCCTTCGTGCACCATCAGGCACAGGACAGAGACTGAGGACAGAGGAAGGGAAAAATGGCCGAGTCTGAGTGTGTAAACATAAAAGCTTATTACTATTCAGTTGATTTGATTATTTATTATTAAACTAGTGTTGTTAAACAATCTCTTCGTTGAGGTACTCTAATTCGGCCGTTGGTCAAGTTACAGCAGTAAGTCGTCTGCCCTTCAACGATTACAAAAAGGGAGGTTATAGAATTAGGTTTAGTAAGGGATGTAAGAAATTAGTGATTATTTGTTGATATTCGATGTCATGTGTAAGAGTTAGTTCTCTTAACGGATTAGGACGTGTGTGGTACTGTTCCTTAATGACTATGGTAAGGTTTAATAAAGCCCGTGTGTATTTTGTAAATCGTAAATCCTTTTGTAAGTCTAGTTCTCTTCGTATTTAATAGTTTATTAGCACTGTTGATTAAGAAATAAGAATCTCATTTCAATACTAACCATGTCAATATCACGCGAATGCAAGCTATGTATGTAGGCCTACGTAATTACCTAATTGCTCACTATGGCGGCTATTTATATGCGGTACAGGATTTATACTGTAATTACATTGTTACTGTTACGTCGCTATCAATTAACTGTATAGGATAAAGATAAGTAGATCGGGCCAGGTGTAGGCAGCAAGCAGAAGATGTAACATTATTAGACGATCTTATTTGAACTCACTGGGATGTAGGTCAACCTCAAGGACTGGTCTCTTCAGTCATAAGAAGCGTCACCGGGGTAAAGACTAGTCTGACAAAAGGTCGAGATACAAGCTAATTAATAATACTTATTAATGGCCCACTCCACCATTTTCACTTTCATTACTATAATAGGATTTTCCCGTATATACATCACTACCTCCTTGCTGGTCGATGTCGTGGCGTCTTTAAAACGAGCCTGTGAAATAGTCGAATTTATCTGGGTACTGGTGTCAACAGTTTCCTGTTCCAGGCTTGTTCGGTCAAGGCTGTGATTAACAAAATGATAACATGCCAGGGTAGGAACAGTTGTATTAGTCGGAACACTTTTAAAAAACGGAAACACCTCTAACACGTGAAACACGCTCTTTGAAAATACAGTTCAAAGACATTCAGAATACTATCTTAACTAGTAAGTGAATCATTAGAAAGACTCATAAGTATTTGCATTAAAAAGCCTTTTTTTTTTAATTGCCATAGTGAAACCCCACAAAGTTAACCAAAAAATGAAACAATATTGTTATTTAGCACGTTGTGCTTAAAATAAAAACCCACTTCCCTACATACAAAATAATAATGAAACAGAATAAAGCTTCCCAGACGTCTTCCATAATCACTTCTTTAATCCTAGCTCACACTGTTCAACGTTATCTCAGCTTATCTAATGATCGCCCTTGATTGTACCGATTGTCCCCGCGACAACATTTGCGGCATTCGAAGTTGGTGGCTAGTAGAACAAACTCTGAACTTCCCAGCTTCCGGTGTCAGGAGCGCCGTCATGCGCAACGTGATAGAAGGGTTATGTATGGGGCGTGGGAGACTTGGCGAGTGAAAGAGCCCTGAGATTTTTTTTAAAAAACTTAATGGTTTGAAATGTTGGTGGCAGCACGTATGCAAGAAAAAGGTCTCGAGTCACGGGGCTGATCATGGAGGAAAAAAAGAGAGTGAAATATTAAAAATTAAATAAACATAAATCTCAACCAAAAAAGTTTTAAATAAATATTAATTTCTGACTTGGACTCTCCGATTTCAATCAATGCAAGCGAAAAAAAAAGGTCAGTTGATGCCTGCGTGTGGTGTGGTCATATGGTAGGCGCACTCAATTTTTTTTTAAAGTTTGACATTACTTGAAATTTACACCTTCATTCATCACACGGTGGAGAGGAAGTGTTGAAGCAAAAAAAAAAAAAAAAAAAAAGGGGGGGGGGGGGAAGGGGGTCAAGGGTACGAAGTCAGAAGTCTTGACTAATATGTAACTAATTTAGAAATGCAGCATATTAGAAAATTTATTTGTAACATAGAATTCAAACATAGTGTAGATCTATGTATTTAAGTATAAAAAGAATTTTAGCTTTAGCAGTTCGATAGATAGATAGATAGATAGATAGATAGATAGATAGATAGATAGATAGATAGATAGATAGATAGATAGATAGATAGATAGATAGATAATATCAGAAACAAAAAGATCAACGAAACCTTTAAAATCAATGTCAAAGGTCAACCTAAAAAAAAGGTCATTTAAGCATTAAGAAGACATAAAGCATCAAACTAAGACTTGACTGCTTTATCGATCCTTTGTAAATTTGTTGTGATTACAAAGACTCTTTAAAAGAAAAAACAGCAGAAATATTCACATGAACCGAGGCCGCGCGTGCAAACAAGGTTGTAAAGGTGTCGCATTAGTGTCGCCACAGTTCACATTCACTGCGCATCTATTGTGCTCGTCTGCTGAAGTTGGCTGATACAGCATACATGACTCACATACAATGGCGCAACATGGCTAGAAACACAAACTTATCGTGCTTTAAATAGAAACAACTTTTGGTCTTCTGAATTAAATATACAGGTTCTATACACATACATTATTTGAAAATAAATTTATAAACAATGTAAATACTAACTACCCTCGCAGTTGACCCTTTGAATTGTCATTAAATCCTCGACATTTTTATTTCTTTCATAAAATGTACGTTGTAAATCATTATAAAAGTGTATACAGATTAACAGTGACGTATTTCGACTTAATAAAGGTCTAAAGCTATGAGATTTATGTCAGTGCTAAATATTCCTAAGATGGCCTTAAGCTAGAATAACTTGTGTTGCTTTAGTTCAATCCGGCCCTGCAAATAAATGGGTTTTTTTTAAACTTTATGTCCACTGAGAAACTTCTAAGGTAGGCGAACTCTATTGGATGTTGAGAAGTAAGTCGATGGGCCTTATAAAAAAAATAAAAAATTAGTAGACATCTAAGTTGTACTTCAGATCAAGATTTGACACTAAAATCATTGTCACGAGTCGAGTCTGTGACCTATTTCGACCAGTTTCTAGAAGCTCGAGTTCAAACCAGTGCAAGTGTCCAGCGTAAACAAGTTAATTTTAGATATCCAATCGAAGAAAGAGGTTTAGGGAAAAAAATAGCACACGTCAGCTTCTAGAAGGTCAAAGTTACTAAAATAATTATCGGAGAAGGTTCCAGGATTCTGGAACGTACGATCAAAGAAAGTATAAATTAAGGGAAAGTGAGTAAGACGGGGTCCTCGCATGGTAGTAGTTCTTGTAGAGCGTTGGTCCTCGCTCAGTTATAAGTTTTATGATATTAGCGGGTCCATTAAGTAAAGTTTTAGTAGTTGAAGTTGAAGTTATACTAAGTGAAGTTTCATGTATCATTTAAGTTTCATTTATGAAGTATCAAGTCAAGTTGTTATTGAATTAAGAAGTTAATTTGATTTGAAAGTTGAAGAAGTTATTAAAGAAGTTTGAAGAAAATTCATTTCATTGAATTGTCAAGTAATGATAATATAGTCCCCGGCAAGTGTGATCGTCACAATCATCCAGAGATTGTATGGTAGACTGAACTACTACTTGAATGTCACCAAGGTAAATAAATGATCAACTTGAGGTGCTGGTATAAGGGAATATTGTATATTATCTATTTAACTCTACTCTATTCCTCACAAGTTTAAACAGTTGGTTTGTTTTCCAGAACGTAATGACCACATTCAGTCACATTCTTCATCGACTGCAAGTTAAGCAGGTCAGGGCAAGAGACAAACGTTTGTTTCATCTAAAATAAAACAAAAAACTCGCTTCTCCCCCCCCCAACCCCCAACCCATCTCATTTTGTTGCTCGATTTGTTGACTATTCACATTGCTGAATGTCCATTCGTCTCTCCGCTCATATTATCAATCTTCCATCTAGTGCATCAGATGTCCAGGCAGGAGCTTATGAGGCGGTGCCAGACGTCGTCCCTAAGGGCACACTGACCATCTATCTCCATACATTTGATGTCATTCTTTTTTTTTTTCACTTTTTTTTTTTTTAATGAAATTCTAAACATTTGTAGATAATGGGATTCTTGAATATGTATATATATATATATATATATATATATATATATATATATATATATATATATAAATATATATATATACAGAGAGAGAGAGAGAGGGACACCTTATTTAAAAAATCCGCCTTAAGCATCGGGGGTGGAAGATATTCATCTTTTTATTCCTGCCAAGAGTAGTTTGATCATGTTTCACTTCCGTATAGCAGAGTGCTCATCACACAGGTCCGGTAGACTAGGACTTCGGTTTGATATCATTCCTATATAAGTCACGTAATTTTAACATTCATAACTCCGTAGTATGGAAATGGCGTCACCAAAGCTTCCATAGCTCTGTCTTTGTGCACGCGCGTGTGTGTGTGACTGTTTGCTGATGTTGATTGTAAGACCATCATTACTCACTCAGACCTCATCGGAATCACGAAAACCAGATGGCGCGGTGAAAGCCCGCAAGCGACACGCACTGACGAACACACAAGTAGGCTTTCCGGTTCTCGAAGGGAAAAAAAAAAGAACGGTACGGATTATCTGGGATTGAGCAGGCGCTGAAGGAAGACCGCTATTGTTTTGGCCCAATCGCCCGTGAGGTCCGGTCATAAAGTGTCGCGTATTGTCGTTAGTGTCACGCGCGTGTCGCAACAGAAAGATGCTAATCCAAAGTGATTTGACACACGTCATAAAAGCTGGGTTGATAAACTGAGATGGAGAACCAATAAAAAATTAGATCAACGCCGTATGTCAAGCACTAAATAAAACAAAGGGAATTAACACTGTGCTGGTAGGACATCAATAAACTGACTCAAGGATTTGCTTGCTAACACAATCTTAGCTAACAAATAGCAACAGTTGAATATAAGCATATACTTTTACAAAAACAAGATAGCAAACGGTGGTTTGTTTTCATACAAACTCGTAGACGGCCCAATGGGTCGGCTATAAGAAAGCGATACAATAAAGACATACTTAAACTAAACTAAACTTATAAGAAGTTTGGAACAGCAATGTAGTTAAAATTGAAATAGAAGAAGACCACCAAAAATATATCTATGCGATTTATAATATTTTTGCAAAGCTTATATCAACTTACTCTGTCGTCTGTCTGGTCAAAAGTTTGTACATGTTATTTCTCCCACATCCAATCTCGGATCAACCTGAAATTTCGCACAATTATTTCTTTTACATGCCAAAACAAGAATAAAAACAAAACAACAATTGGTTAATTAATTATTGGTATTTAATTTGTATCTCGAACAAGGGAAATAAATTTTACTTGACGGATAAAGTGATATATAAGTTGAATACTATGATGCGGACCTTGTTTATAAATATGTAGTCCTGGCATCAGTTATTGTTTTACGCAGAAATTTTTACTCTCTTGAAAACTTCAACTGTCTATTCAGCCAAAGTTCCAAGATTCGAACAAAGCAGACGACACTGTGTTCCACCAAGCTCAGCCCTAGATCTAGTTCATCTCTGTTTAGTCTTATCTAGACTTAATGTGTTCCACCAAGCTCACTCTATATCTAGTTCATCTCTGTTTAGTCTTATCTAGACTTACCATTTGATTTACTGTTTAAATTTCATAAAAAAAGCGTGATGTATGTTTTAACAAGTTTAAAGTGAGTGACATCGAAGTTAAGTGTGCTCACTTCCGGGTTTTATGTCGTCTGCCATAAAAAGAATTTAAACATAAACATTAACATTGATTGGCTTCTTGGAGAAAGTGTTGGGAAAAAACAAAAACAAAAAAAAACAATCACAGCTAGCTACATCCGTTTTGATTGTCGTCTGAGCTGAGTTCTGTTTGAGAGAGACCCGAGTCAATGCATATGTAAAACATTGCTGTTTCCAATGCCTTTGGCCCCGGACGCATGCTTGGTTGTTCATGGCCGAAGGCCGAGGACACCGGGAGCCTCTGACATTTTCTTTCGTTATACCAAGCTAACCGTGGGGGACTCGCCATTTATGTAACGGTCCTTTGAGGAACGGCGCATGGATGTGTGACAGGTTTGTGGGGACTTTTTTACAACCCCGCCCGTGCAAGGGGTGGACTCTCGTCTACCCGTGGGCATCCCCACGGGAGTTATGTTTCGCCATTCATTTAGCCTAGCTACCCCCTCAAGTAGACGTTTCCACCCAGGTGCCACGATGAGGCAGAACAGCGTACCTCCTGCCCGGCCATTGGTACAGCCATGATCACGTGGGTTTGAGGATCTGCTTGAGGACAGGAATGTAATAGGCCCTACGCAGATGTGACTGAGGGGAAAAAGGTGAATTGGGTTTAGAAATAAAGCGGCTACCTGATGATCTTACAATGGGCTACCAGTTAATCTAACACTGTGGCTACCTGTTGATGTAACACTGCAGCTACAAGTGGATCTATCATTGTGGCTACCTATTGATCTAACACTGTGACTACCTGTTGATCTAACACTGTGTCTAACTGTTAATCTAACACTCTGGCTACCTCTTGATCTAACACTATGTCTACCTACGAATACAGCAATGATAACACAGACGAGAAAACGTCGTACTCAGTGATGAATCTAAATAGCGAAACCAGAGACCTAGTTCAAATACAATACAATCTTTCAGCTTACACTTTGTGATATGTATCCATTGTTGATGTCACTGCCCACGTAGCATTGAGTCCTACGTGGCTTTTTAAACTCTCTTTGAGACTCACATTACTCAATGTTCGACCTGAATGTCCTCCATTTGACTTTGTTCTGGACAAGTTTTAATGAAACATTATCCTTAAGTCTGGTGTAAACTCAATCTTTTGAAAAAAAAATCCAAACTGTACTTCTTGACACGACTCTTAGAGAGTTGGCAGCCAATCTTCCAGTATTCCAGTCCAGATAACGAACATTCTTTACAAAAAATTTAGACACTCGATTTGATTCTCTGCTTCTGTGTTTAAAATTACCTCAAATTTGTTTTCACACATTACTTTTGTTAATTGATAGGCTATATATATATATATAATTTACTTCATTTTCATAGATCTCATTCTCATCGAAAGTCGTGTTGCAATTATTTAGTTTAACAAAGTCGCTTTTAAGATAGTGATTAGAACCTAAGACATTCAAATTAATTATTAGGTATCCATTAAAAACCAAAATGGTGTCATGTGGCTAGGACGACATACCGATGTTACTTTCCCCAAGAAATGTCAGGTACCTATTAGAGTTGGGTAGACTCAGGGGCGTTTTTTTTCAGACCTGTGGGGGCAGATGACTTAAAGCTCATCTGTTTATATGGCCACCGGTCACTTTGTGTGTCATGTGGCCAGCACTTTGACCAACCGACTTTACTTCCCATCAGCTTCAGAGTGTTCTAAAACTCCCATTCCAAATCTCAGTCTTCACCTAGATTCGAACTCGAAACCCTTTGGCTGGGAAGCGAAGTGCTTTACCACTCGGGCCACCACGTCTTCCCCCCCCCCCCCCCCCCTGAATAAATTATTAAGTCTATAGATCAAAATTTTTAAACACATGATTCTTAAGCGCTGTGTTGCAATACACCTGAATACGTCCCAACATTCTGGGAAATTCTATCCAGGTGTTCCTTCAGATTAGAAGATGACTACATCCTAGACAAAACCACCAGCGGGCAGGTTTAAAATCAACGGAACCATCGCGACCATAGAACGACATCCCAGAGCGTATGCCATACTCCCAGACGTTCTTCTGTAATATATTTTTTTACCTCTTAAAGGGATCAATGTCTCTGATGTTTGATTACTAACCAGATCTTCCGTAACTGGGGACGCGGTGGCTAAATTATCGGCTTCCGAACAAGGGGTCCTGGGTTCAAATCTCGGTGAAGACTGGGATTTTGAGTTTCGGGATTTTTTGGGCGCAACTGAATTCACATAACTCTAATGGGTACTTCAATTTAGTTGGGGAAAAGTTAAGGACGTTGCGCTGGCCACATGACACCCTGCTCGTTAACCCTAAACAAAAAAAAAAAAAGAAGTTGATCTTAACATCCTCTGCCCAGTAGATTGCAAGGTCTAAAAGGGAAACTTTACGTTTTCTTACCTAACGTAACTAATTAATCTCGAACCAAATTCGTCATTTCATGAATAAACATGACCAACTTTTTTTGGTTCTAGGTAATAACAGAACACTGTTTCCTATACCTACTAGCTGACAATAGAAGCTGGGTTTAGGTTTTATTTGAAGTATTTCATATTCAATTCTTTTCTTTTTCATCAATTCTTCATGATTGATTACATCAGTAAAAATGTTACCCAATCGGCTCAAGGGTCGATGTTGTGGCGTCACCGTCATGAAATCTTAATGAGCCTGTCAAATAGTCGAAGTGATTGTTTTGAGCCCGTGTTCACAATACCACCTAGACTTGCCAGGCCAGCCCTGTACTCACGTACAGCAGAGACTGTACACATACCAGAACTCAAATTGTTAGTGATACTGTTGTTCATTGGCAGATCACTCTGGAGGAGAAGCATGCCAAACGAAAAACAGCTGGCTTCTCTCCCCTCAAGGTGATGGTCTGATACAATGTTTTGTACACATTATAATCTCCCACTTCATATTCAAGTCGAAGCTTTTCTCAATTATTCATGGTCGAAAACAATACACGAATCAATAAAAAAATTAACCTATTAGTTTACTAGTGGTAATTATTTTTTTTTATATAGAACAGGGGAGAATAATATTGCAGTAATGAGTGATATTGCAGTGATTGTGCGGTTCTTTAGAGACTTTTTTTAAAAAGTGTTTAAATAATATTTTGATTGTTTAAAAAAACAAAAACAACAACTGTGGAATAATTTCCTGTATGACTTTCAGATCCTGCACCCAATGACTTTCAGTTCCGGTATTGAAACTAAAAATTGCGACAGATAATAATTGACGCTCTAGCAAGACGGAAATGAGCTGGTTTAAAAAAAAAACAAAATTCTGCTTACAAAGCATGGGACAGTATAAACAAATCATGCGTCATAGCGAAGCAATAAAAAAAAAAAGATTCTCATTCACAGAGCAATGATTAATTCGATATTGATCTAGGACAGAGTTCATTCATGCGTGACGCAACACAGAGAGGGCGTGGTGATGGAGCCATCCCGCTTTGTTTAGCCACGTGACTCGATTGGGCCTCTGTTTATCCATGTCAGTGCTGTTTATTAGCTACATTAATTTATTCGTCATGAAAACTAAACGTAAAAATGTTGTTTTAAATATTTCTTCAATAGTAATTACTGTCTCATTTACTGAGACGTTGAAGCTTTCTGGATTCATGCAGCCGCAGAGAAACCTGTTGAAATCCCCCTTTTTTTTTTTGAATAAATAGAGGTGCAATAGAATTTTTTTTAGTGTTTATTCCCATACAAAAAATATAACTGTTTTACCAGTTCTCATGATTAAATCATGAACAGAAAGTTTTTATTTATGGCTTTGTGTAATTGATTCAGTTAAAGAAAAATGCTTGAGGTTATGTGTGTAGGTCAATAATTTCTTCAAGCATGTCACAGAATGAAATCAAATGACCATTATTGTAATCAATTTAGAAACATCTCTTTAAGATATAGAGATAGAAAAGGGAGTCTCATAACTTTAGGGCAATCACTCAAGCCAATAAAGTCTAATAACTAACAAATATATTAATTGATGAGTAACAATAGAAATAAGTGGAGAAAATCCAACCATCAGCACCTCTCTAGATCTGTCAAAGAACTCCTGTGTGGAACAGTCAGCAATATAATTAGACAAGACTTGGCCACAATATAATTAGACAAGACCTGGCCAAAATATAATTAGACAAGACCTGGCCAGAATATAATTAGACAAGACTTGGCCAGAATATAATTAGACAAGACTTGGCCACAAAATAATTAGACAAGACTTGGCCACAAAATAATTAGACAAGACTTGGCCACAATATAATTAGACAAGACTTGGCCACAATATAATTAGACAAGACTTGGCCACAATATAATTAGACAAGACTTGGCCACAATATAATTAGACAAGACTTTGCCAAAATATTAGACAAGACGCCCTGACTGGTAGGGGAAATAGAGACAATGATGTAATACAGAATGAAACAAGAACCTTTTGCCTAATTAAGATTAGTGGAAATGTAGTCATTAGACACCCTTGTAAAATCTGAGAATAAGCCAAAATATACAATATGCCATTCTTTATCAATGCTAGGTTTAAAAAAAAAAGATTAATTGGCATGTCATCTTTTATCTTTCTCAATCTCAGGTAAACATTTGGAATTCACAAGTCATGGCAGACATAGACACTTTTGAAATGTGTGTATAGAAGTCGACACCCAGCAAAGAGTACCATCAAAAAAAGGCGGGAAAGTCGAGATTAGGTAACAAGCTAGATCGTCTGCTTGACAAAGTTTGCCAAACTAATAAAAAGGTAATTAATTTGAACATTGCGCTTATAGCTGTATCAAGAGACAGAAAGACAGGGAGAGAGAGAGAGAGAGAGAGAGAGAGAGAGAGAAAAGAAGAAGAAGAAGAGAGAGAGAGAGAGCGGCAGAGAGGGTGAAAAAGAGAACAAGAGAAAAAGAGAGAGAGAGAACAAAGAAGAAGAGAGAGAGAGAGAGAGAGAGAAAAGCGCGCGCGCGAGAGAAAGAGAGTGTGCGAAGGAAGGTGACTAGAAAGGTAGAAGAAATAAATAAAAGAAACTGGCAGCTGCTGAAGTGTACAAATGACCTGACACAACGATAGTCAGACTTCTAGAATGTGTGTATATGTGTGTGTGTGTACATTATTGTGTGTAATAATGTAGAGGTTTGAGATAACTGGTTCTGAGTATCGATTTATATACACAAAGTTCAAAGTGCATATATCTATCTCGACTTCTGCATTCCAAATGTAAGTTCATATAGAAATTGTATAAAATTCTAGAGCAGGGTAGACAACTTAAAATGTATCAATAATACTGAGAGATAATAGGCCGTGAAATGAATCTACAAAAATACCAAATAATAATTAAAAAACAACAACAACTTAGTCTTGTCTTGGGCATAATGTCTTATCTGCCTGAGCCAGCCAGGAAAACCAATGACTTGGCAGAATTTAAGTCATTGATTAACATGCATGACTAGATGCATGACGCGTAGGACGTAATCATCTGCTTTTTTTGAAGTAACGTCTGTATTTTATAAGATAACATAAGATGCCACCAGTGAATTGTCATGGTTACTGTGAACGTAAGTAAACTGTATCTTTGTCTTTAGCTCTCTATCGCTAATATACCTTTGGCTGAGTCTTTAACGCAGTCAGTTCAAAGTCTATACCAGGAAGTCAACGTGTATAGGTTGTATTCACCATATTTGTAGTGGGTTTCACATTGCATTGTTTGTTTGAAGCCATTCATTGTTTATCGATTTAAAAAAAAATATATATTTGAATTTGAAATTGGCAAATCTGGACATATCTAGTCGACGTTTTCCAACCTGAACTTTGTTACTAGAGAGGGCTCCCTATTCGAAAACATTAGGATCTTGAATAAGTAGCGGCTATAAATACTTCCACTCTGATCGTAGAGGTGGCTAGCGGTAAAGCGCTTGGCTTCTGAATCGGCGGCCCCACGTAAAGACTGGGATTTTTAATTTCGGGATTTCGGAGCGCCTCTGAGTCTATCTAGCTCTAATCTGACATTAGTTGAAGAAAAGTAAAGGCGGTTGGTCGTTGTGTGCTGGCTACACGACACTTTTGTTAATCGTAGGACACAGAAACAGAGGACCTAATAATATTTAGTTGGCAACAGTGCTTTTGTTTCTTCATTGTCCTTGGCTATTCTCCTTGTTAATCTCACAATCTCTTGTCATTTGAATTTTCTTATGTTTTTATGTTATATACTATATACTAAATAAATAGATTAAATAATATATAAAACTTACGTTTCTCTTTCTGTTATTGTTTGTTATTGCTTAAAATCCGTACACCGGATCTTAAAAGCCAAGAAAACAGAACGTAAAGTGCAGATAACTCTGTTTAAAATTTGGCTTTCCAAATTCCCAATATTAAAGAATACTGGACCTACACATATTAACTATGAATTTTAGCCCAATTATTTATGTTTAGTTTAGGTTATACAACTTATGTGCCATAGTGTGTTTTTATGTGTGGGATATTTTGGGGGAGATTCCGTCAAAATACTATGTGCGCAATTCAGAAACTTTAAAATATAGTTTTAAGGTCCGATGGTTGTGTAATACATTTCTTCGGCCATGTTGTATTGTCTAGTGCTATGAAAGTGGAAAGAATGTTTCTATTTGAGAGATGTCTCTCGCATTAACCCACAGGTCGTGTCGTAAAACGTTAGATCTAGAAATTGTTGGACTGATTTATGGCTGGGGTAAGTGTATGCAAGCGTTATACTCCACAACATGAAGGGGCGCAAAGTGGCTGGGGCGAGATGCTTACAATGGGGTGTTTGACACCCTTACCTGTCAACAAGAATGTACGGATGTCGTAATTCAAGGTTCCCTTTATGTTAATCATAGTAGAACACTCAGCCCGTCAGAAAGAGGAGAAAGACAAAGGGAGAAAAAGAGAGAAAGACAAAGAGAGTCAAAGAGATAAAAAGAGAGATCGAGAGAGAAAGAGAAAGAGAGAGAGAGAGAGAATAATAAAATAAGAGAAGAGGAAAAATGAAGTAAAGTTATAAAATATTAAAAGTGTATTTAAAACTAAACGAAATAAAATACAGACACATAAATTCCTGTACGTATTAGAATGTATTCACTTATTCTATCAGCAAGCATTTTGAGCAGGTAGTGGCTTGTCTCTGAATTAGCCAGAAAAAAAAAACTTAAAGTAAACACAATTTTGTACAAATTTAATTAGCAAGGACGACTAGACATTAAACATGTAGATAAACGACTTGAGAGTCTAGACGTGCACATTGTCAAACTATATACTGGAAGTACTTTGCGATAAATATTTGTTTGTGAAGCAAGGTCTTTAGATTATTTTTGGAGCAAGGTCTTTAGGTTATTTTTGGAGCAAGGTCTTAAGGTTATTTGTGGAGTAAGGTCTTTAGGTTAGTTGTGGAGCAAGGTCTTTTTGGTTATTTGTGGAGCAAGGTTTTTAGTTTATTTTTGGAGCAAGGTCTTTAGGTTCTTTGTGGAGCAAGGTCTTTAGGTTCTTTGTGGAGCAAGGTCTTTAGGTTCTTTGTGGAGCAAGGTCTTTAGGTTATTTGTGGAGCAAGGTCTTTTGGTTTTTGTGGAGCAAGGTCTTTAGGTTATTTATGGAGCAAGGTCTTTTGATTATTTATGGAGCAAGACATAAACTTTGTCAGTGATAAATAGACAGAAGGACTGACTGTCTAACCGATGCACTGACGGATGAATTGATGAATAGATAGATGGGTGAATGGATATATAGATGGATGAATGATTGGATGGATGAATGATTGGATGGATGAATGGATGGATGAATCGCTAGATAGATAGATAGATAGATATAGATAGATAGAGATAGATAGATAGATATAGATAGATAGATAGATAGATAGATAGAGAGACATACTGATTGATTGATTGATTGATTAATAAAAAGAAAGAAGAACTTTGGAAATCCCCTTTACTTACATTCCTAGGATAGAATCACACACACACACACAAGAAAGAGAACATAGAGAGATCTACCTGCACTCGCCCTGAGATTCAAAGATAAGATAAACAAAACATTATAGGAAAAAAGAAGACAAGGAAAATGATATAAAACAAATATAAGAATACTGACTTACCATGGATCCTGTGTCTGTTATAATGTCTGCCGTGACGTACGTCGTGGTGCTGGCCCTTTGAGGGCGGCACCAATACTGCGACGCCCAGGATGACAAGCGAAGTCACGGCAGCTAAAAATTTGGCTACAGCTATTCCACCAGGGCTGGTATACTCCATAATGAACGCCCCCACCACCCCGCGAGCACACAAACAATCACCGGCAAGGACGAGAAGATCGCCACACTGGATGTGGCAGGACATGCTGCTTCCATAATCCCATAGTGAACATCGAATAAACTTTTTTTTCTCTCTCTGTTTCACTGCTAGATTCTAAATCCGAAAGAAAATGATTCCTCACTCAAAAAAACAAACAAAAAAACAAAACCACTTTGCTTAGAGCGAGTTGAACACAGCACACACTCCAGAAATATCACTGCGCCAGAAAAAGAAAACAACGTTATTGTGACTGAAGCAACAAAAATAAAACCCCCACCAGGTTATTCAATCCGCTAGACACACCGCGTAGAATCATAGAATCCCTCGACAGACACTCGTCGACACATCAACGTCCGACGCTTAGATTCCGTAGCATTGGTCAAAACACCGGCAACACTTCGAGTGAATAGGGGAGCAAATGATCCGAAAGCAAAACGGTATTTAATAGGTAGTGACTTCCCCTTGCCGCTAGGTCTAGCTTCATTAAACAGTCACACCGGTACAGACGTGGAAATAAAAACCTTTTTTCTTTTTATTATTTCTTTCCAAGTTTTCTTCTTTTTAGTTTTAGCTTTCACTTTTTCTTTCTATTTGCCCCACTGTATGGGCGACCTCTTCCTCTGTTTTCTTTTCTTTCCTTTCTGGGGTTGTCTTTTCAGTCTAGGCCAACTTGCTGGTTTCCAGTGGTAGAGACGAAACGGTTACAAAAGTGGACGTCAATGTTGGCCTCCCTTTAGTCGTGACGTCTTCACACTGGGGAAGACAAAAAGGAAACTTTTCTTAAGAGCGAACAGAAGTAAGAAGAAAAAAAAAGAATTGTGTAAGAGATTGTCTTCAGACTATTCGAAGTGGTTCCGTCTTTGAAAAAGTTGTCTTCCTTTTGGTTCAAAAAAAAATATACTGATTATCTCTCTTAGGAAGAGAGGTGTGATGCGGAGATTTAACAATGATAGTTAGGCCCTACAAATTAAAGCAAAGCATAATAAGCCCAGGACCACTCTACTAGTACAATGTTATACGTGAATTGAAGACAGAATTTCAAGTTCAAGACCCCTCTACTAGTACAATGTTATACATGAATTGAAGACAGAATTTCAAGTTCAAGACCCCCTCTACTAGTACAATGTTATACATAAATTGAAGACACAATTTCCCTACAGTGAAACTCAGCGTGGCATTTCAGGCAGAAGAGAAAAAACAAATTTCTCTGAATAAAGTTGATACTCAAGAACGCACTTGAATATATCAAAATTGAAATCAGGGGGAATTAAAAGTGACTTTCAGTGCAGATTGACACTTGGGGGTGCTCTCCCCTCGCTGCCTCCTCCCACTGTGACGAGGTATTAAAAAAGTCGACTACAGATTATCACAGCAGTGTGGAAAGTCGACGTGATACTGGTGGCAGTGACTAGACTCCCAGCTTGAGGGGAGGGAAAAGGTAGGAAGGGCTGTGAGGAATGCAGACGTAAAACAGGCACCGACAGAAGTTTTGGAGACGTAGAAAAATGTCTTCAGTTTATTCTTCCAAATGTTTACGATACATATATTATACCACCATATGATGCACTTCGAAACTTCTTAATATACTTTTCAGAACGTGATGTTTAACGGGTTAAGGAGAAAAGGAATGCATATTAATTAGAACGATATACATAGTACTTATGATATTTGAAACTTATAATCGATTTAAAAAAAAATTATGTCATCTGAAAAGAGAATAAAATATTTAAGAGCATTAAAAAAAGGGGGGAAAATGTTATCTTTCCAAAGAATACAAGATAGTACAGATATTTTTTTTTATAATATACTGTGTGTATTTAGCAGATAATGAAAAGCAAAAACTTTTTTAAAATTATCAATTGGGTTACTCTAATATAAACGATGCATATCGTGAGTATTCACACATTCACTCATTATACATAATTCCAGTGAAAGGGGAGGGGACTGTGTATAGAATAAAATAGATAATAAAATAAGATGTCAGAGTAATGTATACATTTACGAGTTATGGGTACAACTCAAGAATTTAAGGAAAGAAAAGTAAAATAGTAAAAGTAAAAATAATACAATATTTCTCAACTATTTAAGATTTTATTTCATTTTATAAAAATGTTATGGGTAATATTTATAAATATTTGTATTTCTAAATCATCGTTCTAGCTATTATGTTAACTTTTTTTTAACAAGAATATATATATATATATATATATATATATATATATATATATATATATATATATATATATATATATATATATATATATAAATGTCTAGTATATATATATAAAGTAAAATAAATGATAAAATATGTCTAGTATATATATATACTAGACATATTTTAACCGCGACCCGCGGGTCTTTATTTGCATATTATTGTTGATATAGTCACTGAGAGTGTTTTAAAACATTTAAACGAAATAATAATGTAATAAATAAAGTGAATGTGTAAATGTAAAAATAGTGTGAATGAAGCCATCAAATCAAAATAGCTCAACTACTTAAATCCATTTTTCAAATTAAACCTTTGCTTGTAGGCCTACATATATTTGATTAAAATTTGAAATGAATAGACTTAATTTTGTATGTTCATGTGTTAAAGTATAAAGTAGATCTTGAGGTAGACATAGATCTAGATCTAGACTAATCTAGAGTTAAAAATTGGCTTTTATAGAGTTCATTCTGTTCTGCGTGAAAACTTTGCTCTGCGCATGCGGGACCTTTTTACATGAATGAATATAGGGCTATCTCAACACAGGCTACGCAGCTTTAGCGAACGAATGTATTAAAAATGCTTTAGAAAAACAAATTTGAATGTTAATTTGATTAAAATATGAAATGAATGGACTATAATTCGTGTGTTCATGTTTTAAAGCATAAAACTATCTTTGCGAAAAGAAGTTTTATCATCTAAGAGTTTTAGACCTAGGAATAGACTCAGTATAGAGATGTGTTAATGTGTAACCATTTGGTAATGTCTAATGAAAGAATGTGCATCGGGATATCTAAATTCGCAGATATAAATAACGGATTAATGTAAAATGCTTTTGAAACTCAAATTTGAAGGTTAATTTTATTAAAAATTGAAACCAATAAACTATATTTTGTATTTTCATGTGTAAAAAAAAAACACAAAAAAAACACAAAAAAACCATAAGTGCAAAGTTTAGTTCTTAAAATTAGACCTAGATCTAAATCCTTTCGATCTTTTCTCATATCAACATTGTAAACATGGCCTAGATCCATAAAATACTATAGCTGTAATAGAGTTGGTCTTTTTTTTTTTTGAGGGTCTTAAGTTTGTTTTAGGGCCACAATACATACACTACGGTCTAAGTTGGTACTCAAGAAACATTTCTGCCAAGTTTTATTAAGATTGGTCAAGCGGTTTTTATTTCTATACGGGGACATACATACATAAATACATACGCCAAACATTCTGCTTTATATATTAGATATATGTATGTGTATAAAAAATGTCAAGAGTTAACAATCCTTCCATTGAAAAAGTCCTTCGTTTTGGAGAAGATTTGTACAATCAATATAGAAAATAGGTTTAAACCTAAATACGAAGTGGTTGCATTTAGTTGCATCCCCCCCCCCCTCCGTATCTCACGAGAGATGCTATACCTCTTGAGTTTTAAACAACAATTTTGAGATTGAAATGCCAGTAACAACTTTTGTGTACACTCAGCGATTAGTTCAACAGCGAGAGTGTATGTCTGCCTGGTCATGAAGTATGTGCTCAGACAGTGGTCAAGAAGGTCCCAAATTTAAATCCTACTCGCCGTCATCCTCGGACGTCCCGCGGGAGGTTGGGGCCATGACGCCATAAACGTCATTTATGGAGGAACATACAAAACGTCTTAACAAAACAAAATCTGATCAAATTGGGAAGCAATCGTTTCGGTACTTTTGGATTCTATACGAATAAGCAACTGGTCCGATTAACCGGTTCTGAGCGTAATCGCATGAACAGAAGGCGCAATAATTAATATAGCAACAATTCACTCGAAGTTAAAGAAGAACGATAAGGCGGTCATAATGTAATTTAGTGTCATGTTAGTTGGCCTATTGTTTTAACATTCATTGCCTGAAAAGGCGGGGAGGAGGGTAGGCGAGAGGTCATTTCCTTATCTAGTGACCAAGAAAAGATTACGATTAATTCTGGTACTTCCTGCTCGAGTTCTACAAGTGTTTCCATGAGCAGACGACATTGACGTGTACACAAACACCAGGGCCGAATGTCACGTAAGCCTAGCACAACAAGAGTATTGACCGAACACACCAGAGCAAAATGTGAGCCTGGTCATTCATATTACGTCAACGACCGAAACGCAACAATATCTTGATGAATTCTTGGGAATGAGACAGAGGATAGGGCAAGGACAGAAAAAGGGGCGGGAAGAAAATAAATAGCGTCAAGGACTAATTGACAAACAGACTGAAAGGTTAAATGACCAACCGAGTTCTTACTTTGGTTACACTGACTCCCAAACTTTAGTCTAGGTTAAATGACCAACCGAGTTCTTACTTTGGTTACACTGACTCCCAAACTTTAGTCTAGGTTAAATGACCAACCGAGTTCTTACTTTGGTTACACTGACTCCCAAACTTTAGTCTAGGTTAAATGACCAACCGAGTTCTTACTTTGGTTACACTGACTCCCAAACTTTAGTCTAGGTTAAATGACCAACCGAGTTCTTACTTTGGTTACACTGACTCCCAAACTTTAGTCTAGGTTAAATGACCAACCGAGTTCTTACTTTGGTTACACTGACTCCCAAACTTTAGTCTAGGTTAAATGACCAACCGAGTTCTTACTTTGGTTACACAGACTCCCAAACTTAAGTTGTGGTAGAGAGAACCGAGTTATTATAAAGGTTAGTTAGAGGGTCATTAAGAAGCGATTTATAATGTGAACTAGTTAAGCCTCGGTTTGAATGATGTCTTCCTTTCGCGTTTCCCTTTAACTCGACCTCGATACTCGCAGATGGCTGCCTGGTCGTGCGGTTTGCGCGATGGACTGTCGTTGAAATGTATCGATGGTCCTGGGTTCAAACCCTGCCCGCGCCCATCCCCCGTCGTCCTGCGGGAGGTTTAGACTAGGAAATAATTATCTTCAACTCTGAAGGAGCCCGTAACATGTCAAACATTTGACAAACAGAGGCACATGAATGATATTATTAGATCTCATGGTTTCGTTCATAAAATAATACTAATACAAGTGCAAATACTAATGGCAATGTCTTCGATTCAGACAATTAAAGGATAATTGCAAGTATTGCACATGAACTTGCAAACCCAGTTGCGACTTTCATATTTTTCCTCATCTGATGAGGACAAAGTCGATGTCTGTGGGGGTCTATTTAAGTTTTCTTTACGCTTTCTGCGTTTGTCTGCTACAAGAAATGTGCATCCCGCGGCTTGTAGGAGGATGGCGTAAGAGAGATGCCCTTCCCCACCCCTCGCCATTTTGCTTTAACTGGCATAGAGGAAAGTAGCTGCAAGCAGATGGCTTCTGAAAGACGGGGGGCTCTCACGAAGACTAATAATAATAATGATAATAATAATTATATTAATTATTCTATGCTTTAAGATAAAGTGTTTATGGAAGTTATCTAAAATAACAATATACCTCATTTTATATCAACCGAGGGGATAATGATAACTGATCTCGCAGATACCTTCAAGGCCCTTAACATTTCTAAAAAGATTCTCGTTTCCTGTCAGAGGGCGGTACTGCTGCAGACCTACAACATCACCCTAAAATTTCTCAGTGGAAACTGATAAAAGGACTGCAATGAACTTTGTTTCTCTTGAACGAAGCTTAACCCTGGCAGTGCCAGAGATTGAAGATTAATTCATTTCCGCAATAATAAAATAGCAACTACTACGGGAATGTCTATGATTCCGAAAATAAAGAAAGAGTAATTCTGGATTCTAGCAATTCTCAGCAGTGATCACATTAGATGAAAAATCATCAGGTATAAGACTGTTTCATTACAGGACTGTCTCATGAACATAGTCCAAACGTGTTTACTAAAATCACTTTAAACATTAAAGCAGGAAAATTACGGAGTCGTAAGTGTCTGTGGAGACCTGGTTGTGATCTACATATTTTGCAACATCTGACTCATACCAGGTAAACAATAGACAGTGCGATGTTTATCGCCTTGTTTATTGCAAGCGATATAAACAAATAAGTCTGTACCTTGCAGGCAAACGGAGCTTTTATACAGCATACATCTTCGTTTATCGCTTATAGTTCATACTTTATTACAGCTGAGAAGTTGATATGAATAAGTTATTGCTGTCTCGGAGACAAGATGACAAATGGTGGAGCGGTGTTTTGTTGACCTGTGCGAGACACAATGGAGTCAAATAATCTTACAGAATGTGATCTTAGTAAATATTGACTTTCTAGCCATTTTTTTTAGACATTGTAACTTGCCGTCGGCCTAAATGTTTTTACGTTCAGAGTTAGTGAAATGTTTCATTGTTCAGGTGCCCATTTCACGAGGGCGTCTCTCTATCATGAAAGTCACGCGATCAGTCAAGAGAAAGATTTGACTTCATGGCACGAGGAAGGATCAAATTGTAGAAGGAAACACTAGCCAGGTACTTTTAGCCAGGTACTATTAGCCAGGTACTATTAGCCAGGTACTATTAGCCAGGTACTATTAGCCAGGTACTATTAGTATATTTGAAGTTTAAACGTTAAATAACAGTTAGAAATAATGAAAGATAGTGTAAGTATGTATACTTATTAATTTCATTATTGACTAAGTTTGGGTTATGGGGGATCCTCGGTGCAAATGAAGCGAAGTTTGGGCACATTTCTACCTCCCTTCGCCCCAACTTTTTCAAAATCGGTTATAGCATATAATGTTTTTAAATGTCACGAACACAGTATCTATATTTAGCCGCCCAAGGCTACCAGGCAGAACTTGTTAGCTCGGGTAATTCCATCACGCGGCAGGGCTATGTGTCAGAATAAATGTGATTGGTTTTGAAATATTAATTATTGTACATTGAGCTGCATTTATTGGTTGGCATTGCAACGAGGGGATGTTAGACACGTGACAACGCTATACCCGGGGAAAGATTCTAGATTTTTAGTCAGTGTCGTGCGGAATGTGTTAGGATTCAGATGAATATTTTACATTATTGTGTAGATCATTTATTTAGCAGAATTATATTTATTCTGTTCTATTCAAGTACATTTAACCATTGTAATTATTTGTGAATAGCTTTTTCAAGTTTTGAATTAAAGTATTTGTTTTAGACGAAGAGAAGTTTCTTCATTGAATATAGTAACATACTTAGATCGACTTAGCGATTGGCAACTTCTAGATGATCCTCTTATCAACTGGCAACATTCTGAATGATCGTATTATCAACTAGATCTAGCTACTTCTATACGATCATCTTATTAAAGACGATTTCAAGATCCTCGGCAATTACGATCATTGACTGTGCTTCAACGTGACATCTTGACATCAAGTTTGATTGAACCATCTAGCACTATTGATGATGGTAACAATAAATATGTCGTCCTAAATCTAAGATTCTAAGATGTTGAATTGTGTCAAACGTAATGATGAATTCTAACAAACAAACTTAACAATCATCTTACAAACCTAACAATCACCTTACAAACAAACCTAACAAACTAGCCTAACAATCATCTTACAAACAAACCTAACAAACAAACCTAACAAACTTCTAACAAACAAACTTAACAATCATCTTACAAACCTAACAATCACCTTACAAACAAACCTAACAAACTAGCCTAACAATCATCTTACAAACAAACCTAACAAACAAACCTAACAAACTTCTAACAAACAAACTTAACAATCATCTTACAAACCTAACAATCACCTTACAAACAAACCTAACAAACTAGCCTAACAATCATCTTACAAACAAACCTAGCAAACAAACCTAACAAACTTCTAACAAAGAAAAAAAATTCTATGCACAACTCAAAGTTTCCATATTTATATTTTCCGAGTAAAAAAATTCTCACAAAAATGAATCAAATTTCTTAAATAATTATTCTAAACTTCCTACATTGTATTAGACCCACTATCTCACTGGTACTAATCCTATCTACAGCTGTATTCTAGAAATGTAGATGACTATAATTATTCTCCCCAATCTAAAACAATATTTCTTTGCTTATTGTACAGCTAGTGAACACCGTTGAACAGAATGCACCTAACGCATGACGTTCTCCCAAGTAACGGCAATTAAAACAGTCGATACAATTTCCTTTTTGTTGAGACATTGAAATGTGAAAATATCTTGAGAGAGACATTTAAAGCATGCAGGAACAATTCTTGTCCAATGACCCGATAGCATTTGAATATCTAAGATAGCACAATGTAACATCAACTAAAAACGAAAGTACGTTTAGCGTTGTCTTCTACCAAGGTAAACTTCATTTGAAACTTTCTCAACAGCATTATTTTACATAGTCGTCAAAAGGATCAGGATGAAATCAAAGTGGCTGTGTTCATTTGATTTTGTTCGTAGATATCTCGTGAGATGAATGGGATATGTCAAGCAGGTCACAGATTGAACGCAGGTTTTGTAAGTCCTTTGACCCAATTCAAGTACCATCTATAGGACTATCTAAAATTGAAGTGATTAGAAAAGTTTTTATTATTTCTTTGGATAGATAAACTGTTTCACGTTATATGACTAGTGTATGGTAGTCATATTAAACACTGCACTCATCATTAATGTTCGGAATCGAAGTCATTGCCAGTATTATTATTATAACAGTTTATACATTAAGATTTTTAAAATCTGAATTCTGATGCAGTTTTGTTATAGATTGGTTCTTGAATATTTTGGTCTTTGGATCCGGCTAAAAGTCATAATTAAAGCATTGGGGGCGGGGGGCGGGGGTTGAGAGATGGGGCGCTAGTTTGAGTTTTGTGGGTTTACAGTTTAAATCCTGAAGCTAACAACAAACTATGTGTTTCAATATGATATCGCTGTTAGTGCAAGGCAGTAAATTAAAGCACAACATTAATCTGATGCCTGATGATAGGAATATTTTTGTTAGAACTTGCGCAGATTATGAACAACATTGTAACTTTTTTTTGTCATTAGAATAAATAGTACATTTTAATTTATCTGTTCTCGGCATTATGGATAGTAAAGTAAGACTAGAGAAAAGAAATGTAAGTGACCATGGCACTCTCGGACACTGAGAATACTTTAAATGACAACCTAGAAATATCTACTTTGAAATTACAATCCTAGAATGACAACCTAGAAATAAATTTTGAATTTTTTAGTGACAATTTTAAAATAACAACCTTGGCATGACAACATTGAAATGTCTACCCTAAAATGTCAATCTTAAACTGACAACGTTTGCATGACAACTTTGAAATAACCTTTAGAAGGACAACCTTGAAAGGACAAGCTTAACAAGTGACAAGAACAAATAAAAAAAAGTCCGAAAGTACCACATCTGCCATCAACCACACGCTGCCCTCTCAGAGTTTCTCCACGTGCACATGTCTCTCTCATTATATCTTACTAAAAACGAGCTGCAGTAAAAAAAAAAAATAGCGTCAAATTGTAACCCAGAAGACGCCATTAGCCAGCAGATGTTGGAAGGACATGTTAATTAAACAAGAGCGGTCATGTGATGCTGCCACAGCAGTGGTCTCAACATTCCACAGAAATATAAATCTGGCAGGATACAGAGCTAACAAAAAAATTCTAAGATCCAACCATAAGCCTCCAGCTTGTGGGGAACAAATTTGGAAGCAAACTTTTTAACTATTTATATTGCTGCAATTTTTTGTTTAAAATGCTTCCAATGTAAGTAAGCGCTTTATTATTAGTGACCTTGCGAAGAGATGAGTCTGTGATTAATGAAGATAGGTACCTTAATATTTGTGTACCTAACAATTTGTACATAACATTACTACAGAAGGATCCTAGGTATCACATTTAAAGACCGTATCACAAACCAAGAGATTAGAGACAGGGTTACTACAGAGATTGGACCCCACGATGACCTGCTAACTATCGTAACATTATGCCAGTTAAAAATCTATTGCCATATTACAAGATCTTCGGCGCTCCCAAAAGAACAGAACCAGGATAAAAAAGAAGACGAAGACAAAGAAAGCGATGGAAAACAAATAAAAGAATGGACGGCCTGTCATTGAAAGTGATTCTATTTAAAGCAAAAGAGGAAAGAATGGAGAAAGGTGGTAGACAAATCTTGAATGGTGCCCCAACGGTCCAACAGACTAAGGGATAGGCAAAGGTAAAAACGTTACTAGTTACATTGGATGTGGGGGGGAAAGGTGGCTATTAAATATGATACGTAAAACAAATTGACGAATATTTCTTAAAAAAAAAACAACAACATGTTTTTAACGAATATAGAAACACATGTTTTATAGTATTTTAGGCTTCATATTAACTTAAAGGATGTTATTCACAACCATTGATTTCACGAAGTCGTCTATTCGACTTCAAGGCTACACTATAACTAAGACTTTAACATGGCTCTAGCAACAATTAAACTTAGGTATTTGTGTATCAATCATAAATAATAAAAGAAAAAAAAAGATTTATAGTTGGTTCATTCATGGCTTTAGTCAAGACTTCTTGATCTACCTAATTAAAAAAAAAGTCAAGTTCCCCTTTCAGACCTTTCGATCTGTAACGGCCATCTGTTTCTTTAGCCAACGTTTCACGAATGTGTCATATGGCCAGCACAAACGCCTTGACTTTCCCCTACATTTGAGTGAGGTGGCCTCAGAGAACCCTAAAAAACCCGAAATTAAAAATCCCAGTCTTCACCGCGATTCGAACCCGTGACGTGCACTATGAAAGTGCTTACACATGAGTTCGTTCATTGAAATTTAATTTCTTGGCACTAATCCTCAAACTGGAAAATAAAAACAACACCGAACTAGGTCTCATATCAATTAAGGAACTGACCTACCTAAGAATGACAGAACTATACTTCAGCTTGGTCACTAATTTGTTCCATTTCCTTCTTATAGACTGGGGGGGGGGGGGGGGGGGGGGGGAGAAGGTCATTGAGAGAAAGAGAGCCAAAGGCAGAGATGTGACAGCTAGGAAATACTCCAGACAACTAATGGCCAACAATCGATTCCAATGGTACGTCAGGCAATACTAGCCCGTTTGGCGTACCTTTGCATATCCCAGAGAGAGAGAGAGAGATCAACATGTTACCTTTCATGCTAAGTATAATGATAGCGCAGATGGACAGAAAGAAATGTGGGTAATGAGTGACAATGACCTTACTTTTTGTGCGCAAACAAATGAATCAATGCAGGCATTAGTTTACAATGACCTTACTTTTTGGGCGCAAACTAATGAATCGATGCAGGCAATGAGCGACAATGATTTTACTTTTTAAGCGCTAATTAATGAATTGTTAGTGGTGATTTATTTGTGGAAATACAAGCCTTACTTCTAGGTCTTAGTTTGACACAGTCACAAATGACATTGTCTTTTATTTTTTTGTTGTTGTCCTCAATCTCGTTTAAAAACTTAAAGAAAACAATTTTAATCTGCGCTCTGTGCTGTCGTCTCTATGGTCGATGCTTCAAATCCTGCCCGCTCCAGCTAGAGCTTTGGGTCACGATATAATAATCTTCAATTCCGAAGGAATATCCGAAACATGTCAACTAACATGAAAAACATTAAAAATACATTATTAAACGACAATACCTCATTTATAGAACGTATAGAGCGATTGCTTTTCTCTAAAGAACTAATAAATATTAGAATAAAAAAAATCAAAACACTATTTTCTTAGTGTGGTCAACGATCTAGTAATTCTTTTCTTAGCTAAATTCATCCACTGTTAAATTTCTAGGAAAATCGTTTGAGTTTGTTTTTTTTAATCGACGCCCAGGTTTCAACTTCCAAGCTCCAAGAAGCTCTGACTTGAACAGAGGTATTGTAATTTTTGTGACACGGTTACTGTGTCTGGTCAACCGTGACACACGGTCAAGTGTTGGGTATCGGAGAGTTAGGGGACTTGCGGAAAGTGACGCGTGTGTAAACAAGAAGAGGGGAGGTCAGCGAGTGAAGTTGAAGATCTGTATATAACGTTGCTGTGTATATATGTTTTGTTAAAATGTTCCTCCTTTTCATTTTGCTGTTCTCTGTCTTTCTTTTCTTTAAGTTTTAGTTCTAGTTGTAAGATTTCCTTCCTCCTACTATATTCTTCTTTCTTTCTAAAATCTTCTTTCTTTTTGGCTTCTTCCCTATTAAATCTCCTTTCTTCTTTCTGTGTTATTTTTAATGTTATGAACTTTTCCAGTTCTTCGCCTTGCAGGCCATTTTCCTTGCCCGCTTCTCTAAATATTTTGTATATCGACATTTTCACTTACTTGTGCCTAGTCGCATCTCGTCATGGTCGCCAGTTGTGAAGAAACAAGTCCTTTTACGTTTAAAGTGTCTCTTAATTGTGGAACAAAACATATATACACGGCAACGTTATATACAGATCTCCTACTTCACTCGCTGACCTCCTTTCTTGTTTACACACGCGTCACTTCCCGCAAGTCCCCTAACTCTCGATACCCAACACTTGACCGTGTGTCACGGTTGACCACACAGTAACCGTGTCACAACAGTAATCAAATGAACACTCGGAGATGCACTAAAACAAAGGGAATGTTTCTCAACTTGGAGGAACGTCTGGAAGTGAGAAAATAATTGATAGAAGTTTGAGCTCACAGTTTGATGAGTACAGCTGGACTAAAAGTTCAAGACATTAGCTGGACTATAAGTTCAAGACAGAAGCTGGGCTATAAGTTCAAGACATTAGCTGGACTAAAAGTTCAAGACAGAAGCTGGACTAAAAGTTCAAGACAGAAGCTGGACTAAAAGTTCAAGATATTAGCTTGGCTATAAGTTCAAGACATAAGCTGGAAGTGAAAGAGATTCATTTTGCTCATCAATTTCCTTCACAACTGTAATAGAAGCAAAACTAGACCCCTAGAAGATAGTTGCTTGCATCTCGATGTGTCCTACTTCTTATCTCACTTTCTTTCTTCTCCTTCCTTTCTTTTTTCCTCTATTTTCATCTTTATCTTTCTTTCTTCCACTCTCCATCTCTATGTTTAGATCTCTCTCTTCCCTTTTTTCCTTTCTCTCCTTCCCTTTTTCTTTCTCTCGCTATCCTACTTTCTCATTTCTCTTTTCTTCTCTCACTATTTCATTCTTTCTTTCTTCCTCTTTATTTCTTTCTTTCTTCTCTCTCACTATTTCTTTCTTTCTCTCTTATACTTGTGTATGCCTGTCAATGCCTGTACACATACGAAAGTATTTAAACAACAAAGCACTTGATACTATCCAATTAATTCTGGTCTGAATTCCTTAGAGAAAGTGTCTAGCTGTTTAACTTGATGGTTGACATGTCAATGTGATTACCTAACAAAAAACTTACCTGAATCTGTACCAATCAACATGTCTCACCTGAACGCTAAGAGATCTGACACCTCTCCTGCATTTGTCAGTTTGATTTTTTATTCAATACTTTAATTGTTTCGCCGGAAAAACGTTGTTTTATGGGGGTCATAGTTAGTGTTAATCATAATTGTCGTAAAACTAGACGAAACTCATGCAAGTCACAAGAAGTTAACGCATTAAGACTTATCGATGTGTGGGTTTACATAACAATTTGGTCACAGTGCAAGAGCCCTTCTTGCACCGTGGTTAACCCGGCACTGCATTCTGTCTTCTTGATATAATGTCTACTTCTGCTATCTATCCATCCATTCATCTTTCGTTCAATCCATCCATTTTTATTTTTTGTTATCCTCGTTTAAGGCTCTAGTTGTATATACTAGTAATCTTTCTTGTTTGTTAATGGTCTTCAGCTTTGTCAGATGTTTGCAAATTGTTTATGCGTTTACACTTTTGTCATGACTTCTTGAGCACCCTACGCCTCGGCTTTGTCAATATGTAATTCAACAAATACATTTGTCTATATATCGTCTATAAATACAGAGAAGTACAGTTCTTGTTCCAGTAGAACTAATTCAGCTAAACGTGCTTTGGGGTTCACTTAGAGCATGCTAGGGGTGGGGAGCTTGTGGCGCTCTCCTCACTGTAAGGGGTGGACACTAACGGTACTCCCAGTTTATTAGAACCTGTACCCCATAACCAATTTGTACAGGACCCCACCATTTCAACGTCCAGAAAGGGGTACTTGTGAAGTGTAACCATTTGACTGGGCTATAGTTCTATTTGGACTACCCTATCATTTGCTACAGGCGCCCTTAACTCTTTTGGTGATGAAGCGCCCCAAACAGTAAGTTTTTTTTTTTCAGTACTTATATGTGTGTGTATATTAGATCAATCACTAAATGGAGTCCAGACTCCCTCCCCTCCCGGGCTGTCCTACTTTTATTTTAGTACGAAACACTATCACTTAAGTGTATGGCTGATGTCAGGGTATGTTGTTTGCACACAAGTCCTCTGGGACTTGTCGGCTTGTGTACAGAATTTCAGCAACAAACTGATCGAGTTAATTGCATTGCATGGTTGGCTTGTCCACCCAAAAGGGAGACAAAACACAATATAACATAAATGTGTATCGGAAGACAAGGGCAGACAATATACATCACCAGTTTCCCAATGTTCTGACTTTTTCCCCCCTTCCTTTTTTTTTGTTCTTTTGTCTCTCCAACATTTGAAGCAGCGATCCCCCCCCCCCCCCCCCCCCCAAAAAAAAAAACTTCTAGAGTTGTTATTATTTTTTAAATGTAGTTATCTCCCATGGGAGTCTGAGAGTTTCAGTATTGCTAACAGCCCCATTTCCCCCCAGTGTCTGCCAAGTGGTTAGCATGTATTCTCTTTTGTAAAGCATTGACTGGTCAACAATAAATAGATCGGTTTGATCCAGGCACAAGGTGAAGATCTTAAAACTCTAGCGGGGAGCAAGCTGAAAGGTGTTTCAGAGGTAACACAATAATAGACTGAATCATTTTTAGATTTCAGAGACGCAGTCAAGAACTTGTCGCGTAATATCACTGGTAAGTATCTTATCTTATCTTATCTTATCTTATATTTTAGAGATGTTACCTCAAAAAACAAAGAAGATAATTACGTCCTACACATTTCATGTATCAATCTTACATGTTAATCAATGACTGAAACTCTGCTAAGTCGTCGGTTTTCTTCGCTGATTCAGGCAACCCATTCCATTCTTTATTGACGCTAGGGAAGAAGTAGAGTTTGTACGAATTTGTTCTAGCGTATGGAATAAGGAATGTGCATCTATCTTTGTGTCTTTCTGAGTATTTCATTAGGTTTTGTTTTTCTATTTGTAAGTTATGATTTAGATGTTTTTATATGTATTATAGCTACTTTACTTTTTATTCTTCTGTCCTGAAGTGTCTCTAAGTTTAGTGATATACTGATGGTGCTACTCTAATCAAGTTAGAATTATCATTTGTTATAAATCTGACTTCTCACTAAAGACTAAACTTGATCAGATCACGCCTACCATGAATGCTTGTCACGGGTTTAACAACATGTAAAGCTCTAGTGATATTCTACATTCTACTACTAGTTTCTGTGACCCAAGCTAGAAGTCCTTAGACAAATTGTTTGCCAACCATTTTCAACATGTTAAACACATCACTTTTCATATCCAGCAGTTTACTAGCGGTACTCAAGGACGAGGTCATCGGATAGGGCTAAAACAACAGGACAACAAAATGACTTAGGAAAGCTTTTAGACCATCAACACTTTGGGCTGCTTAAAGTCTTCGTAGAAAGATTTCGATAATGTCACACTTTCTTATGACAGCCCATCTGGAATGCATAAAAAGAATTCCCAGAAGCACCAGAAACACTGCCAGTGAATCTGTTGTAGACCCAAACCAAGGAGACTGAGAGCAAAAGAAGTAAGTTGTATGGAAATTCATTTTGAATGTCATTCTGAGCGCAAAATGAAAAAGTTTATTGGTGCTCAATTTCAAAAAGTCCTGGTGTTAGTTCCAAATTTTGACATCTAGGAAACACTAAATGTCTTTTTCGTGTTAACAAGGACATTGAAGTGCACTAATATTTGTTTCTTATAGACGTCAAGGACTGGAAGAGGTATACCTATACTTGTTCTTCCAGACAACTTAAGGTAAGTGTGTAGGCTAGATATGTGCATCGGAAGTTGTTTAATCATTCAATCCCATAGTCACACTGTAGGCTTGTATATTTAATTACTTTTCTTTTACTTTTTGCTAAACTTTCCATCAATTATTCATTACAATTAATGGGTAGAAATGCACTTACTTAATGAATAGACTACAACGTTAGTGAACTTCTTTCCGTCACAAACACTCTTCAATTAGTGAAAATGTTTAGCGTTGTCCTAGTTTTTTGTCCAGGCTTCATCATTTGTATTCATCAAGAAAAAAAAAACACAACCTTTGTGAATCTGTTCTCATAAATAAAATTATCTTTACTTAAAAAAAACATTCTTAAAGATTCCTCGTTAAGACAAAAGGCAGTGATGTGTTTCTTTTTCTCTTGATATGTTTAAAAGTCATGTATCAAAAGTGTTGAAAGTCACTGGAAACATACGACAAACAGACACAATATTTACATACGTTGGAGAACAATGGAAATAACGGTTATCTGTGTCGTTGGTTTGCACACCATGTTAATTCACATCGTATTCCTGTATTGTACACCATGACAATGTATTGTACACCATGACGATGTATTGTACACCATGACAATGTATTGTACACCATGACAATGTATTGTACACCATGACAATGTATTGTACTCTATGCAGATGTTTCGCACAGTGTCCATGTGTTGCACACTAAGATGATGCTGAAGACTCAAACAAAAACTGACTCCATTAAGCAGCTAATTACATTCTTGACAAACACTCAGTTGTAATCTCAACATTCACAAATTCCCCTCAAAGCTTTGCATGTGTTTTCGGATGATAGGAACGTAAAAAAAAGAAATGATAATTTGTGCGAGATGCCAGATTGATCAAACTTCTGAGACTTTATGTGGAGATATTACGTTGTTAAAAATAGTTTCTGCCACGTGCTATTACAAAAATTAAAACGTTACAGATATGCTTTTTTTTTTAAATAAAAAATTTCATTCGAGATAAAGTCAGTCAAAAAAGTTACATGTATCAATAGAATTAAAGCTTAAAGTCTACACTTAGTTTCTTTACAAACAAACCTGAAAATCATATATTAATCAACAAGCAACTTATATTAGCACAATGAAAAATAATTAAAACACAGCTTTTCTTTACTGGTCCACAATACAGGAGTGCAACATTGTTTCGCAATTCTCAGATCACTACGCTCAAGTGTTTCGACCACAGAAGCACTCAACAATGCATACGTCTAGATAAAAATGTCTTTAATTCTAAAAATAGTTCCTCGCGGAGTTTTACAAATATTGACGGGGTACGCTGTGAATAGACCGTCTATTTTTACTCACCATCCCTCAAAAAAACAAAACAAAACAACTCCCTCCCCCCCTTTCTCCCTATCGTGCCAACCTTTTGATTGTTTCGCCTGGAATTTTATCCTTTAAAACAATATGCCCGGGCATTATCGAGACAGACAATTGGATTATCCAATCAACTTAGAATCCAGACAATGTCCTGATAATGTCTGGGAGGTTTAGTTTCCCTTCCTTTTTATTTCGTCTGCATTCGCCACAATGGTGCAACGCTTTGCAGCAGCATGGTGTTGGGTGTAAATGAGAGTGTCGAGGTAGGGTGCCCAACAAAGTGTTTAAATAATGGGGTGTTTGTAAAAAAAACAACAACAAAGAGAAGGAAATGAAAAAATGTCCATGTTAATTTGGTTATAAATTGAACCCTTGTATTTATTAATTTAAACTAACGTGAAGTATTTAAGGTCGTTTGTCAAAAGTACTGACTCAACTTTATCTTTCTCCCTGGACAAACAGATTACAGACGGTTCTACACAAAAAAAAAAAAGACTGTTACATCCTATACTTATCCATGTGTCAATCTAGTCATGCATGCTAACTTGAGACTTAAATTCGACTAAGTGAAGGTTTCCCATTTTTTTTCCTTAACGGAACACTTTGCACATTCTGAGTATTTAATGAAACACGTTGGTTATTTTTTTAGAGAGGCTATTTCACATGGTGGCCTATTAGTTAACTATTTCAGTAGTTCGTGGAACACCTATTCAGGTCTCGCGAAACATTAATGGTTTCTCAGAAAACGGTTAGGGAAACACTGTACTAAGTCATTGGTTCGTTTGACCGTTCTCTACTCTATAAGTACAAAGGAAGAAGAAGCGATTGTCGGAATTTGTTCTAGAGCATGGAAAAAGAAATGTGATCTCAACATTGTTGAAGTTAGCGCAAACTTGATTTGGTTGAATTTTGATCTTTAAGAACCTAAATATTTATATGTTAAAGCATTCTAAGAACATGACTTATGTAGAACATGACCTTTGTAGAGATAGCCTCTCTGTAGAACATGACCGCTGAAGAGCATGACCTCCATAAAACACAACGTTTGTAGAAATGCCCTCTGTGGAATATGACATCTGTAGTAAGTACCTGACCTTTGCAGAACATGACCTATGTAGAACATGACCTCTGTAGACAGTAGAACATGACCATTGTAGAACATGGCTTCTGTAGAACATGACCCTATAGAACGTGACCTCTGTAGAATATAACCGCTTTAGAACATGACCCTATTGAGCATGACCTCAATAGAACATGGCCTCTGTAGTACATGACCTTTGTAGAACATGATCTCTGTAGAACATGACCTCAATAGAACATGACCTCAATAGAACATGACCTCAATAGAACATGACCTCAATAGAAAATGACCTCTGTAGTACTTGACCTCTGTAGAACATAACCTTTCCAGAACATTACATATCCACCTCTCTGTATGTATTATTTTTTAATTGGTCAAAATAAATTACAACCAAAATTTGATAAAACACTTTGAAAAAAGAAAAGACCCAACACTCAAGCTGTAACGAATCCTTCATTTGATTACTTCCGAACTTTACGAGCTTTCTGGGCAATAAAACATTTTTTTTTCTAACACAATCTTCGCGAGGTTCATTCCTGAGACTAAATATCTTTAAAGCCAGGCAAAGGAGTTTAGGTTTCAGGATTAAACTCTGCGTGGCGCCAACGTGCTCGTTGAGATATGAGCGTGAGTTTAAAAACAAAGACTAAAAAATGAAAGCAGAATGGGAATGGATCAAAATGAAAAACATTTTGTCTCTTTTAATGTTTCATTAGACATAACTATTTATTTGTAGAGATAATAGAAATATAGATCTTGATAATGAGTAAATGAATTTGTGAGTTCTGAGAATTTAAAAGAGGAAGTCGTAATTTAAAGTCGCCTTTTTGTTATTTTTCATTATTATCCAGCCTGTCAGAGACTGTGTTGGAGTCTTGGAATGAGACAAAAAGAGAGAGAGATAGAGAGAGGCAGAAAGAGAGAGTGAAGAAGAAGAAAAGAGGGAGGTAGATAAAGTCGTTCCTTCCAAACAGAAGATAATTACTCTCGAGCTCATTCATAGTCTTATCTAGTCGTGAATGTTACTTAGAGATTTCATCTTTCCTAAGTCATTGGTTTTTATGGCTGATTCAGACGTTTCATCCTCAAATGGCATTAGGGAAGAAGGAGATAGATAGAGACAGAGTCACACAGAGAGAGAGAGAGAAATAAAGAGATAGAAAGCGAGAGAGAGAAAGCAAGAAATAGAGAGAAAGAGAGAGAGAGAGAGAAAGAGAAAGTAGAGAAAAAGAGAGAAAGTGAAAGAGAGAGAAATAGAGAGAGAAAGAGAGAGAAAGATGAGAACAGAAAGAAGAAGAAATAAAAACGCGAACCAAATATTTGAACTAAATCTGATATACGAAACAATATTTTGATAAACGACAGTCGCTGGTTCATCAACATCTTCATTCCTCTGATATTTACTTTTGACAACGCCTTTATTTCCCTTCATTGACAGAACATCGCAAACAACTCAATACATGGATAACTAGAAATAACTGATCTCGCATGTTCACGTATTCCTTCCTAGTGATATTTTATGTTTCTGCAGCATTTCGTACGTACACATTTCTCACTAAAAAAAAAAATTAAATAAAACAACCCTCCAAGTTTTCATTAGAGACAAAAAAAAAGGTATATAGATGACCCTCATGTCAACTCACATACACATCATCAATTAGTCTAATTACATTTACAGTGGATGAAGGGGGGGGGGCAATAAAAAGAGAAGGGGAATGGGGGGCATGCCAGTTTTTTTGATGACAAATATTGATTCGTATAGATGCCACGGGGAGAACTCCACATGGCCGAAACAGACCCCCAAATAAATGGCCTTCAACTGCTGGCCGTGGAACGGTCAATACGAGTAATGGACAAGCCAGTGAAGTCCGAGGGACAAATGATTGATATTCAATGGACAAGAGGCCATTGCGATAACAGGGGCCGGAGAGACTTGCTGGTCACTTAGTCACGTTGTTGTCTGCCCGTAAAGTGGAAGTGGGTATTCACTTTACTCTAGCGGTCAGCAGTGGTCACTTTCTCCCCTAAGGAGATTCCGTCATCATTACCCTCAACGTATCCGGATGTTCAATGAATAAGAAAAAGAAAGTCAAGAAAACAGAAAATAAAAACTTAAAACTTTGACCAGGAGACACGGCACAAAGATTTCTGGTATATTGATTACGGTAATCAGAGGAGCTTTATATTACAGTAACTTTTTTTTTTTTTAAAACTCTCTTCTTTCTCTTTCCAAGCATTCTTTAAGTAAACTGATTGACATACACCATACAGTCTTATGTATCTTGCTTTCATTATCCACACATACAAACACAAACAGTCTCAAACACAAAAACACACACGCGTAAAAAATACAAACATAAAAACACAAAAAAAAACAACAACATGCAAACACAAAACCATACAAACCCAAACGCATAAAAACAGAACCTTTCTGAATAATCAACCCTAATGGACCTCATTCACCAATCGTAAACAAACAACATTTAGCCACGTGATAATATTGATAAAACAACGAAAAAAAACAACTGTCACGTGATAGCCATTGTGTATTAAAAATTAGATCGCAATTTGTATAGAAGAGATAGAGAATCACGTGGCTAAATGTTGTTTGTTTACGATTGGCGAATGAGGTCCATTAGTCAGGAAGCAAATTGATTTTATTTAACAAGTTTTCCATAACAGTTTTTTTTAAAATATAATTTACAGACAAAAAAAAAAAAAGGAAAAAAAAAACTCTAGTGTAACATGAAACAATAAAAATAATTTCTAATCCTGTTATGGACACCCCCCCCCCCCTTTTCCTTATCACCAGCTTACATCATTAACTTTTATCCAGAGCTTGCGTAAGATAATCCAAAAATATTTTGAAGTTAAGCCTCAAGAAGACTATAGCAACCTTACAAAGTTTTGATATACCAAAACATTGAAGACACAAACAATGTAATTCTCACACCTTTATCAAAATTGTACAAACATTAAAAAAAAGAAATTACTTTTATTTTAAACACTCAAACATACAACACACACATACACAGATACACACAAACAAGCAAACCACTAATTCTATAAACTTTTTGCAAGAACTGGACGTTTAGCTCCCCTGTCTGATCCCTTTAAATGAGTACCAATGGAAGACAACTCTCGTCTTCCAAATGAATGAACACAAGACCTGGGAACTAGCCGAAGATTGGGCAAGCCATTTTTTAAAAAGAGATAAAACGTATTTGTGGCAGGGTCCAGTTGATAGTCTCTTAAAGATCTGGACACCAGATATGTTACTAGATTACAATGTCCAGCTTTGGGTTGTCTGTCACGCTGTTTATAAAATGTCCGGGTAGAACGGCCAATGTCGCGCTTTCATCAAAAAAAAAAAAAAAAAAAGTCCATCAATGTCAAGCTTTTATTTTTAAATGTTTCTTAATGTTAATCTTTTGACTAATAACTTTAAACACCACCTTGAGGCTATTCCTTCTTAATCTTTAGTTCATGTTCGATGCTTCGCAGGATCTTGTGTTACAGGCATGTAAGTGCTTTTACTTGGCAGCATCTGACTTCTGCTCCTTTATTTTCGACTTTTGCCTCTGTTCAGCATGTTTCTCGCTAATTCTGTTCATCAATTCCAGCAGACAGTATTCCTTCGCTCAGCTTTCCTTTCTGCTCAAGTTGATGACAGGGTTTGAACTATCATAGACAAAACCTACAGGCCGAGCTTCTGTTTATAAAGGGAGCGAAAGGAATCAACAACAGTGGAGTGCGATAGGAGAAAAGTCGAACGTAGTTTTCTGTAGCACTTGCGGATAAAACGAAACATCTGAATAAGATTTGTAACTTTCAATTAAAAGCTACTAGTATGCCCTATTTAAGGCGCTGTGGCTGTATGGTTAAGTGCTTGGTTTCTGAACCTGGAGTCCTGGATTCGAATCTCGGTCAAGACTGTGATTTTGAATTTCGGGATCGTTAGGGCTCCCCTGAGTCGACCCGAGTCTAATGGGTACTTGACATTAGTTGGGGAAAGTAAAGGTAATTGGTCGTTGTGCTGGCCACTTGACATAACCGTTGGCCCTAGAAACAGATGACCTTACACCATCTACTCCATAGATCTCAAAGTCTGAAAGGGAAACTTTTACTTTCTTTGGTAATCCGCGATTAAGGTACTTCTCTAGCATTCTCATATGTATTTAATAGTTAAACTGATAGTCGTTAAAAGTACTTTGGCCACCAAACAATTTTCCATAATAAATGTTTAGGTTCAATGAACTGCACGTTGAAATTGCTTACAAATGTATGACCTAAGTTACACATAAGCAAGAACCTAATGTGAAGGAATCGATACTAAAGGTTTGACCCTTATAAAATGAACAAAGTAAAGAAGCAGGTTCATGATGATATGTTCTTGACAGCGTTCATGGATGCTTCAAGCCCACAATAAAATGAAGTTATTTGCCCTGATGATATGATTCCTTGAGCCTTCGCAGGAAATATGAAACAAAAAGCAAATTCGTTGATTTAGGTGGTTACATCTGAGGTCTTCGGTGGAGAGACTACTTCAAATTTATCCTGCTTTGAAATTACATTTGTTTTCTCAAGAGAAGTGTCCCCTCATAGTCCAAAGCTTATTTAAAAACCTGCGTTTTGAACTGTGGGTGCCTTTTGTACACAGCATTGCGGCAATATACCTGCAGAAGTTGTTTATTGAGAGACAGAATGTCAGTGCTCTTGGAGTATCTTCTGCCATTCATAAATTGATTCAGATATGCACAAAAAGAAGCATAAAAACTTGAAAAGATTCCTCCCTAAAGAGGTACGCCTACGACTTACTATTTGGATGACGCGAGGTTTGTTAGTAAATGTGATGTAGTAGCGACAATCGTAAACTTTTACGAAAACTGTGCCGAGTATTTCAGAAAGAGAAGCAGCCTGTTCGAAAGGTTAACCCTTTTAAGTGGATCGCACAGAAAGATGGTCTATCTTGGAAAAACGTTTCAGAAAGACTGCAATTAGTTTAGTTATTGTGTGTGTACAATCTGTGTAAATTGTGTGTGTGTGTGTGTAAATTGTGGTGTATTGCACTTACGTCTAAGAAGTTGTTGATAGAAATATTGCATGAAAAAAAAATCTAAGCCTGTTCCTTTTAAGTCCTTTGATCGTCAAGTGTCCCACTTTCTCTCCCTAAACATCTGGTCACCTTCTATAGGATCGTATTCTTCTTCTTCTTCTTCTTGCCAGCTTTATTGCTGCTGAGCTGTGAATTCTTTTGCAGACTGTGCCAATAGGATCATATCGATACATAGCTAAAATAATGGTATTAATTTATACCAGTGATAGGTACGATAACGTATGCCATTACCATTATAGGGCATTTCCGGTTAAGCCAATACTTCGATTGCTTGATATTAAAAAAAATAAAAATAAATAAAAATAAAACAATGATGTGTTCCAATTGTAGAAAATATAGGCCAGTGTTACTCCCCCCCCCCCCCCCCACTGAGCATGGGAATATAGGGAGTAACAATATTGATGACATATATATAAGTGTGTACTGTTTGACCCTAGTGGGGACCATTTCATGACAGATTGAAAGGCTGGACTTAGTGATGTTGATAGCATGATTTGTTTAATTGTCTGTTTGCTTACATTTGAATAAGTAACGTGTTGAAAACATGTAGACCTAGGATCTATAAAAAGGTTGTAGTTAGTGTGTAAAGTTAGTTGTTGTTAGTTTCTTCACAAGGAGTCTCTTCATTGAGCTGCAGTGTGGTGAGCGACAGAAACACCATGAAAACCTTATTGTCACTAGTCACGAAAATAAACGCTCATATCACTTAGGACTACAATATAGAAGAGTTTAGATTAGTCAACTAAATAGACGAATCTCAAATTGAATAGTGTAAACATGAATAATAAAGGTGACAGTATTACAGGCACCCCCCCCCCCCCAAAAGCCAAAAAAAAAAAAAGTTACGGGAATTATTAAAGAATTTTATAAATTTAATTGATTTTTCTGATTGAATTTTATGGCTATTGCATGCCAACACGGAGAGGTCTGCCATCAAATGTATATAAGAATTGTATACTAGTTGCTTTATCACTGTACATTGTAATTTCTAAACTTAGCGGTTTGGAACTTAGAAACTGTTAAGTGACGTAGCTAAAAAATCTCTAACCTGAACCTGTCACATCCAGTTACATTGAATACTCTCCAACACTAAAAACTCCAATGTTCCCCCCAACATGGCGAATGTTGTACAAACACATTGATCGATTCTATCCAAGAAAACAAACGAAACATTGCACCGCAATGGATGTCACAGTTCCCCTCTTGTAATCTGTTAATTGCTAATGGGTTCAAATCCTATTAGCCGATAATTGCCAATTGATATATCAAAAAAAAAAAAAAAGAAAGGGGGTGGGTGGGTGGGTGGGAGTGTCAGAGGAACAGCTGCATAAAAAAAGCACCCACGCGAGAAAGAGATAAACATTATTCAGAGAAAGGATAGCGTAAAGAAGACAAGAAACCTGGACTCTGGTAGCGTTCTGGGTGGTTGAGGTAAGTGAGGGTGGTGGGGCGTGGGAGAGCTAATGTAGGTGGAAATGTTTGTTTTCCTATCTCATCCCCCCCCCCTTCTCCACCGCCGACTGTAAAGTGCGGCGTCGCTGTGAAAGAGGAACGGAATGTCAAATAGATGTCAGCGCCGTGTCATTCAACAGAACCGAATAGCGGGGGATTTGTCACACGTAGTCGTCAAGGATATTGCAAAGTACTGCGCTTTGGCTCACTTCTGCGTGGCCAGTGACGTCATCTGTAAAGTAACCACACATTACTTCTGAACATGATGTATATAGAAGTCACGTGACAAGGGGAGTGTGGGAAGTCTCGGTAGACAAAAGTGAATGAAGGAGTCCGGGTGTTCAATAAATACCGACACGAGTAAAGGTAGAGAGGCCGTAGAGGCTTAGGTTATTTGTATTGTACAGATGTACGCTTGTATGCAAAGTGAATACTATAATAAAAGTGAAATTACTCTAAAGGTTTTTAAAGCATCTGGCTCGATGTTTAGCCTGCAAAAAAACCTACTAGACTTATTTACTATGTTTTATATTATATCGTATATGCAATTGCTAAATCATTTTCAATTCAGTAGTCGAGAGTTAAAGCAGAAACACAGAATTACTAAAATTTAATATTATTGCTTATTGGACAAATAAAAAAAGAGAGAGAGCTGAGAAGATTCTGATCATCTACATTACCTCTATCATCTGATGATATTCTGATCCCATCTTAAGTTACAATTACATTAAAAATGGATACTAATCCCAAAAAACTCAGTGGTATAGTATAAACTATATAACACATTGTTATTCGAGATTTGTACGATAAACTGAACCATCTCATGGAAGTAAATTGAGCCTCAAAATTGCCAACTAAATCAAATAAAAGCTTCAGTGTTCCAATGAGCACACAAAGTATCCTTATTTATTTTTTTTAAAACATAGCTTGTGAACAAATCCTTTATTTTTTTACACCGGATACATCAAATTGTTGTTTTCGCCATGTATGAAAATCATCATAGATGCATGCAGAGATTTGTATTGTGAAAAAAAGTGGAGCTTACGAGCAATGAAATTTATGGGATGACGGAACCAGGCCTACAGGCACTTCTAGAGACCAATGCATTTTTTCTTTCAGTAGCTTTTTTGGTCACCATCTCTTTCTACATACTGCGGTGTAGGTCTATGTCAGTGTCAATATCCATTGATTTGAGGTTCCGTTTGATCACATCCACAAATCGAAGTTGTCCATAAATATGACTTTCGGGATAAGATTGTACTCCATCCGGCGGACATAACCAAGCCAGACGTCGTTGTCTCGGGTTTGTAAATATGCTAAGAATGAACTATTTTATATTTAGCTTCAGTGTAAACGTTGATACAGGAACACTTACTAAACTTTTGTGTACAAAAAAGAATCTTGTCCGTGGAAACGAGTGAAAAGTTGGACTCACTGGGTGGTTATAAAGAACCACTGAGTCGAAAGCGAGTGACCAACTATGTACTACTTATTTTTGGCCTGCTAGAGATATGTCGGTCAACACTATTAGCTATAAGACCGTCAAAAATCAGATTCATAAATTACCTTACAAGAGAAAGACCAATAAATATATCATATGAAAGCAAAGATGCAAAACTAGGATCATCAGGGTCGATTCTTAAAAAACTATCCGTATGATACTTCTATTTCATATTACAAATAGAAGGATAGTGTTTTAAATCCAACATAATTATTCGGTAACATCTCTGGTCTAGACTAAATAGAACTCATCGAGTTAATGCCCCTGCTCTCCCTAGATAAATTCTCTCACTTCTGGCTTCGGTTAAAGATTACCTTTATCTGGGGCTTAATTTTTGCGTTGGTGAGTAAGAGAGAGGGGGGAATATGTTGGAGTGTACAGACATCAAAGGTAATGACCTTTAACAGGGCTGAACTGCGCAAACAGTTCATTATCATAATTCATAAACAATCTGGAATTACATAAACCGCAGGCGACAAACTGCCTTTGTTTGTTACACATGAAATGCATTATCTTTTTACAGTAGCTAGGGGACTATATTTAGACCACTATTTGTTGCATTCCTTTCCTCAAAGAAATACATCTACACCCAAACTACGGGCAGCAGGCCATATCCGGTCTGTGCTGCGGAGCAATCTGGATATCGAAACTTATGCTCCATTGGACTGAATGATTTTATGTTTAGTGGTCATGCAGCCCCAAGACAAAGATTGTCGCATATTTGTGTACTCATGCGGCCAGGTGATACAGTGTGTCGTAATTGTCGTAAATGTGTGTGGTCAAGTGGCCTCGTGACGAAGTGTCGTTAATTGGTGTGGCCATGCGGCCCGTGACACTTTGTGTCGTAAATTTGTGTGGCCATGCGGCCTTATGACAAAGTGTCTCGTTTGTTAATTTGTATGACTATGCGGCCTCCTGTCACAAAGTGTCGTACATTTTTCTGGTTATCCGGCCCCGTGACTAAAAGTGTCGTAAATTTTTGTGGTCATCTGGCACCGTGACACAAAGAATGTGTCGTAAATTTTTCTGGTTATGCGACCTCAAGAAGTGTGTTGTTAATTTGTGTGGTCATGCGGCCCCCTGGCATAGTGTGTCCGCGGGCTGAAAAAGATTGTTAGGCCTAGTGCTATAAGACATAATGGTGGGGACTCATAAGCACCTAAAGTTTAGGTGTTAGTGACAGTGAGTTCATCTGTACCTATTGCCTAGGCGATCAATGCAGAAAAAAAACTTTCCTATATTTATCTCTCTTTATCAGTTTATCTAATCTCTAATAATTTTTTGCTTTTTGATGACTGTCTGGTCGTGTGGTATGCGCTCTGGATTGCAGCTCAATGGCTTCGGTGGTCCAGGGTTCGAACCCAGCCGCCGCCATCCTCAGTCGTCCCGTGGAATGCTTGTGCTAGGATGTAATTATCTTCAACTTGAAGAAACACCCGAGACACGTAAAACTGACCAAAAAATTGTTTGTTTTGATCTTTGTTACAGGTCTGCGTCAGGAGAACGCCGTGAATGATTCGGAGTTGTCTTTCCGTCTGTCACGTTCATATCTCATAAACTAAAAAGCGCTTTGGAAAATTTATTTTTACTGCCGCATGTATTCTGCTTAAAGGTATGTGTATAAATGCAACAAATTGTATGTTTGACCTTTTTAAGAAGTAATTCGTGTATACCGATAGTTTATTTGTACTCTCAGAGTGAATACAGTTAAGTTTTGATAGTCCGACGTTTACGGGAGCGTCCAGGAGTCGGATTACCGAATACGTTGGGTAACCAAAAGTTTACTGTATTTCAAGGAATATAACCTTTGTATGGGTTACATTCTATATAGGGTTAGGGTTAGATATTCTCTTAGACTTTCAAGGCTATACAAATTAGTTTTGTGGACAAAAATATTTCATAAATTTACGTTGGCATTGTGTTCGATTATATAGTGTCATTTATTTAGTGTGATGGGCATGCTTTGCTTATTGTTATGTTTTTGTTACTTATTTCTATGTTTATTTCCCTTATCAGAACATGAACATGTAGCTAGTTAATCTATAAGATAGACAGTCTGGGGGGGGGGGGGGAATAAATAAATAAGATCTGCAAGAAAAAAACAACAACCCACATAATATAATGTATAAAACTGTTATCTAAGAAAAAAAATGCACCTTGCAGTGGACATTTTAAAAAACCAGATCCTTAAACAGAACAGTGGCACTTCCCTAATGATTCTAATTAAACAATAATATTCTTTGATGTACACACCGACGCAAACACATGAAACAATATGGAAATTTCTATCCTTGGCTTGGCTTTAAAAAAATACAAAAAACTTTTTAAAAACCTAAAGCAAGGGAGGCCATGTGTTTTCTATTGGTTTCAAAATAGATATTTCTAATTGATGTCTACATTTGGTTAGCAGACATTCCATCACAACCTCGCTCATTCACATTGAAACAGCAAGTTCCTCTATTACAAAGGATCAGATGGTATTACAAACAGCTTATGGTAATTTAAAGGCGTTACCCGGGCGCCACAAGTGAACGTGACGTATCGGCATTGAAGGGACTTGCCAAAAGGTCTGTCTCCGGGAAGCCGGGCGCCTGGACACCACTCTAAAGCTCGGTGTCGCCTATGACGTTTGGTGAAGTAAGAAAAGCCGGTCCATGACGTTATTGTCGTCTGCTATGTAGATTTTAATAATCATTCCAGTAGATCTTTAAAGACCTGAGCCAAGTTCGCTATTCAGTTTTCTTACAATATTACGATACTATAAGTCAACATTCAGTATCTAAATATACAGATTATATGTAAATAAAATGAAAAGGTATACAAACTAGATCTCGATAACTTTACAGACTCTATCTGCTCTCCTAAATCTATCTGGAATCTAGCTCTTCTACAGATATCAAGTCTGCCTTCTCCCAAAATGTCTTTACTTCCGGCTGATAATCATTTAATTAGAGCAAACTTTTTTCTTTAACGGAACACTTTCCATTTTCTGAGACTTTGGCGGATATCCTTTCACTTGCTTTATAGGTTGGATTCTATATATTCAAATTTTCAAGTAGAAAACTAGCGTATATTAATTTGTACAAGATAAGCATCTTAAAGAGCTTAACTTCTTGACATCATGCACGATATTGATAAGCCAAATTCTAATATCTGGGGGGGGGGGGGCATTAAGCCCCCTGTTTTTAGACGTTGATTCAACATAATAAAAAAAAATTCTGCTCTTTTCACAAATAGATTGTAGGATACAGTAGTAGCTTGTTTTGAAATATAAAGGAACTCTTCAGACAAAAAATCATTTACCATCATCACCAGAAGTAATTTAAAAGTTGATATTTGAACTTTTTTTTTTTTTTCAAATTACAGACAGAATTTAGGTCAGTTCAAAGTTTATTGTCTGGTTGTTAGGGTGTTTTTTGTTTCGTTCTAGAGAACTACTAATACTTTCATAGTCATTGTTTCTTTTCTGTACACTGTAGACTAATTCACGTGTAGGGCTATATGTTACTTGTACCAATAGTTCATTGAACACCTATTCAAGCCTTGACTAACCCTAGTGTTCCGCGGAACGCTGATTGGGAAACACTGAATTAGAGTGATGCGCCTTCAAAAAAAAAATGAAATTGTATTCAAAGTGTAGACTAAAATGTTAGGGTCTACACAAAAGTAGTACACAATAGTCAAAAAAAAAAAATCGCAAGTGTGTGTGTGTGTTTGTGTAGAATGGTAGTGGGTGGGAGGGATGGGGGATTTAAAGTCACATTTGTGTCACCTGAAGGGTTCTGCACTCTCGCAACTGGACAAGATGTGCATCGTCAAAATAAGAAATGACTTTCTAAAGTAAATTTTGCATAAACTGAATTCCTATTGGACGTGACGTTCGCACAGGAAGTGCCGCCATGTCAAGATGACGAACATTCACGTGGATTTTAATGCTGTTTGTTTGTCGACTTCAAAACTCTGTGGCAGTTTGATATAGACCAGAACCTCGTGGGTGGGTGCGCGCGTGTGTGTAAGTGTCATCTGTCTAATGAAAGCTAATTGTGCACAAAAAATGGGGGTAAATGTTTTGCAAAGAAATAACAATTGGCTGGGAGCGTTAGTTTGTGTGATCTAAACAACATGTATTTGTATATATGCGAGAGGGATATGTGTGCGTGTGCGTGTGTGGAAGGAGGGTAGCATTAAAGAAAGAGTAATCTGATTGTAAAAAAAAAAGTGGTAGAACAGAGCGGCCGTGGCAGTACGCAAGTGTCATAGGCGTTACCTATTCGTAGATCTAAAACACAAAATATCACGCAAAGAGATTATAAGATAATTTGCATAGATGCCGGAAAGGCTTCATTAAATATTGAGTAACAGTTCCTTGTTTAGGAGAACGGTTTCCACTACATCCACAGGCGGCACTACGCTACTTTAGAACCCGTGACAAGTGGGGAGGGGGGGGCAAATGTTTGTAGGATGGGCTCTAACGGTGACACAAGAGTCGCCACATCGCTGTACGTTGTATTTCCCTAATCGCCACCCACAAACCCACGTCTGGTTAGAAAGAAAGTAAGAAACGGAGAGAATAAGAGAGATTGAATAAGAGAGATTGAATAAGAGAGATTGAATAAGAGAGATTGAATAAGAGAGATTGAATAAGAGAGATTGAATAAGAGAGATTGAATAAGAGAGATTGAATAAGAGAGATTGAATTAGAGAGATTGAATAAGAGAGATTAAATAAGTGAGAGTGGAAATAGAGATTGAATAAGAGAGATTGAATAAGAGAGAGTGGAAATAGAGATGAGTTCAATAGGACCTACAGTGAAGCGGGAAGAGGAAAGATGTCCCGTGACCATAACAATGGAGTGTGCATACAACATTAGACTCAGGTCTACATATTTTTCCGGGACTAACTTAACCCTTATTAATCCTGCCACTTAAAAAGAAGAGTTTACATACAAGTAAATTAGGAATGTTTGTTTTTTTCAGAACTCTAATCTATTTCAGTAAAAAAAAATCTTTTGATGAATACATTTTGGTTCCAAACACAAAGTCGTTAATCGTAATGTCAGGAAAACCAAGTGGATAATGAGCATTGTTGTAGCCAATAGTTTAGCAAATAAAAGCGGAAGTTCTTTTGCCTCGAGACGATTGCAAGAGGAAGGTTTCTGACAACTTCCGGTATTAAACCATAAATCCATCGTCATGAGATCAGGTGTAAAGAACGAGGGGAAGACAATCTAAGGCGGTAACAAAAAATGAGAGATTGAGAGCTTTAGATTTTTCTTTTTTTAGCTTAGAAGAATTAAATAAACTATTTCTTTGTCTCTGATGTTGGATCTGTTCTGAGCGCGTTTTTTTTTTTTAATTACGACATGGTGCGCAGCGCAGCTATTTTATTGCATGCAAAACGCGAATGGAAGGTAATATTTTATATTTTTTGGTTTAGTTTCCACCTTATGTCTTGTTTTTTGATCATCTGTTTCTCAGTCCCGCCGGAAAAAAAAAGGGGGGAGGGGACAAACAGGACTCTAGTCCGGTGTCCCATCACAAAAGGGGGAGGCGCTCTAGATACGTATTTGAAGGTTTTTTGGCATGCCAGGAGTTACGTAGACGCCCAAACGTACCTAAGAGTCTCGGGCTTCTGTCAGCTGGCCTGTTCCTATAATAAATGTTTTCTTGATAATACATGCATTTGAAACATATTGCCAAGTTTATCTTCCTATTTTAGAAAACCTTTGCGCCATAAATATTTGAACACGTTTAGATTTTATTTCCCACAATGTTTTAGTTAAATACAATAGACATTTCTTAAGTAGATCACGCTGAACCAAAGTAAAGGAAAGGTTATTTGGGACACCCATTGCACCGGATGAAAGCCCCGTGGCTAAAATGTATTATGTTTCACTTTGGTCCAAAAGGGTCTAATATATGTACGTCTATTGTGCTTATATTTACACAAAGAGAAGGGAATTTTTTTTTTAAATTGCGTCAAGAGATTATTGGCGGCCCCCGAAAGGGGAAAAGACGCTATTAGTTGTGTGTGGATTGTCTGTCTGTCCGTCCGTCCGTCCGTCCCGTTTAGATCTCGCAAACTAGAAAAGATAGTGAAAATCCGACATCATAATATTTTAGACCATTCAAAGTTCTGATGCAACAGCTTTTTTTTTCTAAAATCAATTATGCCAGCATTTTTTTCATAAAACTACACCACTTTTACAACTGTTCACTATAATAGTAACTAACACGGAAGGTTCCATAGTAGACACTATATACACCCATCAAATCTTTAACACATTTATGCAAACGGTTTTAGATTTTTTGTAAAGAAATTTTTTTTTTATTTGTATTGCTAAGTTAAGTAAGTTCTGTTATACTAACTACTGCATTTACAAAAAAAATGTTTAATTTTTTTTAAAATAAAAAATCTATTTAGTATGCATATAAGTTGGACATCCTCTATGGACAATTCGCGACTGGCTCAAGAAAAACTGGTCGCCTCCACCTCCGTTACATAGATGTAATAAAACGGGACCTCAAATCGGTGAACATTAATACTTACAATTGGGAAGACATAGCTCTAGACCGCACCAGATGGAGAGAGACAGTGACCAAGAAAGCTATGGACAGTGAAAGTACATGGGTCTCAGCGCAGGAAGAGAAATGTACATTCCTAAAAATGGCCAGCTCCTCTACCACCGAAGCAAAAGCCACCTTAACCTGCGCTATTTGTGGACGGGAGTGTCTCTCCAAAATAGGGCTTCACAGCCACACGAGGAAGTGAGCCCTGAGATGAACCATAGTCGTTCTACGAATGAAAGTGGTCAGCAACCTATTTACAAAGGTGCCACAAGTTCTATAATATTACGTTATTATACGAAAGGGGTGGTCAGTTTTACAGTGAACACAGTTTTGAAGGCAACCTAGTTCTTAAAGATGTACCTATTACAGGTACCCTCAATTTAATTAATTAATTTAAAGCAACAATTAATAAGTAGTTTTTCATATTATCGCGTGAATTTCAGCGTTACATACTTTTTGTAGGTCACTGAACTAAAGGGATTTTTTTTTAAAGAATTTTTTTTCTTGAGGAATAAGAGATTGTCCCTTTACAAAACAATTAGAGCAATTATATATTCATTATAAGACATTAGTTAGGCCAGGTTCACATCCTTTGGTCTGTGGACCGCTGGGGCACCACACAAGATCCGTCAACATTCTTTTTCCATTCTTCTCTGTCCTTTGTCTGTGATAGAATTTCATTCTGATGTTCATTCTGAAAATATTGAAACTTGCCCTTTTAGCTGCCTGGGTGGACCACTTCGGCGGCCGATATTGAGGTTGTGTCTCCACACAAACTGTCTTTGTAACCTTGTTTTTATAAACTACGCTACTTTGTTAATAAAAAAAAAAAAAGGCGCAATGATATTGAAAATCATGAATGTTTCTAAACGACAAGGTCGTCATGCCATGACCACTCGAGGGTTCCTGATTTAAAAAATAAACAGATGGGAAGGGATGGGTGAGAAGGTAACCCTCTGGAGCCAGGTTAGGTGGTGAGAATGATAGTGCAGTAACTGTCAGTTATTTAATGAGCTGATGGGTAAAGATTCAATTAGCATCAAGGCTGGTGTGAGAAAAAAGTTACAAGAGCTTCAGTGTCTTTGTGGGAGAGAAGATGTATGTTTATGTCTTTGTGGGAGAGAAGATGTATGTTTATGTCTTTGTGGGAGAGAAGATGTATGTTTATGTCTTTGTGGGAGAGAAGATGTATGTTTATGTCTTTGTGGGAGAGAAGATGTATGTTTACGCTCGGGTTGTATTCACAAGTATAGTCAATTTGCACCATCGCCTAAATAATATATCGATCACTATCATCGAATAGAACATTTATGGAGAGAATTCTTTTCAACCCTTTAAATACTATTCACTAATCAAATGTATGCTTGTTTAGGAAATAAAGATCCTTACATCCGAGCAAAAACCTGCAGTAGGATAGCGGGTGATGACAGTGGGAAGGGTTCAAACTCAGGATTATCATAACGGCAGTCCAAAGCGCATACCACATAACCAGACAGCCAATATATATCGTTTGACACATAATGAGATATTGAAACATAATGATATATCCTTGACACATAATGAAATATCATTGACACATAATGAAATATCATTGACACATAATGAAATATCATTGACACATAATGAAATATCATTGACACATAATGAAATATCATTAACACATAATGAAATATCATTGATGAATAATGAAATATCATCGACTAATGCCTCTGAAGACGTGAGAAAAATTGGCATTTGTGTCACTAACAGCTATCACATGACCATTGAGAGGAATTACGTTTTCCAACAAAGAAAGTTAAAATTTTCAAGGATTTGTGTCTGCAGCAGCGCTCCTTTCAAAAACGTGGGTGATTTTTTTTACTTCGTTTGTTGCGAGACTTCTACTCGGGATTTGTTCGGCTGCAAAGGTTCATACACAAATTGTGTCAAAAAGACACGCGCTTTTTTTTTTTATTTGAACATAGCAACAGGTAATGTATTTGGGTTTATAGGGTCATCCATCCTCTCATCCTAGTATCATTCCCTTAGTTCATGAAATCAACTCGCTTCTCTCTCTCTCTTTCTCTTTCTCTCTCTCTCTCTCTCTCTCTCTCTTTCTCTCTTACTCTGTGTGTGTGTGTGTGTGTGGAAGAGAGAGCGAACAATGTAGCCGCTCTCTAGCCGCTTGCAAGTATTTAAGTATTTACCGAATACCGTAAGTTCGATGTGAAAACAAAACAGAGAAATAGAGAGAGCGGGAGGGAGTAGAGGGTGTGGCTGATATAGAAATGAAGTAATAGGATAATAGAGAGAAGAATTGATAGATAGATAGATAGATAGACTGACATACAGACATACAGACAGACAAACTGAAAGAAAGAAAGAAAGAAAGACAGACAGACAGACTGGCTGACTGACTTACTGACCGATTGATTGATTGATTGATTAATAGATAGATATATAGATTGATTGATTGATAGATCGATAAAAATGAGACAAATAGAAATAGAGAATGAGAAAGAGAGAGAGAGAGAGGGAGAGAGAGGGACAAGAGACATATGCCGTGGCTCTAGAGTAATCACAATTAGACAGAAAGGAGGAGATAATCAATGGTGTCAGATGAAACAAAAGAGAGGGAGGTAATCGAACATGACACGGTGACAATGCGATTAAACACATTAAGTGGCCGCCCTTGAATGAAAGAGAAACAAAACAAAAAAAAGAAAGAAAATGTCTAAAATAAACAAAGCGTGAAGTGTTCGACCAACTCCAATCAATTCTTACAGTGACCCATCACACGTCATAATAACAGATAACACTGAAGAAATCATTTCTATAAATAACCATACCTAAATATCATTGAGTATCTCAATTAATAGACTTTTTAAAATTATAAATGGAGAATGCACATTATCTCTATATTTAAAAAATAATAAATCAAACAAATAATGTGAAAGGAGATCAGAGATCTCATGGACACATATGCCTACCAAAAGCTGAAATGAATGGGAAAGTCAAAGGAAAATTGGATTTTCTTAAATTATAGAACCCCCCCCCCCCCCCCCATTCCTTTCCTCCCAAAACATCTGATAGGATTTAACAATATAATTATAATAAATAAAATAAATACACTGACTAGTTATATGGCTCTCTTAAAAGACAATAGATGCGCCCAGATGATTCAGTGGTCCTGGTTTCCTTTTGAATATGGGCAGAATGTGGCGTGACTAACTAGGCTGATTCTTTTAGACCAAGACAACAGGTTAACATTGATCTACTCTCGCGTTTTGTCAAACTGCGACCCTCCCTCCCCCTGACTGTTTTGTTAAAGGACGATTTAAAAAAAAAAGAAGCCATGAGTGGTTAAAACAAACACGATACTATCGTACAAGTTAGTGGAGTTATATTTCCCGGATAACGGGCTGAGGTTTATACGTGTTAGTGAAGGTTGCCCAACTCTCTTTTATTATCAATAACTCTATTTCATTCTCTTTGTCTGTTTCTCTTTCCTCTATAGAAGTCTAATTGCCAGACTCACACTCGGCTCCAAACCTCTGCCTGTCTGACTGTTATTGAGTTAACCAATTACTTCAAGGCTCTCTCTCTCTCTCTCTCTCTCTCTTGCACTCGCTCCTCAATGTTCCTATCACTTTTCTGTACTCTCACTTAGCGTTTAATTTGTCTCGGAATTTCAAAGCATTTAGTGGAAGAGAGTACCGCAGTATCTGGATCTTTTCAAATCTAATGCTCCCCCCCCCCCCCCGCCTTGACTTAAAAACTCCGATCACGTTAATGGAAGACACGAGTTAATTCTGACTTATGCAATGAACGAAACAATCTAATAATAATAAAACGGAATTTTTTGTTCATACCAAACAAAAGTTGAATACCAAATCATTAAGATTTAAGTCAACTAACAAAAGTCTTTTTGTACCGGAAATAAAGCTGATTCATCAATAACAATACCAGTAAGACACGTTTTAAATATATAAAAGTTCCTTTCGGACTTTACGATCTACAGGGCAGCTGATGTAAAGATCATCTGTTTCTCTGGCCCATGGTTAACGAAGGTGTCATGTGGCCAGCACAACGACCAACCGCCTTCAATTTTGCCCAACTAATGTCAGTTACCCATTTTAGAACGGGGCGGACTCAGTGGTGCCCAAAGATCCCAAAACAATAAATCCTAAACTTTACTACTTATAAAATCACGATCAAATAGAAAAAATCGCTTTTTGATTTATTTTTTTATGAGATCAAGGATAGATTGAGATCTATATTTATATGCCAGTGACTATTAAAGTAAAGTGAAGTAATGGAATTTAAGATTCGCCCTATTATTACATTTTTATTAATTGAACACTGACAATGCCTTTTTTTATCGCGCGTAGAAATGGCGTTTTCCATGTTGAATGACACCCCAAAACGACAATTTTGTCTATTTTCTGGAAATTTCCAGGAACATGGAAAAAAAAGGAGGCCGGGGGACCCTGTCATAAGCTATAATCGTTTAATTTAATAATTTACACCTAGAATAAGCGCGGGTCTATGAAAGTGCGGGTCCATTGCGGCCGCATAGGTTGCATTGGCCTAAGGCAGGCCTAGCATGTAAATATACTTCTGCACCCGAATGAATGTTTTGTTTTTACTCCTGGATGGCGTTGTTTTAATATTTTTAAGAATTCATAACAAAAATTGTTTGTCTTCAGCGGGAAAAAACGTTTCTGCATAAGTTCCCAATTCTAGTTCCAAAAGTTGAATGTATTTGATTTTTTTATGTTCTGAAAAGGCATCTCCCATGAATGTGTTGTTCAAGTCTTGGTAGATTTGTTTAATTTAAGTGATATAGGATGCTTTTTTAATTAGTCTGTCTCATCGGTATATTTGTGTGCCATTGAAGTATTACCATACCTGGACTGACCGCATCAATAGATTTCTACCTGGACTGACTGCATCAATAGATCAATATCTGAACTGACTGCAGCAAGAGGTCTATGCCTGGACTGACTTCATCAATAGATTTATACCTTTACTGACTGTAGCAATAGATTTATACCTGGACTGACTGCATCAATAGATCTATATCTGAACTGACTGCAGCAAGAGGTCTATGCCTGGACTGACTGCATCAATAGATTTATACCTTTACTGACTGTAGCAATAGATTTCTACCTGGACTGACTGCTACAATACATCTATACCAGGACTGACTGCAGCAATAGATTTATACCTGGACTCACTGCAGTAATAGATCTATACATGAACTGACTGCGTCAATAGATCTTTATCTGAACTGACTACAGCAATAGATTTATACCTGGACTGACTGCATCAATAAATCTATAACTGAACTGACTGCATCAATTTCTATCCCTTGAACGACTGCAGCAATAGATCTAGATTTATAACTTACTGCAGCAATAGATCTATACCTGTACATCTTGAAGCAATAGTTCTTTACCTGGACTGACTGCAGCAATAGATCTATACCTCTATAAACTTTTCTTCATTGTTGGTTTGGCAAGATTCTTCAACTAAGAAGATAAACATACAAGACATTTTCCTTCAAGATTTCGACTCATATAAGTCAGTTCTAGAATTGTCAAGCCCGGTAACACTTTCAGATTTGAAAAGGAGAGGGAAAGAGGTGCGATGCTTAAACCCCTTGCGCTCAGCGTACCATCAAACATTGATGGGAGCCATCAATAGAAATCACGACCATCAAAGGGAGACCACTGACTCTTAAGTACTACTACTCTTACTCTTTCTCTCTCTCCTCTCTCTTTCTCTCTCTCTCTCTCTTTCTCTCTCTCTCTCTCTCCTCTCTCTTTCTCTCTCTCTCTCTCTTTCTCTCTCTCTTGCTCGCTTGTTCCTACACACTGACGTCTATACACATACAGATATCAACAAAAACACTGGGGGGAAAAAAGCGAGAGTAATAAAATCTTTTCTAATCAAGACAAACAAGTTGGTTCTCTCCCCTTGGTCCAAAAGCCGACTGCTTCTTGGACTTGGCAGTTTGGAAGTTGGGGATTCAGAGAATGTGATAAAAAGCAATCTTGAGATATTGACTAGGGCTGGGGTAGGAGGGGAGTCTAGGCGACCATAAACACACAGGATTCATTGGACTTAATACAAACCAAACCATTTAAATTGATCCTAATTTTATTCTAATGACAATGTTGATCTATAAACATTTCTTAACATTTATTGAACTGCTATTCAGCGAATCTGTGTGTATAAATGTGTGTGTGAGTGTTTTATTTCTAAGGAGGACAGATATGAGAATCTCAAAATCTTACTAGGTCTAGTCTTAAAGTCGAGGTGGTCAAGTGGATTGTCAAGTTGATTGTTTAGCGAAGGTCTTGGGGTTGAGTCGTGCTTTGATTTCCTCACAATCGATGACTTGGCAATATATAGTCTAGAAAAAATTGTGTGTGTGTTTGATGAGGTGCTAGTCTTTGTGCTGGTCGATCTTAACAACTTCCCCACAGAGCGCAGACACAAGTGATATTAACAAGCCTCCCTTGGTCTACATGGGGGGAGAGGACCTTTTGGAAGGTTCTATGCAGCTGCCATAAAAAGGTGCATTTCCTTTAATTCTTTTTAGTAGTCAGTATTCAGATTTAATTTGCATTGTTATACTTAAGACAGAGGACAGCAAAACAATGGGATGAACACTTCCAAGGACCCAGTCGTCCTGAAGAGAATGTTCTAAAATATCTACAACACCCGGAGACAGAGGTTATTCAATGACAAATATCGGGGTAGTTCTTTGTTAACCATACACAGTATGTTATGATCTTAATGTCAGTTTATTTATTTATTAATAGGTAAATAGGCGATCTTCTTTGGCGAGCTTAAACGGCGACGGCGTAAGCGCTATAAAAAAAAACTACTCTGGCGCAATTTCGCCCTCACTGGAATAGAGGCAAGGAGCTGGCAGTAGATGACACCCGAAAGAGACAGTTGGAGAACTCTCACAAAGACTGCAGTTCACTCATTTGAGGTCACAATTAAAGCCATTATTGAAGACAGGCGCAAAAGACGGAAAGAAAACTTAAATAGACCCCCCGGCGAACAACGGCTTTGTCTACACTAATGATGCGGAAAAAAAAGGAAGGTCGCAACTTGGTTTGCGTAGTTATGTGAAACACTGCACACATCCTTAATCCTCGGAATCGAAGATATTGCAATTATTTGTAGTAGGTTAAGGAATACTGACATTTAAAAAAAATGTTTTTATGTTCATACAGTTTGACGCTCACCTCTGATATTATTAATATCTAAAACACGCGTTCTCTCCAGACATTCAATCACACACCAATCTCTTCTAAGATCTCTTTTTTTTTTTTTAAAGGAAACGTCAGAATTTGCGATATTCCATTGTAGCTTTATCATCATAGGAATCCTTGGGTCTTAGGCCTCTTTTCTTTGCCTTTTTTTGGGGGGCTTTATGTGCCTCTTTTATGGGCCCTATTTGCCTCTTTTGTGGGCTTTTTTAAAATAGGTTTTTATTTGTAAGTTCTCATAATTCACAAGTATTAAATCATAAACAATTGAAAAGTGAATAACCTAAAAATATAATAATAGTAATAGAAATATTATTTAATATCAAAGACATACTATCCAACCATTGAAACCACTAGAGACAGAAAAATGATACAAGTATCCTCTCCCCAGAACAATCAACACAATATCAAATATCCCTGACCCCCCATTTCTGGAATACTGCCTGAGTATTGTACAAGTATATGAAAATCAAACTAGATAATTCTCTACCCTAAAATCCATTATTTTCCTAAATGTCAAGTCTTAGAGATTTTGATCAAACACCTTATTATTATGTACTGCTTTGAGCCAGCTAGCCCAAACAAGATATTTATATACGAAAAATACCTCCAGTCGGATTGAAAAGATTGTTATTTGAAAAATATATAAATCTAGATTGTATGATACATGATTGGTCCAGTACAAAATACATTTTTTAAAATCATGCTAAACAAATTCCCTTGTCTACTTCTGTTACTTCTCTTGATCATGTGATGAAAAAATAAAACTTGCGTAGTCTTTAGCCTCCAGAGCCAGACGGCGCTGGTGACCGTTCACTACTTTCCCTGATTGACCATACAAACTCTTTCCCTCTCTTTTTATGCATGACCCCATAGTTACTGTCCGGCTTGGTTGTTATTTTAGGTCATCAAGTCTTTTGGTCAAGCCCACTGACCATTAGACAGAAATAATGGATGGTGTTTGTCCAGAAGTTAAATGCGGTCATGACGTGAAGTCTGGGTCAGAATTGGCTATTGGCTTAGAAAATAAGCTTAGTGACATAGTCTGTACTTTCATGAAACAGTGCGACTTAGAAACAATAACGTGTTCAGCCAATGTGTCATCAAATCTAAAATCTAACTCTATCCATAGTGTTCAGTGAGACATTCTAAATAGGCAGGTCCAAATTTAAGGGAGGGCAGGTGGGGCTATAGCCCCGGGGTATCCACAATAAAGTTGCCTCCTCAAAAAAGATAAATATATCCAAATTTCGAAGGGTCAGAAACTTTAAAGTTGTTTTTTCTAACTTTTTTTCGCAATTTTACGGCTGGGGGTGATTAAGAAGTGTCCGCTTGTAGCCTGCTAAGAATAAGCAAATACAGCTCCTGCTTTACGGAAGTTCGTCTACCAAGGGCCCTTTCATCTACAAACTCAAACATATTCATTTTTTAAAAAACTAAAATATGCATATAAAAAAAAAAAAAGAGGGATGGGAGATTCCATAAAATTTAAAAGAAGTTCTCTTCAGGCGACATCTGTATCAGCCAGAACCCAGGTCCCTGGGCCAACTACAATAACCAGAACTCTTGTTTGTGTCTCTTTCTGCGTCCGGGTGTTTGTGTCTCTGTCTGCGTCCGGGTGTTTGTGTCTCTGTCTGCGTCCGGGTGTTTGTGTCTCTGTCTGCGTCCGGGTGTTTGTGTCTCTGTCTGCGTCCGGGTGTTTGTGTCTCTGTCTGCGTCCGGGTGTTTGTGTCTCTGTCTGCGTCCGGGTGTTTGTGTCTCTGTCTACGTCCTGGTGTTTGCGACTCTTTCTACGTCCGGGTGTTGTGGTAGAAAAAAAGAGAAACCTGGATAGAGTGTATATGGCAGACTTGTCAAGGTTAGTAAGGCAACATGATAGCTTGACGTATACCCCCCCCTCTCTCTCTCTCTCTCACTACACACACACACACTTCTGGTTATACTCGTTTCCCCCCTCAAGCTCCCCTCCCCTCCCTACACCCCAATACATCGCCACTATCACTACTCACGCCTCCAACCAAAACATTCCTGACATGCTCGCGCCCAGGTCGTTGTAAAGTGTGTCGTCAGACCTAGTCTTCTTTATACGTATCTTGGCTTTTATGGGGAGGAGGGGTCGGTGACACTTAAAGACAGGCTTGACATTTTAAGGTACAGGTGTAAAGAACATTGAACACTGAATGCAAGACATGTGTCAGGGACAGAACATAGTTTGAATGTAAGACAAGAAAGGTTTGACCAAGAAAAAAGAAAAGTTTGACCAAAAAAAAAGAAGAAAGGTTTGACCAAAAAAAAAGAAAAGTTTGACCAAAAAAAAAGAAAAGTTTGACCAAAAAAAAAGAAGAAAGGTTTGACCAAGAAACAAAAGAAGAAAGGTTTGACCAAAAAAAAAAAGAAAAGTTTGACCAAAAAAAAAGAAAAGTTTGACCAAAAAAAAAGAAGAAAGGTTTGACCAAGAAACAAAAGAAAGGTTTGACCAAGAAACAAAAGAAAGGTTTGACCAAGAAAAAAGAAAAGTTTGACCAAAAAAAAAGAAGAAAGGTTTGACCAAGAAACAAAAGAAAGGTTTGACCAAGAAAAAAGAAAAGTTTGACCAAAAAAAAAGAAGAAAGGTTTGACCAAGAAACAAGAAAGGTTTGACCAAGAAAAAAAGGTGCCCCCAAAAAATAACAAAGATTTGACCGAAATGTTTTGTTGATAATTAGTTTAAAAACGTATGCCAAAGCAGTATTTTTTTTTTGTGAGCTAAATGGTGGTCGACGTAACAGAGGCGCCCCACGGAATCGCTTCAAATACAAGCTTAGGCGTCAACTTTCCTTGGCTGACATAGAAGAGAGCACCTGGTTACATGCGGCCTCAGAACAAGACAGCTGGAGGTCACTCAAGAAGGCCGCGGGATACACATTTGAGACCAAAAGACAATCCGCTGCCGAGGACAAACGCAGACGGCGATAAGAAATTCTAAATCGACCACCTGCAGACAATGGTTATGCTTGCCCTGGATGTGGCAAAATATGTAGGTCACAGCTGGGGCTGCGCAGCCACGGGAATACTTCATTCCTCACTGATCTTCGGACTCGAAGACAAACATTACTATTAGTTTAAAAATTCTGAGCCCTTTTTATACGTTTGAATACACATGATCTCTCTCTTAGTTGAAACTGGTTTATTCTGGAGGAGCTGGAGTCAGAGGAGAACTGGTTTATTCTGGAGGAGCTGGAGTCAGAGGAGAAATGTCATCGGCGCCAATGTTTCAAGGTCGCGTTTTGAAGAAGTTTGCAAGGTAGAGAAAAGTAGAGAAATAATATAGCTAGAAAATATTTAGACAATGTTAGTCATTGGTATTTTGTCAAAATTAAAAGAATCAAAAGGGAACTTTCTGCCCAAATCCAAAAATAAAGCCAGAGTTATAAATGAAGCAGTCTGTGACTACGGACAGATCATACAAAAATATAGACATTTCTCCTCTCCGCGGGCCGCTACTACAAATGTTTCCTATTAGCTGTTGATCTCTCAATGTAAACATGAACCCAGTCAGAGTGTATGCTATCAGCTTTTAAAGCTACATGATCCCTTCATTTGTTTACTATATCAAATAAAATTGAATTTGAAACATATTTTGAAATTCAAGAGACAGTTATACGAAATTGTTATTGTGATGTCAAGTATCAGAGCTACAACTCAACAATTACGAAAGCCTTGGTGTTCAAATTTTTATGTTTAAAGCTTAGTCTTGACAACCGTGTGTTCATGTACCTACGTTAAAAAGGTCGAAATTAAAATCTAGTGTTTAAAATGTTGTGTTTAAAGTGTTGTGTTTAAAAGGTTTGAAGTCTGAACGTATGTTGCGTGACTCTATTCAAATGACTATTAAAGCCTGATGGGAGTTTATCCCAGCTTTAAGACATTGTTATGGTGTAAATGTCGACATCCCGCAGTGGCTGTAGATAGCACAACGCCCTTCTTGGCACACTTAAACTTTTTTTTCTTTTCATATTTTGAAAAGGCTTTTTAGTTCAACTTTTATGTTAATATCTATAAAATATATATGAAAACAAAATAATAAAATGACCTACACTGAGTGTGGAGCTGTTGTTAATAAGTTACTCTTCTTATGATTGGATTCCCTGACACATCTCAAACTAGTTTAACCTTTTAACCTCTAATGTCCAAGATAAGTACCGGGTATATTTCTAGCCTCCGCCTCGTATTCGACTTAGTTTTTTGCCGTCTCTTTAAAAAAAAGTCAGGCAAGAGAGAGTTAAATCGACTTTAAGTTGGGCATGTAAAGTAAAGTAAAGTACCCCTTTCAGACTTTGTGATCTATAGGACATATGATTTAGGTCATCTGTCTCTATGGCCCACGGTTAACGAGGCTGTCATATGGCCAGCACAACGACTAACCGATTTACTTTTCCCAACTTATGACATGTAACTGTCTCATGTTTCATGTAACTGTCTCATGTTTCATGTAACTGTCTCATGTTTCATGTAACTGTTTCAGGTTTCATATAACTGTTTCAGGTTTCATGTAACTGTTTCACTCATGTTTTCCAAATAGTTTGTGTTTAATGGGTAATCATTTCATCAAGTGAAGTAGTGATTAAAAAAAAAAGGACATCAAAAGTTTGTCTTGATTTATCAAATGTTGACATTTCTAGCAGCCAGGAAGTTTACTATCACATCAGCTGATTGCAACCTTAGCATATTCATCTCAAAGCAACAAAATAATAGGAACGTAAATAAATGCTCCATTTTTTAAAGCCATGCATTTATTACAGAAATTATTGTAATATGTATCATGCAGGTTAATAACACTACTTTAATTATTATTTGAAATGATATGTCCAGGAATAATAGTTGGTAGACAAAATATGTATATTTTGGCAAAAGACAGAGTGCCATAGAATAAATATTACACACCTTAATCAAAACGGTAAAATGCTTTAGTGACGATATCTGTATGTCTTTTGGCCTGGATAATTGTGGCATCGTAAGCATTAAAAAGGGCAAGGCAACGAACACCAACATTGAATTTGAAGGCATCGAGGAATTGAACTCTCTCCGCAAGAGGTTCTTGAGTCTACTGAACATCTGCTATACTGGGATAGGCCTATTCTGACCGACAAAACGGTAGATTTCAATCGCCCAGATCTGCTGTTCATCGATAAAAAAGAAAAAACCGCTACGATTATCGATATCGCCGTACCACTGTCTCATAATTTAAGAAAAACTGAGATAGAAAAACAAAGAAAATATGGGAACCTAAGCGTCTATAGAAATTGTCCAAAAAAACAATATACCCCATTGTTATATCAACCGAGGGGATAATAACAACTGACCTCACAGACACCTTCAAGGCCCTTAACATTCCTAGGAACATCTTCGTTGCCTGTCAGAGGGCGGTACTGCTGCAGACCTGCCACATCACCAGAAAATTACACAGTGGAAACTGTTAAAGGGACTACGATGAATTTTGTTTCTCTTTAGCGAAACTCGACCCTGGCCGCGCCAGAGAATGACTACTCGTTCATTTCTAACATAATAATAATAATAACAATAATAATAGTAATAATGAAACGAAAGAAAAGACAATATAAAGATGAATGAACTATTTTGACTCTTGTAACAAGAAGCCAAGAGTGTGACGCGAGCTTCCCATGGAGAGCTGGTATTTAATGAAATGACAGAAGTAGAACATTAATTTGAATGTTGTCCCAAAGGAACTATTGTGAATGCAAACCATGATGGAGCCGGGAAAGGAGGTGGGTGGGGGGGGGGGGGGGTGGTATTGGAGTTGGGGCGATGGTCAATAAAGTTGCTAATACCTGAAATTATGTCAAATTATTTGATCTATCCCCCCACTATCTCAAGGAAACATTACAATTGATATTTGTGTGTGTGTGTGTATGTGTTAATAGCAAGTTTAAACAACTGCTTCCAGCATTAGCATAGTTGTTGGCTAATGGACCTCATTCACCGAAACGTACTGTCACGTGACAGCCATCAACGATTCACTTGTGTGTATAAATTATACTATAGATTAGTACTGGAAAGATGGGGAAGCAATGCGTTGCATTTGACTGTAATAATTATGAACATAAAAAAGAATGTAGAGAAAAAAAAATCGTTTTCCTGTGAACAATCCAAAGCTATGTAAAGAATGGGTTGTAAAACTGAAACGAAAAAACTTCACTGCAAGAGCACACTAATATGTTCAGAGCATTTTGAGGAGGACTGTTTTATTTACCAGCCTTTTACAAGTAAGTAGATAGATCTATAATCATATAATAATCTACAGAATCTAGATCGAATCTATATTTATATTCTACATCTAGAAGTATTATATACTAATAGTAGTAATACGATGATATTTAAGTCTTTGACTAGTAGGTCTAGACTAGATCTAGATGATAAGAATCTAGATCTATATAAGTTTAGCTCAGATTCTAGATCTAGATTCTACTTCTAGAATTTCTAGATATAAATAGTTTAAATATTAATTAGATCTAGTAATCTAGATTATTCTAGATCTACTCAAATCTACTGTATAATCTGAATCTGTAGACCTATTCTAGTATTTTAGAGTCTATATCTATACATTCTATTAAATTTACAATCAGAATTAGATCTAGATTTTTAAATCTGATTATTATTCAAAGTTTATAAATTAAATTTAAAGAGCATTTAAATAATAAAACAACTAGTCTAGATTATAATATTTCTAGATTAGACTAGTGTCATTAGTGACTAGACTAGAAATTAGTAAGAAATAGATCTACAAGTAGCTAGCTGCTAGATGCTCAATCTAGATTCTAGATACTATATAGAATAAGATATAGACATAGAATTCTATTAGCGTTGATTCGACTTTAAATAATACTAAACAGCCTATTATTATTACTATTAATATTTGCTAAATTCTGGTCTAGTTACAATCTAGTAGTAGTGTATTCAATATCGACTTAGATTCCTACAAGTAGGAAAAAAAATAGTGGATCTAATGTTAATATTTGATCAGTAGGCCTCCCTATTCATATGTAGATTAATAGGTTTATATGGCTTATTTTCAGATGGTATATAGATCTATAGGTCTAGTAACTTTTATGTAGATTATTTTGAAAAAAAAAATGTGTTTTAAAACTAATATACATTATATATTCCATTTAGATCACAGACTTCTAAAGCCTGGGGCTGTGCCGACCAAGTTTTCTTTTTCCAAAAGTACACCAAGCTGAAAAAAGACCAAATACGAATTGAGGTCAATGTTTTGAAATATCTTCAGTAATTATGTTTTACATTTTTTTATCTTAAATATATTTTGTTTCCTTTTAGACAACCTCTTTTACCCCAAGATACTACTATTGAGGAGAAGACTAGGGATGTCACTGTGCAAACTGATGAAGACTTTATTACAGATCTTCTAAAGAGGGTAAATACTTTGGAATCAGGCAATGCTAGCCTTCTGGAAGAAGTTGCTCAGTTGAAATTGTGTTATGACTCTTTGAAACTAAAAGGAGATGAAGCCTTTAAAAGTTACACTGACTTCACATGCATACAGTTTGATACTATATTTAACTTTTTTTATTTAAGTAGCTGTTAAGAAGACAAATTATTGTTAGATTCTCAAAATCAGCTACTGGTCACAATGATCAAGCTTAGACATGGCTTGACGAACAATGTACTTTCTTATTTAATAAATGTAAGTGAGTCAACTATTTCTAGGATTTTTACAAGATGTATTCAGGTATTGTGTGTGAAATGTCGAAGTGTCAACATATGGCTTAGTATTGAACAGGTCAAGGCTTTCATGCCTTCTACTTTTGTTAACCATTCCCCAGCATGTCATGTTATTATAGATACTTGTGAGTATTTTATACAGCAGCCTAAAAATCCCAAGCAACAGCAAAGCAGCTTTAGTACATATAAAAATCACAATACTGTGAAGGCACTAATTGGCATTACACCTAGTGGGGGGATTTCATTTATCTCTGATCTATATAATGGCTCTATATCAGACAAAGAAATCACTTTAAGAAGTGGACTGATAGAGAAGTTGGAGCCTGGAGACTGTGTCCTGGCAGACAGAGGCTTCACTGTTTTAAAAGATAATTTTGAAGCCAAAGGTATAACGCTCTTGACTCCCCACTTTTTAATAAAAATAATAAAATAAATCTCAATTTGAGGTTACAGAAAGAGGAGAAAACAAGAAGGTTTCTTGTCACAGATGTCATGTAGAAAGAGCTATTTAAAAAATTTTAAAATATTGGCTGTGGAAATCCCATATGCTCTATTACATATCATTGATGAGATTCACTATGTTATTTGCTTTCTGGTTAACTTCCTAGACCCTTTAATAAATATAGCTTCATCAAATCTTCTTCTAGTCAGCTTTAGTGCTGCAGTGCCCAAGAATTGAAAATAATATTACTTTGCCTTATAAATATAATGTTTACTCATGACTTGATTTTGCATTTTTATGACTAATGAATTTTAGCAACATTTAAATTTAAAATTGGTGTGTATATAATTTATTAATAAACATTTTTATTATGTACTTCTACAGATCAGTGCCCAAAAATATTAAATATTACTTCCTTATTAATATAGTTTTCCCCTTAAAATGTTGTTACTTTGGTTTATTATGACTTATCAATTTTTTATCTGGCAACTTGAAATTTAAAATTGGTGTGCATTTTTATTAATATAAGCTTGTTTATTTCATGTTTAAAACTTGTATATAAGTATATATTTTTATTAATAATATCAGCTTCTTTGTGTACAATATACTTTTTCATATCATTCAATAAAAAAATACACTTGTGGAGAAACAAAGACTTTATTTTGCTATAACAATGTATCATATCTATTTAAATGAATCGCAAAAATCACAAAGCTAAAAAAAAAATATAGATGCATGTATTTTGGTACAATAATAGTTGAGGGTAGATTTAAGAAAATAACTTTAAACCAAATTGACTACTGATTCAATGAACTGAACAAGGCATCAAACATCTAGACATTCATAAAACAATAAATGAGACAAGGCATTTTAACAAAATGCTTGATTTAAATGCTCAAGACAATGGTGTCAAAAAGTCACAAAGCTAAAAAAAAAAATTAATAAAATTAATACTATATACAGTATTATAATAATAGTTGGGTGGGTTTAAGATGATGATTATTAACCAAGTTGGCTCCTGTTTCAATAAATTGAACAAGGCATAAAACATTTAGATATCCCTTGAAACAAGTTCTGGAAGATAATATTGAAAGTAAAATTTAGATAACAGAGACAAGGCATTTTTACAAAATGCTTGATCAATATGAATGACTTCTAGAAAAAGAGGCTGTTTGAAATCATAATACAAATCAAATAAACAAATATCTAAATTTGTACAGAACAGTTGCATCTGTATCTGGGTGTAATAACTATGGGTTGTTTTAAGCACAAAGTTGCCTTTGTCTTTAGAAAATTCAAGACAAAAATCTTTCCTTTTATCAGATAACTGAATAAGACTATGTCTGGAAGGATTGTATATACATTTGATCTCTACAATCATTGGATTGTCAGGATGGTAAAGCAGCCCATCAGGAGAAGCTCCAATAAAAGGAAAGAGGGGGGTGAACAACTAGTCCAGTGTTGCGGAATATATGTTTGGAGAATTTATTTCTCAAAATATTTTTGACCATGGGTCCCTTAGTTTACCCAATCTCACAGGCAAAACAGCACTAAAATCTTTTCTACTATTTGCCAGTAAAGAAGCAGCGAAATCCACAAAATTATCCTGCTTCTTTAGAATTGTATGGACATTTAATGCTGTTAGTCGATAAATTCTTTCTCTGCTCCACTGCTCACAATTTTGCAGCACTGTCTCTCTCTCTAAATACACGTTCGTCTAGATTATTTCTCACTTTTTCATGATAAAAAACAATTTGAAAAAGAGGAAGTCCAGCTGGTAGGTCATTGCCAATGGCTGATAAGACAAAAGCTGGCAAAGGTATAGTTCTGTCATAGAAAATAATGTCAGATTAATTTTTTAGGATCGGCTTGCAGAACTGAAAATATAGGAGTGTTCTGAGGTAAGGCAGCCAAAGCAGACATTGAACCACTGGTATCAAAATTTGTTAGACCAGTCTTATCACATCTAAAACTATCCTTCGTTTTCTGAGGCGAAATTGCTTTAGGTGCAGGTTGATGCCATGTCTGAATTTTGTCTGTTGGTGCTGCATACATTTCTTTTCTGCTATAGTCTTCTAGAGCAGACAGAAGACCAAAAAGATGTTTACAACAGGCGGGCTTGCAACCCCCTGCACACTGACACTCTCCTTCAATGACCTGAAAGAATAAATATATTAAAAAAAAAATAATTACATACATATAAATGCATTAGATGTTCTAAAATTAATAGGTGTGCATAGACTAATTTTATAAAAACCCCACTCACAGATTGTAGATTATGCCCACTTTGCATACCTCTTGCACTGCCTCTGAATATATGATTTCTAATTTAAATTAAATCTATAATGTAGATAAAATGTAGTAGACATCTAGATTTATCAGTTTAGAATTATATTGAATCCTACAATGTTCATGACTTAAATTGTGTTAATAACATTATAAATCTTGTCACTCTATTATCTTATCTTATACAATACAGACGTTACTTCAAAAAAGAAGATACGCGTCATGCATATTAACCAATGACTTAAATTCTGCAAAGTCACTGGTTTTCCTGGCTAGCTCAGGCAACCCATTCCATGCCCTAATAGCACTAGGGAAGAAGGAGTATTTGTACACATTTGTCCTAGCATATGGGACGAGGAATGTGCCTTTATCTTTGTGTCTTTCAGACGTTTTTAGTCTGTGTTACTGGTTTGCCATGAATAAGATAAGTGGAATTAATTTTAGTTTTTTTGTTACTCTTAACAACTGACATTTTTCTGGGTGGGAAGACATGCTCCAATTTGATTCCCATTTCTGTAATTCATCTAATTCTCTTTGTAAAATATCTGTGTCTTGTGTTGTTTTTATTGTTCTATATATTATGCAATCGTCTGCAAATAATCTGACTTTTGTTCCTGAAGTAATGCAATTTGGTAAATCATTTATGTAAATTAAAAATAGTAGGGGACCCAAGACTGTTCCTTGAGGTACAACTGAGTTTACTGTTATCGGTGTTGATATTCTAGGTGATAAGTAAATGATATATATCTTGATTTCTAGAACTAGCCCTATTCCAGATCTAATCTCTAGAATCACTCTAGACAAGTGTTTCTCAAAATGTGTTCCGCAGAACCTTACGCCTGAATAAGTGTTCCATGAACTACTGGAATAATTATTTAGTAGGCTACCATGTGAATAAATCTATTTAAAAAATAAGAAAAGTTTTTCGCTTAATACTCATAGTGTGCGACGTGTTCCGATAAGGAAAAGGTTTGGGAAACACTGCTCTAGACAGTCTAGACTAGGACTATAAGTATAGGTCTATATATAAAATATATATATATATCTAGATCTAGTAAAGAAGGTCTTGACTACAATAAAAAGAATTACATAGCATAGGCCTATAATTCTATATCTCAAGTCAAAGTAATCTAGATCCATGTAGATCTAGAGACTATATTACTTGCTAAATTTATCATTTGTATTATTTTATTATTTATAATGTATTACATAATTAATAAATTAGTAGATCTATAATCATTAATCTTCAACATTTCTAGTTATAATACTAATATTCAGTAATAGTGCCTGGTAATCTAGTAGGCCTAACTAATAAGTTAAATAAGTCAATAAGTACTAGATGTCTAGATCTAGATCTAGTCTTTAAGTAAGTAGATTGACTAATCTAGATCATAGATCTATACTCTATAGTTCGATAGTCATAGATTCTATGGTAATTTTAAAGTAGCTTACCTTTCCATTGTAGCTAATGACTCCAGTAACTTTGTACGCAGAACGTTTCTTCATCTCGGCTTTGACTCGAGCCTGAACGTAGTGACAACGTGTGTCTTCATCAGATTTAAATCTAATCTCTGTCACAAAATGTTCAACAATGTTTGTCCTTTGAGAATGACGTGTCTGTAATCATTGTCACATACATGTGCTGCATTTATAACATCGCAATATTCTAACAAGTTGACAAAAGTAAAATGTACAGCAAGAGTGGTTTTCTAACAATAGATTCCATGTTGGTGTCTAGATAAGGCTGATGGTTGTCACGTGACTTGAGGGGTGATTGTTTACGAATGGTGAATGAGGTCCATTGTCCTAGGAAGTGGACATCACTTGTCATACATTCCAAAGCTCAAAAGCCCAAGTCTTCACCTAGAATCGAACCCGAGACCTCTCGGTTCGGAAGCCAAGTGCTTTACCACTCAGCACCACGCCTCTGGAAAAAGTTTAATCACATTACACTTTAGGTCACATAGTTTAGGGAAGACTTTTTTTTCAATGGTTTTTACGCGTTTAGGATTTCGTCAGATTTGAAGATAATTATATCCTAGCCCAAACCTCCTTCAGGACGACTGGATATGGCAGCGGGCAGGGTTCAATCCCAAACGACAGTCCAGAGCGCAACCAACCACGTAGTCCTCTAAATTGCTATCAAAAGATTGAACATTTCACTTGTTCTTCTTTCCAAATACTGTGTCGTATTAGACTAGGTGAAGGTATCTAGATAGAGAACCGACACTAGATAGAGATTTTTTAGAAAACGTTGCGCCATAGATACACAAATCAAGTTTTATTTTAAAAAGTTCAACACTTACAGCGATGAGAACATTGAGGGAGAACCCCAAAGTCTTAATCTCACTAAGCTCAGACAGCTGATAATTGTGCATCGTTTCTAGCGACCCAAAAAAAACTTCTTCCACCTGATACTAGAGAAGTTACGGGTTATAACTCCCCAAAAAAACAATAAGTCGTTAATATAAATGTAGAAGAACACACTAGAACTTGATCTAAAGACCAAAGCGCTCAGCACTACCTACGTGGATAGTGCAAGATCAAATAGTTGTACAATGCTAGCCCAACCAAACCCTAACGATGTAACACAAATTTGACTTCTTCTGAATCACTTGTCTTTTGTCGAAACCCCACATACAAAATGTAAAAATTAACAACGAAATACAAATATTGTGGTTTACGATTAAACATTGCTCATTTCCGTATTGAGGTAGATTCGAGAACAAAGATCGTTCAAAAGAGATGGTCCTTACCATTTTTTTTTGTTTTGAGCATCATGGTAGTTGCATTTGTCTGTTTGTTTATAACATTCTAGACCAAACTAAGCCCTAATGTCCCTCAGGACGACGGCAGGGTTCGAACCCGGGCTAATCGAGACGACTGTCAAGAATGCATACCACATGACCAGGTAGCCATCGCAACAATGCAGCCATCCATCAGTTTTATTTTTTTGCTTTTTTGTTTTTAAACTGTTTGAGTTTAGAATAATCTTAATTACGAGCTCCTGTGCTTTAAATCTGTTCACATACTTACTCCATGCAGAGATCTCACATTTTCATTCATTTAAGTTACGAATCAACGGGCGGGGTTTCCGCACTTAACAGCAGATGATATACACTGGCGCGTGACTTCGTTCAATTTCAACGTATCAAGTTTCTTTAATACAGCAACTGTCTCTTTCTATTTTTTATTTAAAGCTGCGATTTATCTGTCTGAACTTCGAAATCATGTTACACTTGATGACTTTTAAATTGAATGCGTATAACCGGGGTCCTGTTTTCTTTTCATCAGCGCAGCTGAACTAAATTTCAAATGTAGGGGACCTAAAAAAAAATTCAAGTGGCCAGGAGGTTAAGCTTACATCTGCCTAGCAATGGATTAGGTTGAAAACCAGTAAGAAGTCATTATGAGCTTTGTCACAAACAGACCAAGGCAGCTCTAACGAGGTTTTTAAAAAGCTTATATCAACTCACTTTGTCTGTGTGTGTATGTCTGTCTGTGTGTGTGTGTCTGTCTGTTTGTCTGTCTGTGCGTGTGTATGTGTGGGTATCTGTGTGTGTGTGTCTGTATGTGTAGAAATCATGTCCATGTTGTTCTCTTACTTACCATTCTCGGATCAAGTTAAAACTTTGCATACAAACAAAAAGGTTTGTAAAATGTTTGACATGTTTCGGATGTTCCTTCAGAGTTTAAGATACTTTACTTCCTAGTCCAAACAGCCCGCAGGACGACGGGGGATGGAAGCGGGCAGGATTTGAACCCGGGATTATCGATGAGTCCGAACGATAGTCCAACGCGCAAACCGCATGACCAGGCAACATCCTGCATTCATTCACACGAATCAATCAAAACATTAAACAATTATTACTTAATTAGTGGTAGTAGACCGCAGGCAGGTAACGACTTTGTCTGCACGAGATGCGAAAAAATATGTAGGGCGCAACTGGCTTGGCCTAGTCATGTGAAACACTGCACTTATCCTTAATCGTCGAAATGGAAGGCTCTACCATTAATAAATAAATAAATTCTCCAAACATATTAGTGGTAATTAAATGATTTTGTTATATTTTTAGAAAAGGGGAAATAACGTTTGTAGTATTTAGAGATACAGTAGTGATTGTGCGGTTCTTTCCATAAAATAAGAATTTTTGTCTTTTTTTTTCAAGTATTTTGTTTTTAATTTTGCTGTTTTGGTATGTTGAGTTCTAGAGAACACTAAGTTATGGGTTAAGTGAACGAGTGGGTCAACACTATAAATTACCAAATTTTTAGCAACACGTTATAGCGTTTCATTAGTTCAGTGAAGTCCAAAGGAACTAGATATTGATATCAACGACATAGGACACTTAATACAGTAGAAACTCTGAGGATTGTTTACAGTATAGAAGTCCAGTAGATATCACATTAAGGCTAGTAAGTACGTTGACCATCTTGTTACTTTTGTTTGTCCAGGATACTTGCATCATGACTTGCGACCCACAACTTGATCACTACAATAAATGTTAACGTCAGCCCTAGCCTATATAACTTAAACACGAAGTTAGCCAATACAGCTTAAACACATAAACAATTACCCATTATAACTCAAACCCATAGTAACAAAAACTATATAACCACAAAAATTTATTTAAAAAACAGAAACAAAAATTAACAATAAAGTCAAACCAACATTCAGTACAAAGAAAGAACCACATTAAAAAAAACAACATACTAGCATACATTATATTTATATATTGAATGGTGAAATCGATTATTCACTTAAGTCATTTGCCAATAGTAACCCGTCCAGGTATAACGAACTATCAAACCTTTCATAGCAAACGAGTCATTCACTAAATCTATGATGTTATAATTTTTTACTATATAGTTGCAAGCATAAACTGTTGATCATTGTCAATCTACATTGAAGTTCTGTTTTTCCTACTGTGAATTTCAGTATGGACTGTGAATTTCAGTATGGACAGTCATTCTTTGACATATTACGTGTGTAGGTCACAGCTTTAGTCCCTTTCTCACATTCGGCGCAGACGTCTTCACATCCCATTAACACATTCGAAATCTAATATGCGAGCTAAAATAGCGCGATTTTAACTCATCCATGTTAGGAATTCCATGGTGTAAATTATCTCCATCACTCTTTCGAGTGCCTAAGATCAGTCCTGGCGTTTTGCCCAGAGTACCCCCCCCCCCCCACCTCTCCGTTCCATTGCAACCCCTCGCTGTTTGGTCTAAGAATCTATTTACACAGTTGCCCCCATGTCTTAGGGCTAAACTACGCTAACAGACCCCAGTGACAAACGCCAAGCTTGATTTAGAGCTTTTACTAAGAACTGTTGTGGAGTGTCGAATAAATATCAATGAGCTTTAAATCTAGTTATTTAAACTGAACATTTATAATGTTAGACCCACGAACGTTCTTAGATTGAAAACTTTGAGCTTTATGAAATAACTGGAAAATATAATAAAAACATTATGTAAGTAGAATATGTTTATACTAGAGTTATTCAAAGTTATACAATTTTCAAAGTCAATACTCGAGCGTGCGTTCTTTTATTAGCACTCGGCATTCATACTTAGATGCCTTTGTCACGTTAAATGGTTGCAAGAGTAACTAGAAAAACTAAAGAGAGAGGGAAGAAAGAGAAAAAGTGAGTCAGATGCTCTTAAGATAAATGAGACATTGAACATTTTCAAAGGTCAAAGACGTCTGGAGACATAGGATGAAAAATAGATTCTTTCGTTAAATCTGATATTTAGAAAGTGTAACTATTTCAATTTTTACAATACCTCTATTCAAGTTACTCCTTCGTTGAGGCACCTGGGTGGGTGGGCGGACAGCTGATCTCAAAAACGGTTCGAACGATTTTCCAAGAAATTTAACAGTTGATGTATATCGCTGAGAAAAAATTATTAGCTCGTTGGCCACACGGAGAAAACTCTGATTTGACCGTTATAATTGTTTAAAAGTTTAAAACATAAATAAATGTTAAATATGTTGAACTCTCAATGACGTTTGTTCAAAATAAATTTGCAAATTTCTAAGAAAATCTAGAGCTTTTTTTGATATCCGTGTCCACCTACCTACCCTCCACCCATGAAAAGTTGCAAGCTAAAAAGAGGAAATCGTAAAAAATAAAATAAAACAATTGTGCTGGCACATGGTTTCTGAGGTGCAATTAAGAGGTGCAATTAAAGCAAAGATCAGAAAGAGTCACACACAAACAGGAGAGTCAGGTAGAAGCTCGCATGGCACTGATAGAAATAACTCTTGTCATGGCTGGCATGCCATTGAGCCCAGGACAATAAAAACAAGTACATGCAGGTGACCTTTGAACTTGTATTCAACGTGACCTTTACCCAGCACTATTTATAATTGTTACGATCACGGGTCACATTCTTGTGCTTATATGTTATTGTTACCTCAGTATTTGAACAAAATGTTAATATTGTGTTTTATTTGGCAAACTCTATCTTACAGCCCAGCAATTATGAAAGCCATGAACTAAAAAATGTATTTTGCGTGTGTGTGTGTTTTTGTGTGTGTGTGTTTTTGTGTGTGTGTGTGTGTGTGTGAAAATGTACTCTTGTTACAAAGCTTTAATTAACTCACTCTTTCTCTCTGGTACAATTTTTACACATTTTTTTCTTCACTTACACTTATTCTCGGATGAAATTGAAATTTATTTGTTGATCCTAACACAATATGAATCAATTTAAAAAAAAAATCAATTAGTAAATTAGATATTGGTAATTAATTATTTAGTTGGTATCGAAAAAGGGAAACAAGTACTTCTTATTTAGAGATGTGGCTGCAGATGTCGAGTTATTTCCCTTATTACGTTGTCTGCATGTTTTTGTTTTTTCCTCCAACTTCCTCTTCTCGGATCAAGCGGAAATTTTTGCATAATGACTCATAGTTCGTGAAAATAAACGAATCAATAAAAAATTAACAAATTAGTTAATCAATTAGTGGTATTGAATTAATTTTGTTTTTTATAGAAAAAAGGACAATATTCCAGCAGTAATTAGATATATGGCAATAATTTCTTTTCGGTTATTCCCCTTAGATACGCTATTTTTTAAAAATAAAGTCTTATTTTCTGCCGCATTGCTTTTTCTGTATTTGTTGAAATCTAATAACTTCATTGACTTTGAAACTACGTTTAAACTTTGACCTAATTGTCTAAATGTATGTCATTTTTTGAGATTCAAGTGCATTCCAGATCAAAAGTCTAATGGACTTATATTAATCCTGTTGGCTTCCAGTGGAGCAAAGGTTCTCAACAGTGATTCCTCTAAATATGGTCCATGTCATGGCTGCCCTCTTTGCTTCTTCTTCTACAGATCTCCTCTATGTTGTTGTCTCCCTTCCTTTCTCTTCTCTAATGGGTTCCATCAAGCTGTGAAATATTTTATGCTTATCGCATTCTGAAATCTAATCCAGACCCGATTGTCGTTTTTGATTTTTAGATTTATCTGTTTTTGCTGGTTCTTTGTATAAAGGGTCCCTTTTTTTGTTGACTGCCCAGGGATGTAGCCCCACCTGCCCATCTTAAATCCGGTACTGTACCGTATCAGAAACCCCATTAATAAACAAAACATGCTAAGATAACTCCATTAGAGCATGTGAAAAAAAACCTGGCATTGCGTTCTAATGTTAACTTGTCCCCGTACAAGGACAGACCCATTGCCGCACATGGACCAGTTCTCTCTCTCTCTCAAATCCTTGTCCCGATCTCCCTTCATGCAAAACGCGACATTTATAGAGAATGTCGTTTACTGTTTCATTGGCCTCGATGCAGTGGCGAAACCATGTGTAGTAGTTTTCTCGAAACCGTCGGAAATAATCACCGATTGGGCGCTGTACCTACACTACCTACCTACCTACCCATCCACCTACCTTCCCATCTAAAAACATATTTACCTGCCTACCTCCCCACCTCCCTACTTTCCAACCTGTTTGGCCACCCAACTACCTACCTGCATACCTACATGCTTACCTATGTAACTACTTGATTACCTATTTGCCTACTTTCTATCAAACGCTTTGCCTACTTGCATGCCTACCTGCCCGTCTATTCCTCTTACAGCTATCCTTCTGAAGTAGACTATGTATCTACGTTTGGCTCGAACAATGTATATAAACAATAATACACACAACTCATCATATAGAACTGACTTGAAAGAGATGACACAAGGCAAAGAGAACTACTCAGAGAATTCCTTGGCAAACGCCGAGAATTCTGCTCATTTTTTCAGACAAGCCGAAACGTATCAAAGTGAGCAAGAAGCTGCACTCCAGACGAGAATACAAATGTGATGTCTTCACGCCTGGGAGAGTGAAATAGGATACAGCATGGCTCGCGTTATTTCTAGTTAGTGTCCACGTGACCCCACCTGCGTGGATACATCAGTACATAGAAATTCACCTTAAGTGAAATTGTTTATAAATTTAGACAGCGATAAACACGTCGAAGACAACGACTATCCAAAAAGAAAGGAAGATGTATGTGATATATGTATATGATAATACATGTAACTCTTTCATATTTGATTATACTTTTTTTCAACTGTCTGAAAGATTTAAATGTTACCTTCGCTATTTAATGTCCCCATGCGCACTTGATAATACACTGAACCACAATCTTAAGCTACAAAAACGAAATTAAAAAAAAAATACTCTGAAAGACACAAAGATAAAGGCACATTCCTCGTTCCATATGCTAGGACAAATTTGTACAAATGCTCCTTCTTCCTTAGTGCTACAAGAGCATGGAATGGGTTGCCTGAGCCAGCCAGGAAAACCAGTGACTTGGCAGAATTTTGGTCATTGGTTAACATGCATGACTAGATGCAAGATGCGTAGGACGTAATCATCTTCTTTTTTTGAAGTAACGTCTGTATTGTATAAGATAAGAAGAAGATAAGATGTTTAGTAAACCTTTTCTTTTTGTCAACGCCTAACAATGGCATTGTTTTGTCCTCCCTTTGTACAATAATTTTGTTTTTACTTTCCTCGGGTAAAGCCAGGTATTCATATCAAGTTTGGTTTATTTAACACATATCTCTAGGTCAAAATCTACCAAGACTATTCAATAAGCATTTTGAATGTTTTAGATCTCAATGCTTATAGAATTGTCTGTCTATCTAAAACGGACTAGCAATTGAGGCTACCTGTAATGGGTACATCTTTAAGAACTAGGCTGCCTTTAAAACTGCGTTTTCTGTAAAACTGACTTCCCCCTTCGTATAATAACGTAATATTATAGAACTTGTGGCACCTCTGTAAATAGGTTATTGGCCTCCTTCAGTCGTAGAACGACTATGGTTCATCTCGCTTACTTCCTCGTGTTGCTGTAGCCCTATTTCGGAGAGATACTCCAGTCCACAAATATCGCAGTTTAAGGTGCCCCTTGGCTTTTGCTTCGGTTCTAGAGGAGCCATTTTTTGTATTGCACTTTTTTCTTCCTGAGCTGAGACCCATGTACTTTCACTGTCCATAGCTTTCGTGGTCATTGTCTCTCTTCATCTGGTGCGGTCTAGAGCTATGTCTTCCCAATGGTTAGTATTGATGTTCACTGATTTGAGGTCCCATTTTATTACATCTATGTAACGGAGGTGGGGGTGACCAGTTTTTCTTGAGCCAGTCGCATTTTCAATTTGTTCGTAGAGGATGATTTTCGGGATGCGATTGCCCTCTATCCGGCGAACATGTCCAAGCCAGCGCAAGCGGCGTTGTCTGAAGGCTGTAAAGATGCTGGAAATACCTGTTCGCGCAAGGATCTCAGTATTGCACACTTTTTCTTTCCATGTGATTTTCAAGATCCTATGGAGACATCGCAAATAGAATGAGTTTAATTTTCTCTCTTGCTTTGCGTAGGTGGTCCATGATTCACTGCCATACAGTAGTGTACTCATAACGCATGCCTTGAAGATTTCCATTTTGGTCACTGTAGTGAGCTTCTGGTTTTCCCAAACTCTTGGCCTGAGTCTAGCGAAGGTCAAGGCAGCCTTCCATATGCGTTTTTTTGATATCCACTTCTAGAGACAGGTCATCTGTAAATGTGGATCCCAGATAGCAGAATTCATTTACGGCATCCAGCTTGTTATCGTCTGGTATCACTTTCTTTACCTATTTAAAATTTTTCCCTCTTTCTTTCTGAAATGTTTCATAAGTTTTAAATAAAAAAATAACCTGATTTGCCTACTTAGGAAAAAGAGACCAGAATGGGCTTTTATGAGATACACTAAAATGTTTTTACAATTTTAGAGGCTAAAAAATTTAAATTTATTCAGGACCCGAGAATCTATAAAATATTTTACTTGTTCATTCTTTCATGCACACTGTAAACTTTCGACAAGAATGTGTCCCTCTGACTTGTTTGGTAACTATGTAGTTTCGATACATGTCTATTTATAACATTCACGTGATGTTTGCTCGCACGATGATCCACTGCAATTATGTATTCAAGCCGTTCTCTTAGCCTGGGAGATAGCGAGCAAAGCAAGAAGTAGAAACAGCGGCTGTACCTTGTTGCCCTCAAGTACCCGGAGCCAAACAGAAGTTGAGTTGATTGAATCAGCTGACACTGTACAATACTATAACTAGATCGGATCTATCGATCTTTGGGGCAATAAAGAGGAAGAGAGATGAAAAGGGGGGAGGGAAGAGATCAAACTGCAGCGTGGAGAAGTGTCAGGAAGAAGAAGAGGTTTAACCTACGAACTCTAGATGGTTGCTCCAATTTTTACGTGAAGTGTGGTAGGGTGGGGGGCAAGGAGAAGCGTGGTGAGGGGGGGGGGGGTGCGTCACGGCTATATAGTGACAGTGGATGTCAAGCAGTGTTCAATGAAATTGTGACATGTCATGGGCAGGGATCTGTTGTATCAGAACTAATATTTACATTCGCAGAAAGAATCCTGAAAAAAGCAAATGTTTAGATCTGCTAGGTTGCTAGACAATGTAACATTCCAACGATGAGCGCTTAGATCTAGACTTAGAAGGCGATGCGCAAAATTTGTCTGAACATTTATTTATTAAACTCTTCAGGGAATGCAGAAATATCCGAAGACGTTTAGTCCTTTCAAGAGTAAATATTTTCTCGTTCTCTAGCCAAATTTAAATTTATTTCTTTATAATTATACTTTGAAAAAATTGTAACGGTCAAACTAGAGTTTTCCCAGTCTGGCCAACGAGCTAGTAATTCTTTTCCCAACGATATACAGCAACTGTCAAATTTCTAGGAAAAGCCGTTATAGTGATCCATGTCCACCCCCACATGAGGGTTTACGGGTTGGAGGTATTGTAATAAGTAGTAAAAAGGATATCATTCTTCCGAACTTTATTTGGGCTCTTCAGCATTTAAAAGTTATACTCATGTGAACAATCTACTAACATCCAAAACTTTTTTTGTTTTAAAAAGTGGTGATGTCTAATTTGCATATTTTTAGGTAATATAACAAATAAAAAACATTTAGGAAAAAAAATATAAATATCAGCTTTAAGAGGAATCTCAGTCTAAGCGATGAACATCTATAACAGCAAGACTACAAATATATTCATTAACATTTTTTTGCAATACAAATTTTTTGTTCAGAAAGAGACAGTTATCTGGATATATTAAAATACCAAAAGTGTAACGGCCTTTGCGGGCTAGTTCAAGCTAGATGAATGAAGCAAAGTGGTCTCTGACTGTCTGGGTTGCCACTTAACGTGTTGTCCATTTTTTCCCCGTGGTAAACAATCTGATAGTGGACCCCCTCTTAAGTGGGGAAAGAGACTTAAATGAGCCATACTGTACACACAAGTGTATTTACAAAAGGGTCTTTCAATGCATGTCAACAGTTGTAGCACTAGGGTCCTTACACTTGATACAGTTCCGACATCTTACGAGTAATAGCTATTAGCAGTAAATTAATACTTCAGCCTATACACATTTTTAAAAGAATTGAAAGGCTATTGGGTATTTCTTATTAAAGACCAAATGTTTTACAAGTCGTTTTCTTATTATTCAAATTTTCATTCTGAAAACAAATATATGTGAGAACCATTGACACACATTTACATTTATTCTGTTTTCATCTATTTTTTTTTTGAACATCAGTAGATAACAAATTATTATTTTATCAGTGGGCATCCTATTTATTTTACAATAAACTAGCCCTCGTAAAATGTAGCAATATATCTGCGTTTACTGTAGAACTGACTGGTTCTTCTTGAGCGTAACATCTACAACTGCGTATGTTATAGAAATTGTTGGCACTCTGTAAAAAGGTAGCCTACAGAAATGGGTATACTTTATAAACTGTTGGCACTCTGTAAAAAAAAAAAAAAGTAAAAAGTTCCTCTTTCAGATCATGCAGTCTAAAGGACAGATGATATAAAGGTCATCTGTTTATGTGACCCACAGTTAACGACGGTGTCATGTAGCCACACAACGAACAACCGCCTTTACTCTTCCCCAACTAATGTCAAGTACCCACTGGAGCTGGATGAACTCAGAGGCACCCTAAAGATCCCGAAATTTATGACCCCAGTCTTTCAGGATTTGAACCCGTACCCCCGGTTCGAAAGCCAAGCGCTTTACCACTTAGCCACCGTGCCTCGTTGGCACTCTGTAAAAAAAAAGGTATAATGTAGCCTATAGAACTGCGTATATTAATAGAAATTGTTGGCATTATGTAAAAGGGTAGCCTATAGAACAGCGTATTATTGTAGACGGCCTTCACTAACGTGTCAGAAAGGAGAACCTACGATTTCAAACTTGCTACTCAAAATAACAAAATAATAAATGACAAATTGGGGTGGTTTATAGTTCACATTGAAAGGACAATATCCCACAAGACAAACTTGCTAACGGATCCCAGTCCAGACACCAAACCATCAACATTATTGACAAATAATATACAGCTCATTATCATTTACATTGCTCATTGGTAAATGTCCTCCGTAGTTTATGAATTAAGAATGGATCATCGCAAACATAGGTGTCTATGCAAGCTGGCTGTACGAGATCCCTTTATGCAAGTCAGAACTTCATGGAACATGGGAGAGTGGACAGAAGCTGAACGACTGCAACGATTTTCCAAAAAATGTAACAGTTGATGTATATAGCTGAGAAAAGAATGACTAGCTCGTTGTCCACATGGGGAGAAATCTAGTTTGAGCGTTGTAATTTTTCAAAGTAAAAGAGATAAATTTAAATTTGGCTTAGAAAACAATGAAATAGTCGTAGTGTATCGATAACTGAGTTGTTTATTTAATTTGAAGTTGATTTTAGTATATTGATATATTATTTAGGCTTTGCTGTATTTGTACGTAAATCTAATATAGGTTACATCTAAATTCTAGATCTAGACTAGATCAATGAAAGTAGCAATAAATAAATATTTAAATAACAGTGTACGATATCTGGCTCAATGGAAAGCAACGTTGGTACATCGATCTGACGGTGCAAAAGCCACTACTCCCAGCGAAAGAAATTATTTTCTTTTATTCTTAATTTCTTTCTTAATACTTAATTTTATCTGAAGTCATATAATGGAAGTATTGTCTTTGTCAACAATGTATTTCAAAAGTGTTTTTATTTGCCAACGTCTGTAACGTAGCAAATAGACCTCAGATTCTTTATAAGTATGCCATTTTTTGTTTCTAGAAGTGGTAACAATTAATTTGTATATTTTTTAAAATGTAATTTTACTACAAAATATTCATAAAAACAATTTACCAATAAGGAGTCTCTGCGGATACAGTTTGGAAACAGTGGTTCTCAATCTTTTAAGCCCGGCGACCCCTTTTTTTTCTATTCCCCATTATGCGGCGACCCCCCCCCCCCCCCCCCCCGCAAAATTATTTGCATTTACAAACCTAAGTAATCGTAATTACAATGTAAATATCTGATATGCATTGCCAAAGCTTTATGTTTAATCAAGGAAGAATATTTAATTATATTCTTGTAATATACATTTCTCATATTTAAGTTCAAATAAATGAAATTTTATCTTTAACTAGCATTTTTTTAAATTGTACATATTCACTTTCATATTTATGTGACAATTTGAAAAACAAGGCAGAGCAATAGTAAAATGATAGGTCAAAATAGTGTTGGGACATTTCGATGGCCTTAGGCGACCACTGGCAAATCTCATTCGACCCCCAAGGGGTCGCGATACAGAGGTTGAGAACCCCTGGTCTATTTGATGAAGATTTTATATCAATAGCAACTGCAAGCGTACAAATAAAAGTACAAACATTTCTTTAAAGTCGAAAGTATTACTTTATAATTGAGACAATGCTCTGGATTTATAAAACAGTGTATCAAAAGTGTGTTCAATTGCTCAAGTTATCAACACTAAGAGTTTAGGGGATTAGCCTTGTAGTCCAATGAAATATTACAGGAAATAATATGACCGATAGAAATGTTAGTACAAACCTTTACAAAGCAAAATAGAGACAGTGAACACGTTTTTTCCCCCTCTAACAAACTAGCAAAAAAAAAACAAAATAAACGTTTGTTACAATAGACTGACACGCTTAACAACATTCTCTCACTAATGTCACGTTGTAGTTTTTCATTGATATCATTTAATTACAACCATAACCACCCATTAAAAACATGAATTACATCTATAAAAGCATGAACCATCCACAATTAAGGTAGCTTCTACAATACATTAAAATGTAATATTCCCAAGTAAAAAACAGATTTTACATGTAAAACCATAAATCAACTAAGTAAAAGTAAACTTTTCCCCCCTTTAACCTTTTGATCCATGAGGAAGAAAATGTTAACGTCATCTGTATCTACGAGTTACATAACCAAGATCATGAAACATCCAGGTAAAAACATGAATTACCAAAGTAAAACCATGAACTCTATTAGAAACATAAAGCGTAAAACAGAAAATGAACAAAACAAGTAGAAATCTGAATTACGACAAGCAAAATCATGAACCTCCCAAGTTAAACAAATATTGATATGGCGTCCTTGAATTAGTCAATCAGTGTATGCGAGTCAGCCACCCTGTGCCAAACCTACCAAAAAGTCATTAATATCGCGTACCTATGTTACAGGCTGTCAAAGTGTTCGTGTCAGTGTGTTCGGATAAGCTTGACCTCTTTAGGGGCCCCATGCATGACGTAATGGCGTAATATTCAATGTAAAAACAAATTTCGAACATTCATTTGGGGGTTCTCTCAATTGGGGGCCGGATTTTTTTTTACATTTAGACTTCAATCTCCCCACCCTAGCTACGCCACTGGCTGTTTTTAGATAATGAGCCTAGAGAGGAAGATGAAAAATTGACTAACATAAAAGAAAATTGGGTAGCTGAATGGTCGGTCCATTTCATTTAAGAGTAGATACATACAAACTTTTATATTTCAATCGTTGAGCAAAATCTCTAGATAGGTGGAAATTAAAATGAATTTTATTTCATTTAATAAGAGGATTTCTAACTTTAATTTAAATGTTAAGTTTTTACTTTATTCGATCAAATACACGTGCAATAAGGTAAGCTCTTGGAGATGCAGCCAGATTCCACTATACGATGCCATGCTCTATCAATGGCCTTCTTCAACCGCGAAGCGACTCTGGATCACCTGACAGGAAATGAGATGAATGCCTGGGCAATAGCTCTGGTCAGAACGATGTCGCCAACACAGCAGTTCCTCCATCTCCATGCAGCTGATGAATCCAAGGAAACGGCAAGTGCCGATACAGTTTGGGGTCACCGGCGTCGTAGGCTCTGTCATTGTGTGGTACGGTGTGCTGCAAACTGCATAAGGTTCGCAAGCTTCTGTTGTTTTTTTTTTACTTAGGGCTTCATTATCGAAGCCTTTTCAATATTTGTGTATAGCTGCAAGGCAGCGGGGGGTTTTGATTCAGAGTTTTTCTTCACCTAGGTGGGTAGCCAGTCGAAGCTAACGAACCTCTTTCTGGTTTAGGCGCTTGACCTCTTTAGGGGCCCCATGCATGACGTAATGGCGTAATATTCAATGTAAAAACAAATTTCGAACATTCATTTGGGGGTTCTCTCAATTGGGGGCCGGATTTTTTTTTACATTTAGACTTCAATCTCCCCACCCTAGCTACGCCACTGGCTGTTTTTAGATAATGAGCCTAGAGAGGAAGATGAAAAATTGACTAACATAAAAGAAAATTGGGTAGCTGAATGGTCGGTCCATTTCATTTAAGAGTAGATACATACAAACTTTTATATTTCAATCGTTGAGCAAAATCTCTAGATAGGTGGAAATTAAAATGAATTTTATTTCATTTAATAAGAGGATTTCTAACTTTAATTTAAATGTTAAGTTTTTACTTTATTCGATCAAATACACGTGCAATAAGGTAAGCTCTTGGAGATGCAGCCAGATTCCACTATACGATGCCATGCTCTATCAATGGCCTTCTTCAACCGCGAAGCGACTCTGGATCACCTGACAGGAAATGAGATGAATGCCTGGGCAATAGCTCTGGTCAGAACGATGTCGCCAACACAGCAGTTCCTCCATCTCCATGCAGCTGATGAATCCAAGGAAACGGCAAGTGCCGATACAGTTTGGGGTCACCGGCGTCGTAGGCTCTGTCATTGTGTGGTACGGTGTGCTGCAAACTGCATAAGGTTCGCAAGCTTCTGTTGTTTTTTTTTTACTTAGGGCTTCATTATCGAAGCCTTTTCAATATTTGTGTATAGCTGCAAGGCAGCGGGGGGTTTTGATTCAGAGTTTTTCTTCACCTAGGTGGGTAGCCAGTCGAAGCTAACGAACCTCTTTCTGGTTTAGGCGCTTGACCTCTTTAGGGGCCCCATGCATGACGTAATGGCGTAATATTCAATGTAAAAACAAATTTCGAACATTCATTTGGGGGTTCTCTCAATTGGGGGCCGGATTTTTTTTTACATTTAGACTTCAATCTCCCCACCCTAGCTACGCCACTGGCTGTTTTTAGATAATGAGCCTAGAGAGGAAGATGAAAAATTGACTAACATAAAAGAAAATTGGGTAGCTGAATGGTCGGTCCATTTCATTTAAGAGTAGATACATACAAACTTTTATATTTCAATCGTTGAGCAAAATCTCTAGATAGGTGGAAATTAAAATGAATTTTATTTCATTTAATAAGAGGATTTCTAACTTTAATTTAAATGTTAAGTTTTTACTTTATTCGATCAAATACACGTGCAATAAGGTAAGCTCTTGGAGATGCAGCCAGATTCCACTATACGATGCCATGCTCTATCAATGGCCTTCTTCAACCGCGAAGCGACTCTGGATCACCTGACAGGAAATGAGATGAATGCCTGGGCAATAGCTCTGGTCAGAACGATGTCGCCAACACAGCAGTTCCTCCATCTCCATGCAGCTGATGAATCCAAGGAAACGGCAAGTGCCGATACAGTTTGGGGTCACCGGCGTCGTAGGCTCTGTCATTGTGTGGTACGGTGTGCTGCAAACTGCATAAGGTTCGCAAGCTTCTGTTGTTTTTTTTTTACTTAGGGCTTCATTATCGAAGCCTTTTCAATATTTGTGTATAGCTGCAAGGCAGCGGGGGGTTTTGATTCAGAGTTTTTCTTCACCTAGGTGGGTAGCCAGTCGAAGCTAACGAACCTCTTTCTGGTTTAGGCGCTTGACCTCTTTAGGGGCCCCATGCATGACGTAATGGCGTAATATTCAATGTAAAAACAAATTTCGAACATTCATTTGGGGGTTCTCTCAATTGGGGGCCGGATTTTTTTTTACATTTAGACTTCAATCTCCCCACCCTAGCTACGCCACTGGCTGTTTTTAGATAATGAGCCTAGAGAGGAAGATGAAAAATTGACTAACATAAAAGAAAATTGGGTAGCTGAATGGTCGGTCCATTTCATTTAAGAGTAGATACATACAAACTTTTATATTTCAATCGTTGAGCAAAATCTCTAGATAGGTGGAAATTAAAATGAATTTTATTTCATTTAATAAGAGGATTTCTAACTTTAATTTAAATGTTAAGTTTTTACTTTATTCGATCAAATACACGTGCAATAAGGTAAGCTCTTGGAGATGCAGCCAGATTCCACTATACGATGCCATGCTCTATCAATGGCCTTCTTCAACCGCGAAGCGACTCTGGATCACCTGACAGGAAATGAGATGAATGCCTGGGCAATAGCTCTGGTCAGAACGATGTCGCCAACACAGCAGTTCCTCCATCTCCATGCAGCTGATGAATCCAAGGAAACGGCAAGTGCCGATACAGTTTGGGGTCACCGGCGTCGTAGGCTCTGTCATTGTGTGGTACGGTGTGCTGCAAACTGCATAAGGTTCGCAAGCTTCTGTTGTTTTTTTTTTACTTAGGGCTTCATTATCGAAGCCTTTTCAATATTTGTGTATAGCTGCAAGGCAGCGGGGGGTTTTGATTCAGAGTTTTTCTTCACCTAGGTGGGTAGCCAGTCGAAGCTAACGAACCTCTTTCTGGTTTAGGCGCTTGACCTCTTTAGGGGCCCCATGCATGACGTAATGGCGTAATATTCAATGTAAAAACAAATTTCGAACATTCATTTGGGGGTTCTCTCAATTGGGGGCCGGATTTTTTTTTACATTTAGACTTCAATCTCCCCACCCTAGCTACGCCACTGGCTGTTTTTAGATAATGAGCCTAGAGAGGAAGATGAAAAATTGACTAACATAAAAGAAAATTGGGTAGCTGAATGGTCGGTCCATTTCATTTAAGAGTAGATACATACAAACTTTTATATTTCAATCGTTGAGCAAAATCTCTAGATAGGTGGAAATTAAAATGAATTTTATTTCATTTAATAAGAGGATTTCTAACTTTAATTTAAATGTTAAGTTTTTACTTTATTCGATCAAATACACGTGCAATAAGGTAAGCTCTTGGAGATGCAGCCAGATTCCACTATACGATGCCATGCTCTATCAATGGCCTTCTTCAACCGCGAAGCGACTCTGGATCACCTGACAGGAAATGAGATGAATGCCTGGGCAATAGCTCTGGTCAGAACGATGTCGCCAACACAGCAGTTCCTCCATCTCCATGCAGCTGATGAATCCAAGGAAACGGCAAGTGCCGATACAGTTTGGGGTCACCGGCGTCGTAGGCTCTGTCATTGTGTGGTACGGTGTGCTGCAAACTGCATAAGGTTCGCAAGCTTCTGTTGTTTTTTTTTTACTTAGGGCTTCATTATCGAAGCCTTTTCAATATTTGTGTATAGCTGCAAGGCAGCGGGGGGTTTTGATTCAGAGTTTTTCTTCACCTAGGTGGGTAGCCAGTCGAAGCTAACGAACCTCTTTCTGGTTTAGGCGCTTGACCTCTTTAGGGGCCCCATGCATGACGTAATGGCGTAATATTCAATGTAAAAACAAATTTCGAACATTCATTTGGGGGTTCTCTCAATTGGGGGCCGGATTTTTTTTTACATTTAGACTTCAATCTCCCCACCCTAGCTACGCCACTGGCTGTTTTTAGATAATGAGCCTAGAGAGGAAGATGAAAAATTGACTAACATAAAAGAAAATTGGGTAGCTGAATGGTCGGTCCATTTCATTTAAGAGTAGATACATACAAACTTTTATATTTCAATCGTTGAGCAAAATCTCTAGATAGGTGGAAATTAAAATGAATTTTATTTCATTTAATAAGAGGATTTCTAACTTTAATTTAAATGTTAAGTTTTTACTTTATTCGATCAAATACACGTGCAATAAGGTAAGCTCTTGGAGATGCAGCCAGATTCCACTATACGATGCCATGCTCTATCAATGGCCTTCTTCAACCGCGAAGCGACTCTGGATCACCTGACAGGAAATGAGATGAATGCCTGGGCAATAGCTCTGGTCAGAACGATGTCGCCAACACAGCAGTTCCTCCATCTCCATGCAGCTGATGAATCCAAGGAAACGGCAAGTGCCGATACAGTTTGGGGTCACCGGCGTCGTAGGCTCTGTCATTGTGTGGTACGGTGTGCTGCAAACTGCATAAGGTTCGCAAGCTTCTGTTGTTTTTTTTTTACTTAGGGCTTCATTATCGAAGCCTTTTCAATATTTGTGTATAGCTGCAAGGCAGCGGGGGGTTTTGATTCAGAGTTTTTCTTCACCTAGGTGGGTAGCCAGTCGAAGCTAACGAACCTCTTTCTGGTTTAGGCGCTTGACCTCTTTAGGGGCCCCATGCATGACGTAATGGCGTAATATTCAATGTAAAAACAAATTTCGAACATTCATTTGGGGGTTCTCTCAATTGGGGGCCGGATTTTTTTTTACATTTAGACTTCAATCTCCCCACCCTAGCTACGCCACTGGCTGTTTTTAGATAATGAGCCTAGAGAGGAAGATGAAAAATTGACTAACATAAAAGAAAATTGGGTAGCTGAATGGTCGGTCCATTTCATTTAAGAGTAGATACATACAAACTTTTATATTTCAATCGTTGAGCAAAATCTCTAGATAGGTGGAAATTAAAATGAATTTTATTTCATTTAATAAGAGGATTTCTAACTTTAATTTAAATGTTAAGTTTTTACTTTATTCGATCAAATACACGTGCAATAAGGTAAGCTCTTGGAGATGCAGCCAGATTCCACTATACGATGCCATGCTCTATCAATGGCCTTCTTCAACCGCGAAGCGACTCTGGATCACCTGACAGGAAATGAGATGAATGCCTGGGCAATAGCTCTGGTCAGAACGATGTCGCCAACACAGCAGTTCCTCCATCTCCATGCAGCTGATGAATCCAAGGAAACGGCAAGTGCCGATACAGTTTGGGGTCACCGGCGTCGTAGGCTCTGTCATTGTGTGGTACGGTGTGCTGCAAACTGCATAAGGTTCGCAAGCTTCTGTTGTTTTTTTTTTACTTAGGGCTTCATTATCGAAGCCTTTTCAATATTTGTGTATAGCTGCAAGGCAGCGGGGGGTTTTGATTCAGAGTTTTTCTTCACCTAGGTGGGTAGCCAGTCGAAGCTAACGAACCTCTTTCTGGTTTAGGCGCTTGACCTCTTTAGGGGCCCCATGCATGACGTAATGGCGTAATATTCAATGTAAAAACAAATTTCGAACATTCATTTGGGGGTTCTCTCAATTGGGGGCCGGATTTTTTTTTACATTTAGACTTCAATCTCCCCACCCTAGCTACGCCACTGGCTGTTTTTAGATAATGAGCCTAGAGAGGAAGATGAAAAATTGACTAACATAAAAGAAAATTGGGTAGCTGAATGGTCGGTCCATTTCATTTAAGAGTAGATACATACAAACTTTTATATTTCAATCGTTGAGCAAAATCTCTAGATAGGTGGAAATTAAAATGAATTTTATTTCATTTAATAAGAGGATTTCTAACTTTAATTTAAATGTTAAGTTTTTACTTTATTCGATCAAATACACGTGCAATAAGGTAAGCTCTTGGAGATGCAGCCAGATTCCACTATACGATGCCATGCTCTATCAATGGCCTTCTTCAACCGCGAAGCGACTCTGGATCACCTGACAGGAAATGAGATGAATGCCTGGGCAATAGCTCTGGTCAGAACGATGTCGCCAACACAGCAGTTCCTCCATCTCCATGCAGCTGATGAATCCAAGGAAACGGCAAGTGCCGATACAGTTTGGGGTCACCGGCGTCGTAGGCTCTGTCATTGTGTGGTACGGTGTGCTGCAAACTGCATAAGGTTCGCAAGCTTCTGTTGTTTTTTTTTTACTTAGGGCTTCATTATCGAAGCCTTTTCAATATTTGTGTATAGCTGCAAGGCAGCGGGGGGTTTTGATTCAGAGTTTTTCTTCACCTAGGTGGGTAGCCAGTCGAAGCTAACGAACCTCTTTCTGGTTTAGGCGCCAGTTACTCTCCCTTGCCCCTTATGCTAATAGTGAAAACACTTTATTCTGAGTGCCACAAGTGAAGACCAGAAGTTGGACTGGTTATTAGGGGCTATTTGAGCCACTGAAAGCATTTTATAGGTATTAAAGTACTTATATCCATTACCACTTTCAACAATTATGAAAAACTTTTACGGATTTATCGATTGATTATTTCTTAGGCTCATAGTTTATTTGAGCTGTTTATTTAGATGAGAAACAAACATGACGTCACTGACATGATACATGCCCACTGGCCGAATCGTAACGCACCACATCTTAAGACGTAAGAGTGGAATGGCTATATATATACTTATATATATATATATATATGAGTTGATTTGCTTGAGTGAGTTTGTGTTTGGGAAAGGGAGGGGGTGGCGGGTGCAGATGGAGAATGTAATGTGTATTGTAAGTCGAAGAAAATAATATCAGACGAAATAAACTTTAGTCGTCTGTCTACCTTGACACGAACCGAGAAAGCTGATTGCGGCAGACATAACAATGAATGCATTAACAAAGTGCATCTTCTGATAAAGATCAGGCTTTTTATGCTAATCGAGCTTTCTTCAATTGTAGTAGCTAAAGTCTGAGGTTTTTTTTTTGAAAGTTGGAGGTTAAGTTTTAAGGTTCGTTGAGATAACATCAACAACACATCTTTTATGTTGAGTCGATTCACTAAGTTACGTGTCAACTTTCATATAACTTACATTACTGTAACATCGCAAGTACAGAAATGTTACAATGACGTCATTTGCCGAACATTTTTGTTGCGACTCTTTCTCTGTCTCTCTCTCTCTCTCTACTGTCTGAAGTTTCTATACTGTTTATACTAAGTTCTGGAAGAATGACGAAGTCCTAGGATGTTGTTTCTATTTTAATAAAATAATTGAAAGTAAAACTTTGACTTTTTTTATTTTAGTGTTAGTTAAAAAATGTCATTTGATAGCGAGAGATCCAAACATGTAGAAGAAACTAACAGCTCGTATGACAAAAAAACGGACAGCTCCTGTGACAAAGTACTGACAGCTCGTGGGACAAGTAGCTACAAGCTTGTACTTGATGTCTAAAGTGAGAGAAAACTCTTTGTGGTTTGCAGAATGAAAACTTTCATTTACTCTCTAAGAAAAATGTTACTAGAAGCTGAGGTCAGAAAAAAAAACAACAATTGTCTATTTAACAGAAATTTGAACGAGGAACCCTCAGCTTTAGACACGTTTGCTCTAACTAAAACTTCAACCAGCGGAAAGTATAAAAGATATCACAAAAATGTATTCAAAGTAACCTGTTGATGGCAGACTATACTATAGTTGGATCACACTGCCAACACTTAAACATTACGTTTGAAGTTTATTGTTTTCTTAGGAAACAAAATGAAGCTTATTATTTCTTGTTGTCTTCGCTTTTAGAAGAAAATAAAATTAATTTCAAATTATTTAAATCTTCCATTTTTATATAATGAAAAAAAAAATCAAACTTCTATTATTTAATTTGACTCTATACTTAAAAAGTTTTGTTTTTGTGTTGTTTTTGTTTTCTTGTAAAAAACTAAAATAGATACCAGTACTTAGTGATAGATTGCCTAGCTTTTAACTACTAATAAATTAATAATAAACATTAAAATACAAGAAAAGTAATAGTTTTTTCCCCAAATTGAAAAAGGTGCCGGTACGCCGTACCAGATCGTATCGTCACAAATTTTAAGTGTTGCCATGTGATAGCATAGTATGTGTGTAAGTTTATGTAATCATATTTTTTTAAAATTCAAAACAATTTTTCAATGTACTAATAGTATGGTCAAGTGTATATATTTTCTTAATATCAAAAACACATTTTTAAAACACAATTTTTTTCATTGATATTATCATAAACTGATTTGCTAATTAAGAAATTAAGAAAACATGCTTATAATGACCAACCTGAATTGTATCGAAATGATCTAATCCACACATATATCCAATGAATGAAAGTAATCCAGTATTAATTAACAATAATATTGTGACATTCGAAATAATAATCCACCAACTATTATTATCACTTGCCAATCTGAGCACATTACATTGTTACAACAGAGTTACTTGAATTTTTACACGAGACACGATTTTAGTGTGAACATTTGTTGTTTTTTTTTTGTTTTGTTTTTTCAGTCAACTGTCCAGTTTTTAATTTTTTTTGGGTCGTTCGTTTCTCAACTACCTGGCCAAAAGTTGAAGTTAGACACTGCAAGGATACGGCAGATTGTCCTCCCCTGATCGGGTAGCTCTCTCCCACACCGCAACGCGAGGGCCGCGCGCCAAGCACTCCAAGCGTGAAGGCGAAAGGAGGGAGCGCGGAGGAGAGGGAGATTTATTTTTTTTGTCTTCTGCTGCGGATCTACTCTCGCAGTGCAAAGAATGGCTTAGTTTTAGAGTAAGCCGCCTTTTTTTTCTCTGAGTAGAGCGTGTGAGTTTTCTTGTCATGAGAGTAACGCCATGTTAAAAAAAAAAAAACACTAGCCAGTTTCAAATGTAATAGATTCGAGTTGTGAAGAATAAATTCATACTAATCTACAACAAACGTCAAGGATTGCAATGGTGCCTCTTTTAGACCTTGTGATGGAAGGGGACAGATGAAATAAATATCACCTATTTCTATGACCAACGGTCTAAGAGGGTGCCATGTGGCCAGTACAACGACCAACTGCTTTGACTCCACAACGTGTGTTTGGTACACCTTAGAGTTTGGTTGACTCAGAGGCGTCCTAAAAATACCGAGGTTCAAATCTCAGTCTTCGCCTGGATTCATACTCTAGACCCCTCTGTTAAAAAGTCCTATAAAGAGCATTAACACTCGACCGCCATGCCCTTAGCGTGAGGAAATAGAACAACAGAATAACAGAAAACGTTTTTTCTAAATATGCAGAAAACCAATGAGCTGTTTTAAGCATATCATGAAACACTGGAACATTCGGATGGCGTGCATCATAATTATCCCTACTGCTGCTAGCAATAAGGAGTTTAAAACTCTAGATTAAACTCAAGCTGAATAAATCTTGCATACAAGTCTAAAGGCTGCATTGGGACCTTTTCCAACACAAGCTCAATAAAGAGATCAGACCAGATGGCAATGAGCATTGAAAGTAGTATGAAGAAAGTCATATATATAAAATTAAAGAGCCATACTTTGTAATTATGCATGTGCAATTTGTAAAACATTCTTTTCATGATTAAAATGTAATCCAAAGCAGCCCTATTTTGCGTTTAAAGTATTGAACATACAAGACAAAAAAAAAGTGAATCAAGATGTGTTTATTTATTTATTTGCATAATCGGATTCATTTATAATTACATTTTTTACATTAGAAGAAAGCTTACATTAGAAGAAAGCTTACATTAGAAGAAAGCTTACATTAGAAGAAAGCTTACATTAGAAGAAAGCTTGCATTAGAAGAAAGCTTACATTAGAAGAAAGCTTGCATTAGAAGAAAGCTTACATTAGAAGAAAGCTTACATTAGAAGAAAGCTTGCATTAGAAGAAAGCTTACATTAGAAGAAAGCTTGCATTAGAAGAAAGCTTATATTAGAAGAAAGCTTACATTAGAAGAAAGCTAACATTAGAAGAAAGCTTACAGAAGAACAAGCGTGTCTGTAAGACATAAGAAGATCTAATATAACTAAAAAAAAACAAAAAACACACACACAAACAAACAAACAGACAGACAAGCTAACAAAAGGAAAAATGTCACAAACTAAACTAGAGCCGATCGCTTCAAAGATAGAACGTGAAATCTCTATTGCCTGAGCGTGTAGTGGTACTGGGACGTTCAATTCATTTTCTGGTGTTTTTTTCTAGAGCAATAGAACCATTATAAACTTGGTGTAAACTAATTGAAACTTTTGTTCAATCGTATACAAAATCGTATACAAGAAACATTTTAAAAAACACAACAAAAAGAAAGCTAAATATTTAAAAAAATACTTTTTAGAAACATAGCATAAATAAGGGTAAAGAACCGCTAAATTTCTGCCATATATCTAAATACTGCAACATTTATCTCCCATTTTATATATAAAATAAAACTATTTAATTACCACTAATTAATTAACTAATTGATTACTTCTTTGATTGATTCGTGTATTGTATTTAACTATAAATAATTGTGCAAATTTCAACTTGGGAAGTAGGAGAAAACACGTACAAATTTTGTACCAGACAGACAGACAGACAGACAGAGTGAGTTGATTTAAGCTTTTGTAAAAAAAAAACAGCAATATGGTTTCAAAGGTGTGTCTATATCGTGACACACTTTTGCAATGCTAGAAGTAAAACAATAAACTCAATAATCAATTAAAAAATCATCTTCACCTAGAGATCTGGAGCTTAAATTTGGTAACCAAAGCATTGAGCCCTATGGCAGATCTAAGTGGGCGGTAGGGGCACTTGCTCCCCCCCCCCCCCCCCGCCCAAAAGTTCTGGTCTGCACTTGCTATATATATATTGAGAGAGAGAAAGCGAGAGAGAGAGAAAGAGAGGGAGTAAAGAGAGAAGAGACACAGTCCCACTTCAGTTCGTGCTTTTCATGTGGAAGAAAATTACATTTCTGTAGTATCACTTAATGAACCTACTAATGAACCTGTTAATGCTGTACGAAACCTTGTGAAATTGAGGGAAACAAACGACAGATACCAAAATAAAATTAAAATCTAGAAAAATTGATACACTTCTGAAACGTCACACGGGTCCTATCAGCGCAAAACATCGTCTAGTTCCCAAGGAACTTTGTTAGAACCGATCCTGCACAGTTTCTTTAAACACTGTAGCCAGAGGCTCACAAGCCACATTTGGTCCGCGGGCCGTAATTTGACCCTCGCTTATATTTGCGATTGAGAGAACGAAGTAGAGAAAGGAAGATAACTCAGCTCGTGCAGCACAACATCCGCTGCCTTATATTTACTTAGTTTGAATCAATGGACTTAATTCAACAATGAAGAAACGGAATGGTGACACATTCATGTAACTACTTGCACATTACAACAACAGAGACAACAGATGACAGATGCACATAGACCTCAGTTGAAAAGAAATTGTCTTTTTCTTTCTTTTCAAATTCATCAAAACTCGTCGAAAAAAAAAAAAATTCCCACGTTTAAACCACAATAGCGAAAAGCGAAAAAAAAAAAAGTGCTAATCTTTAAACAGCAAAGCTTTACGGGTAATCGATTAATTCCTCGAATGACAATCAAATGTGTGTGTGTGTGTGCGAATGTCCATTGGTGTGTGAGTGATTGTGTGCGAACGTTCGGATAAAGAATGAAAGCCGTTTTGTCCCGATATCGACGTAGTACGCTAGAGCTCAGTTTGAAGGTACAACGTTGCAACGTCTGGCGAGGGCTGGGTGGGAATGGGGGCGAGGGGGGCGGCGTCATTAAGTCCGGATCCTATGTCTGCACGAGGTGAGAACGATTGATTTCTCTACCCTCCCCCCTCTCCTAAATCGGACATTGCACCTCGCCAAGCCAGATATAAACAGCTAGATTTGTTAGAAGATGGTTCTAATTGAGTTTAGTAAGTACTAGATCTTTGAGATATTTTACATCATATTTCTATCGCTCTGTTTCGTTGCTTTGTTTCCACAATGCTCCAACTGGACAGCTTTTTTTTTTGTTTTGCGGTATACCCTTTGGTATGTCGTCACGGTGATGGCTTCTACCCGTTGCCGTCCTGCGGGAGGTTTGGGCTGGGTAGTAATAAGCTTCTTTGGAAGAACGTCCTCAATGAATAAAACAATCCACTGCCATTTAAGTGTTAGCGTCATCCATG